>VZSZ01011077.1:395484-522344 GCA_013398815.1 Ibidorhyncha struthersii
AATAAAATATGTTTGGTTTATGCAGTTAAAATCTTCCACGCGAGGAGGAAGACCTGGCTCAGCTGGCAGAGCCTGCCCACGCTTCCAGCTGCCCTCCCCGGACACTCGCCTCTCCGGGGAGGGAGGAAGCCAGCCCGGGCGCCGAGGGCCTGCCGCGGTCCAGGCAAGCCCTGGGCTACAGTTCGCACCCCAGGGCTAGCAGGCAGGGATGCAACCTTCCCTCCTCCCCCGGCACCGCAGGCGCACGTTACTACCAGACCTTGCAAGCACCACTTCAAATTACTCACTTAGCCCAAATTAGTCCTGTATCGGCGCATCTAACTGTCATGTTGTTAATGTTTTACTTTACTGTAACACCCAGTTTGAGACCGGATTGCACAATGTTTTGTCATTTACGCGGCAAAATAAATAAAGAGGAAGGCAGGGATTACTGTGTGTACAAGGGGAAGCTAAACCGCACGGTTTCAGTGACAGCTTTCAGCAGTCCGGCGTGGCAGCCTGGCTAACACTGATACAAACTCTATTTTCCTTCATTTTATTGTTTTCCATCTCCTAATAAACCGGGGGTAGCCTCTTGACCTCAGTCAGCTGATCGGAATCACATGCGCCGGGCTCGCTTTTGCTGCTCTCCCCGTCTCGCCTCCATNCCTCTCTCTCCCTCCCTCCCTCCCTCTCCTCTCCCTCGGCGGTGAGGAAGGAGCCGATACCGGCCCGGCCGAGCCCGCCCGGGGAAGCCCGGCTGCAGCAGGCTCCGGAGGGCAGGGTGATCGATCCGAAACGCCGCTTTAAAACCTCATCAATCTTCATCTAGGTTGCTCAAGTAATTACGCCCGATTCTCTTGTACGATTACAAGTGGATTTGGGTTTCTATTCCCCAGGCCCCCTTTCTTTGTGTTTACAGAAGGGGGGGGGATCCGGGCAGAGAGCGGCTCCCTGCCCTGCAGAAGCACTTGCCCTCTCCAGCAGAGCGTCCCAGCCCTCCCCTCGCCCTTCACCCGCCGCTTGGCCCGACGTACGGCGATGGGCTCCCCGGGGCCTTTGTGCGGGGGAGAAAAGCGCCTTCGGAAGATGCGTCCTGGAAACGACCCGATATTCTATCATTTTAAGGAGGCGTTTGTGGGCTTTGCTGAGTCCCAGAAGAAAGCCCATCAATTTAATCCAATTACCTCTTTTCCCTGGTGTTGCGTGGCTAAAATAAAAATAAAGCCCCCGCTATTTAGTGGTCAAAAGGCCAAACCCGATAATCTGACATCCAGGAGGAGACAATAGGTGCGCCCCGGCTAGCGGGTGTGCTGGCGAAATGCACTCCCGTCCTGGAGGAGGGGGCAGAGCTGCAGAATCAGGGGGTGGATGTGGAGGGAAGGGGACATCCACTTCGCAGCCCGTTACTGAATGCAGGGGAAAGCGGGGATTGCTGCTTTCCTCCTTCTCCTCCCGAGGAAAAGGCTCCGGGCTCCCAGAGCGGTACCTTGGCATCTGCCCTGTGTTCTGCTCAAATGACGCCCTAGATTTCTTGCAACGTAAACATGTCAGAGGTATTAAAATGCGACAAGGAATAAGCCTTATCGTACTTTCCAGATGAGAAAACGTTTGCTTATGTGTTTGGGTTTGTTTTGTTTTGTTGTTTTTGTGGGTTTTTTTTTTTTTCGGTAAAAAAGAAGCAGAAAGAATAATAAACAGTGGTCAAATTATGGGATTTCTGGGGAGCGGGTGTTCAAACTAAGTTAAAAAANTTTTTTTTTTTTTTTTTTTTTATTCCCTCCTGAAAGCACAACAGGAAAAAAAAATATTCGGTATTAACAGTGTGTCATTTTTACACTTGTCCTTTGGAAATCTCCAATTACAACTTCCAATTCCATAGCATGTTTAAGGAGCACTGAGTCTTTTTGTTGTAGCCTTCAGGGAGCAAGCCAGCCACTGAGAGAATACGAAATTAATCCACTACAGCTATAGAGAGAGAGGATTATGTTTTAATCCCCTTTGGGACAGTCTCTGGATTTTAAGGATCCGATATTAAAATGTTTACATAGGGCATAATCAAAACACTGCAGATTTTCCATATGGCACCGAGCTACCGGGAGGCTTTGGGTTCTCCTTCCCAAAGCCAATTGATAAGCTAATGAAACAAAAGCCGCGCACACCTGAGCCGAGAGCCGCGGGACGGGCTCATTCGCATGCGGGAAAGATAACGAGCTCCGGCTTCCAGCCTCGTCCCGGCCCCTCGGCGGCGGCGAGCTGCGCTTTTTGCCGGGGGATGTAAATACGCGTTCCCTGCGCGGCTGTAGCTCCCCGAGAAGCGGGAGGCAGCGGGCTCTGCCCGCACCGGGAGCTGCGCTGCCCCGGGGCGCCGGCCGGCAGCGGCGCACGGCGGGGATGCTGCCGGGCGCTCCCCGGGATGGCTGAAGAGCCGGCGGCAACACCGAGGGCGCTCCCCCGCCAGCTCCGGGGGAAAAGCCAACCGGTGGCCGCTCCGCCTCAGCGAACAGCTCGGGCTTTGTGGAGGGGACGCGCGACTAGAGCGCTTGTCAGCTGTTGGGACTCTAAGCGAGAGCATCTCTTTTTAAGGATAGTTTCTTTGCCTCTTCCCAACCTCTCTGAAGCGGCCGGGGCGGCCCACAGCAAGAGAGGCAACGACCTCACTAACAGAGAAGTTCTGGCCTTAAAACCAGACCAAAAATCACTTCGGATCCACAGGTCTTGTAATCTGTTCAATTGGAGAATTTTCCGCTTTGCCTGATCCCTGTGGTCAGCACATGTGATTTACATTTCTAAACCAAACGCTACCACACATATACATTTAAAAATAACATTTTCTTTCCAAAAGTAAATGATTGTGGGATTAGAAGGTCCCAGTGAATAAAAGCAGAATGTAATCTCTCTCCTCCCCTCCGTTAATTTTTGTTAAATAGAGAGTTCAGTCCTTGTATTTAGTTCTTGTGTGTTTGCTCTTGTATTTTTCAAGTTCAAGTAAGGAAAGTCAATGCAAGTGAAAAGTTCTGTCAGGTGAAAGAGTTTGCTACCTGCTAAAGCAATACCAGTAAAATTACACTTCTTAAGGAAAGCTCCAAAAGAGTGCTATTTTGAACTTGTTATTTCAAACATTTTCATTCTCATAAACTGTCATTTTTAACTATAAAAGCTAAAGATGTGTTACATTTATGAGCCTGAAAATTACACCGGAGGTATATTTGCTAAGATGATTGGGTATAATTACTCCTAAGTAGGACAAGATATATGCTCTTATATGCCGAATTATGAAAACAAGCAATTTACCTGCTGCAGAGTTAGAAGTATAACTTTTAAAGTAATATTTTGGTGATTACTTATAGATAAAAAAATACTAGCTGGGACAAGTACTTTGAAAACACATCCAATCAGCTAGACCAATTTAATTTTTCAATCTACTAGTAATTCTGAAAAAAACTGGTGAATATTATCATGTTTAATTTTTAGCTGACACTGTTTTAAAAGAAAAAACATACCAGTCTTTTTTCATGTACTGTCTAACATGGAAAATGCAAAACAGATTACCTGAAATTAATAAATTTACTGTGTGAAATAGTTTGCATAACCTACAATTTGTAATTTGAGATGATACTTAAGAGTTTTAAATATTAAGAATAATTATTAAAAATCACTTACAAGGTACCTGAAATAAGAAAACTGAAAATCCCTCAGCACTTTAACTCTAAAGCCAAATGTATCTGACACTGACTTGCATTTAGAATGACTCCAAATCCTTACACTTGAAACAACTTATATGTAATATACACTCACGCAAAAACTTCAGTTTCTTGTAATATAAATCGTGTAACATACGAGCAGATACAGATACAGGCACCAGAAGACTTTGGGGAAAGCTCTGTAGTCAGAAAAATATTTCAACCAATTAACATCATTAATATAATACATGCACTGCCATGTAAATACCAAGTAAACAACATAAGAGTCCTAAAAAACAATTCACAGAAATTAGTCTTTTTTGTTCCTATTGTAGTCATAAATCTGATCCAAACTGCCCTTTAAAAGGACTTCTGCAGTAAATATATTGAACTTACATGAGGATGGTTGCCCCCAATTTGTTCTCCGCTATAGCAGATACAGGGAGTAACTCCTTCACTCAAGCCAAGGCTTTTATAAGAATGTGTATGTACGTACAGCTCCCTTTACATATCACTTTCAACAGTTTCAATAAAGAGAATAATTTGCACAACTTTTTGATTGCAAAACCCAGATTCTAAGTCTAAACATGACTATAATCTTGTTTTTCTCCTCCCCCACTGAATAACAACCCCAATGTTTTCAGAGATATCCAAGCTTACTTTGTTGGCTTTTTACTCTTGCACAATCATATGTTTCATATTGTGAGAGAGGGATTGATTTTTATTGTTTGCCTAAATGTCATTGCCAGTATGGATAGGCCCTGATATCCAAAATTTTCCCCACTTTTCCCCCCTTTCCTCCATAAAGCATGTAACAGTACTACTAACATCAAAGATCAACTTCAATGGCCTTTTTCAACAACAATAACTAAACAATTACAGCAACTCAATTCTCTTAAGTGGTGCCATAACAGCAAACAAATGTGTTTGATTAAAAAGAAAATGTAAATAAAAATAAACTTACATATTACAACTGTGAATAAAATAGTAAGAAATAAGTACACATTTTTGATGAGATTGTGAAAATAGTTAGACAGTGTTGCTTAAGAAAAAAAAAAGTAATTTTCTCTCAAATGTATACATACTTTCCATACATTTGAATTAAGTGACTTATGCACCTCCACAGGTAAATTATTATTTGACCTTCCTGGTCACAATGAAAGAAAAATATAAAATACTACTTCTTCCTGAGGGAAAACATGTTTCACAATATTCCTAGGAATAAGTATCTCTTTATGTTGTTCAAAATGCGATAGAAACCAACCACTTAGTAGAACAATTACAGAATATGCAGAGACAAGCTCAATACCATACCAAAGTCAATCTTATTAGGTATCTTCTCACGGAAGGTCCCATGGAACAATTAGCTGCATGTCTAACAGCCTAAAACCACTCAAAAAATCAACTTTTGCGCCCTTTTGCAGGTAAAGTCTGATTTGCACTGTGGCATACATGAGAACTTCTCAACTGTGCTCGAGCTCCGAGTGGCTGAACATGGGGTTTAGTATTGTTCCAGGACGTGTTCAAGCGCCAACCTGCCAGATGATCAGGTATTAATAATAATCAAGACTCCCCTTAATGAGTTACAGCTGGCCAGAAACTTAAATGCTTGGGATAGGGACCTCACTACTGCAATGCACATATTTGCCACTTCAAAATGAGATTCATACAGTGTGCTCTGCCTGAAGCTATACCTTGGAAGCACTCAGTAATTTAAGCTGGTTTAGAAACTAAGAACTTGATTGTTAAGCAGTGCATCCAGATGTGAGTATACTACACTAATGCACTATGACCCGCACTAGCTTTTCCTCATTTTCAGGTAAAACTTAAGGTACTTTTTTCAACTTAGAAAACCTTAAGTGATGCTGAACACGCCCACATAAGTGACAGTTTTTCTCTCTGAGAGCGCCACTGTAGCTGTCTGTTTAATCAAAAGGTAAGAGGAAAAAAACACCTTAGAAAAGCATATTTAATGTTGGAAGAAGGAAGAAGGCAGAGAGAGCCTCCTGCTGTAGCAGTATACCACCGAAACAGGAACTCATTGTAAAGAGTCAGGAACACGAGGGATCAAATCCCAGTAGCCAGTCCGAGTGAACAAGACTTGACAGGTATCTTATACAGTCCAGCTTGCGTACCTTGTCATGCCAATAGAGCTCAATTGCTTAGAAATGAAATGAAAGATGTGAGCTTTGATTTCTTCTAGTCTCCATTCTGGAAAAGCTCTTTGGGATAAACTGTAAGCCTTATGCTTCTTGAGACCGTAGTGAAGGGAAGTATTCTGTTCAGTAAGCTTGTGATACTAGCTTGAAGTTCACTTATTTGGTTAGCTACTCCTATACGTGTGTGGGAAGAAAGAATTAAGTTGTTGAATCGGCACGTAACTTGCTAGGTATATTTGGGAGAATCGTCTAAGACGCAACAGTTGTAACTTCAACATTTTCTGAAAATACGAGTATCTCTAAACACCACCAGAACCAATAGAGAATGTTTTCTAGTATAACTGTACCTACTGGTTGATTGCATGTTTTGCTTTCCCACAGTTAGGGAACTTCTGAAGACACTCTGGTGTCCAGATTCTCTGGTACCTAACAAAAGGAGAGCCAACGTGGCAGGCTCTGTCATGTAGGCTTTTTTCCTTAACAACCTGATTTCATTGCAGGAATTTTGTTCCTTACTCCTTTGTTAAAATCTGTTCAGGTTCAGAAGTTACAAAGATAGAGGCTGATAGAGGATGCTCACATAAACCTTGTTTCTTTAGAAAGCCAAGCCAAAAGCACTCACGTGGCAGCTACCAGTGAGGACTGTCCAAATGCACTGGATGAGGATGCCTCTTGTACAAGTTCAGGCTAAGGAAACCAAGACTTAACCAAACTCTCATCTTCAAAAATCCTGCCCATAGGTCAATGAAAGTGCTTAGTTTAAGACAGGTACTGTTAATACAGTTCCGGATGCATTCCTACCACTAATCCATGTAGGTCTGTCCCTATATGTTCTTATGAAGATTACAGGTATTTTTATATGGGAACCAATTGCATAGTGAAGATGAAATAAGGTGCAGAACGGTGGAGTCTGGCTCCTTATGTCTAGGCCTGTCTTTCTACAGTCTCTCTCCTATGTATCAGGTAGCTCATCAGCTTTGATAAGCTAACCAGTTCCACCCAGGGTGTGGTACCTCGGCACAAGGGAGAAGCTACAGACCTATGCACTCGGCAAGTGTGCAGTCGTAGGTTCCCTTGTAGTCTAATTTTGCAGCCTTAGAAATTTCAAATAAAAAGAGTCTTGCAAGTCATGGAAAAAAAAGAGAAATTTACATAGGCTGGTATGAGGGGACAATAAGAGCACATGAAGCACCCTCAGAGCCATTCATAAATACAAACCACCAAAGTTTGAATTGATTTAATTTTAAAGCTTGGAAAACAGGAAATACAGCTGCCATTTTAGAAGCTGAAGATGCTCAGACTTAGAGTGGGGTGTAATAAGGTACAAAGAGAAGAGCTCTTCAAAGCTGTGCTCAGGAGCACTATCATAGCTGACTGACAACCACCTTATAAAATATTAAGCTATTTTGGATAGTAATGTGGAAAAAATGATTAGAATAAACACTGAGATGTCTAAAAATAGCATGTTATAAAAACTGTGGGGCTTTTTGTTTTTGTTTTCAATGTGAAAGCCAACTACATATCAAAAGTATAACTGTTTTCAGTTTATGCCTGAATCTATACTCTAAATTAAACTCGTACAAATATGTTTTTCTTTCTTATACTTAGACTTGAGGATCAAAATCTGAATATATAATAAGCAGAAACTATGGAAATTTGGCTGAATTAAATTTCCATGTTTGGAATTACAAGGCTTGTGTGGTTACGTGTCTACCATAAAAAAAGAAATCACTTCTTCCACATTCCTGTCCCTTCCCCAAACAAGCAACCCGCCCCAATGAAATTCCTATCTTGAACACTAATTTGCAAGAAAAATGGTGTTTGAGGGGAGAAAACCACTCGGTAGTGCGTGCTGAATTCAGTGAATAGTTTCTGTTGAGAAGCTTGAAAAAACAGGAGAAATATTATGACCTTTTTTTGGTGTTTTCTAATGAAACTTTGGTATTTGCTATTTAACTGACATATTTGTGTGTGCACATTTACATACATAATTTCTTAAAGAAAAAAACATAAAATATGGAAAAGCTTAAGGCACCTTAGCCACCTCCAGACAGAGAGAAAAAGAGAGTGAGAAAAAGAGAGTGCAAGAGAGAGGAGATGGAGAGAAAATGGGAAAAAAAGAAGGAGAATAAGCACTATCTGACTCTGTAAGCCTCAGAGGTGCAAGCTACTGGAGGCTTAGGGAGAATTATTAGGAAGCCTCACTGCATACTTGTTACAGTCCTTCCTGGGCTTCCCCTGCGGTCGCTGCTTTCTGCCCCCTGGGACCCCCACAGACCATCAGATCCACTGGTGTACAGATGGCAACTGCTGTAGTAGCAGAGTAAATGATGGGCAGCAGGGCTCTCCCAGCCTCACAGGAGAGGACACACCAGGGAGGGAGGAGAAGGGTTGGCGAGGGAAGATGGGACCACGTTCAGAACCGCTGTCATGCTTTGCCCTCCAGGTGTTGAGAGGGATGAAGATGATTCCTCTCCTCTCCTCTCCTCCAAAACCTCCTAGGTAGGCTGTGGTCACTGCTGGAGACAGTATAAAGTGCTATTTGGTCTCTTCTTTCAACCCATTACTCTGACAGCAGATAATGTAACAAAACTTTCTCTGGTTGGCTCTAAACAAATGATGCATTTTTTTTGCCTGCAAGATCCAATAATTTGAAAATCTTCCTTCTTAGCAGAGGCCCAAGTTATTTTTTTTTTCCCTAATTAAGAAAATCTACCATTTGCCTAGTCTAACTCCATTAACAAAAACAATGGAAATGATCCTACATACCTTAAAATAATTTTGTGATGGCAACAGAAGAAAAAACAAGAAAATACGCCACTCCGTTACTCCTTAAGAATAGGTAAGAAAAAGTTGCAGCTAGCTTTGCTTACCAGAGATTGTCTACAGTGGTCAACTCTTGTAAAGAAAATTCAGCGTCAGATTTTGGGCATAAGAAATGTTACTGTAACTAAGTATGTATATGTATAAATATTAAATGCATACTATATATATATATAAAGATGAGTCAATCGTATTTAAGTTTTCCATCCCAAATACTTTTTTTTTGGTGAGCTTTTTGTGGTTTCAGACACAGTTCCTTGGTGTGCTAGTGTTTTTATTGCTTCATCTGGCCCTATGCAAGGCTTCAAAATAATTTCAGAAATGTAAATGAGTCCTTTGTTAAAACCTGGAATAGAAAATTTCCCTAAGGGCTAAATGATTTAGGGTTTTTTTTTAGGTACTGCTATACAATTTTAACTATAACTGTATGTAGTAGAACTTTTGGCATTGTTCCAATTTCCTCTAATGACAGCATCAAATATTTTTTCAATTGGCAATTAGTCAAAATTGTGATGATTTTTGTTAGTTTGTCTGAAATGAGACAAAAGGCTTATTTTGCATAGGCCACAAAACAGATGTTGATAATGTTTGGTTACCACCAGTCTTGTCTGGACTTCAAACAGATGACCTGGAAGTGAAAGGTCTTATACCTCATTAATAATAATACAAGCTGTCAAATACTCATGACCCACTGTGCTCCTTAGGATAGGGCAGTAAGTCAATACATTCAGCACGCTACCAAGTAGTCTGGATAGAGGGCTTATCACTTTTACTCCTCAAGCCAATGTGGACTAGCTACCCATGCTGGCTTGGACAAAAGATCAGCTCTTGTTTAGCAGTAATTCTGCTTTCTAGAAATATTTCTACACTGAAGTTCAATGTTGCTAAAAGTTAGGGCAGTGCTGGCATGCTGTGTCTCACTCAAACCTTCCTGGCACATTTGCATTGTGGGGGGCTTTCTTCCACCTAGAGACAGATGTCCAAGAAGAGAAAATTCTGTAGTGAAGGTTAAGATACATTAAGACTAAGGTGCACTAAAGGCAGTTAGTGGCTTTCCTTGGGTTTATTTGGATGAGTTGCTCAATCTCATATAATATACATTTATTCTTGCAAGACTGTTGTGAGGCTGTAATTCACCATGGCTTATGAGGAAGTCAGGTTCTGAGTTGATCGAGCCCATGCAAGTAACCAGACAGATGCCTGCCAAAGCCTTTTGTCTTCCTAAAATAACTCAAAGCCTCATATCCTCCTATCTTTGTTTCCTTTCTTCTTTCTAGAAACTACTCTTTAGCGAGTAGCAAAAGACTTCATCAGGCATAGTTTGCTTTGCTTGGGCTTATTTGCTGTTGCCACCAGCCACACGACAAAATAGATGACATGTGCTCCAGTTACAGAACATGTATCTTTCAAAAATGCCATTAAGGTTAAATTCTGCTCTCAGATGCGCACAAACAACTTCCAGCAAGTCAACCGCAACTTCCCAACAAAGAGAAGAGAATGCATTTCTAAAATGTAAAATTCATAAAACCTGAGTTGTTCAGCATTTATTCTGTTTTTTTTTTTTTTTTTTAATTATTTTTTATGACCTATTTTAGGGCAAGATCAGTGCTTTAAACAAACAAACAAAAAAGGTTTGGGAAAAAATATTAATTATCTATTAAAACATATTGCCCCTTGAGAACGCCAACTTATGATATTAGAATACATCCACATATTTTTCATTTTGAAAAAATCACCTACTAAGGAGAAGACAAACTGTTAGCAAATTTGCATTCTCAGGCTCTTAAGAGAAAAGCTAAGTATTTAAGAGCCCCATTGCAGCATTAGAAAACAGAAAAGACAAAGAAAAGGAGAAGAGTTAGTAATATCAACTCACTACAGTGGATTTGATCGTATTACCCACAGATTCACAATATATTAGAAAACTGTTAAAACTGAATGGGCTATCTCAATCATTAGTTCTAACAGCGATGTGACTTGCCTCTTGAAGTGAACAGTCTGGGAAGAAAAGGAGCTAAAACTGGAACAGAAAAATGTAAAATATTTTAATACGTAAATGCTAAAACAAGAACAACATCTTTCGATAACTCATACTGTAAGACAGTTAAAATACTGCTTTAGTTAAAAATCTTCATGCAAACTTAGAAGTCATAATTCTAAGACCATAATAACATGGAATCTGATTTTTATATTTTATTAAAACGCTACTTAATATAATGAAATCTGACCGACTGCCATTGCAACATATGGAATACTAAGATTATATAATAAAAATATTCAGACTATAATTATTTAAAAATTCTCCATCCCATATGTAATTTATCAAAGTGAACTTTACATTGATTTGTGCCACATGGTTGATGAAAAACTATAAAGAGTCTCTGGAACAAAAGGTATGTACAGATAACTTTGTATGAACAGGCTCAATCTGTTTCAAACTTTCCTTTTTTTTTAGTTTTAACTTCACAAATCAAAATAGTGTAATATTTATATTCTCTTAGTTAAAAGCTTTCTAAAACCTAAGGTCTCATCTTTTTAAAAGGTGCCTTAGTTTCATGGAATAAACAATGTTAAATTGTTTTAGTTAAATGGGGACAATCTTAAATCAATTTAAACCTGGTTTATAATGATCTTGTTTAATTCCCATCCCTTACTGAGACAATCCAAATCGTTGTAAACCAGGTTTAAATTGATTTAAGCTTTAAAGTTAAATTGGAGGCATATCTGCATATAGAAATTCCTACGTGTCATTCCACTCTGAACAGTAACTAGATATAAATGATGTTGTGATATACCATAACTTGATATATCTCAAAGGTTTCCAGATCACATACACTGAATCTACATAACTCTTTAGAATTAGACAAGAATGGACAGTGTGGCTTTACTGGGACCTGCTCTTCAGAGCTGTGAGGGGTTGTTTTAACCCTGTTAGGCATAAAACCCGCCTTCCTTGCCCACTGCTTTTCTTGATTTCAGTTACTGGACTCAAGTTTCAGAGTCACATCGTATAAACTGAAAACTGTGGAAAGCAGTGGCATCATTATATGCAAAATCATGAGGCGAAACAGCGTGTATGGAAGGACTCATTTTTTTTTCACTGATGGGTAAAATTTACAAAAGGCACGTATGATATCATGTGTGACCATTAACTCTCAAAATCATTTCAGCTCCAAAAATGAGCAAGAGTCGAGTAGCAATGGCTGCAGTTAATCTCATAGTAAAAATGAGGTAGTGGAATGCAGGTTCTTTTTGATAACTTCACAGTTTTTTGTACACATATAGTACCATTACGACATGACCTCACCACACTTGGGGGCACCTTGCTTGCCCTGTTAGTGTCAATAGGGAACACAAAGGCTAATTTCTGACACTGCTAGGACAGACGTCCTGTCAATATTTCAAAAGTAAATTTGTTTCTATTTGTATAATTTCTGTTTTTCTATCACTGACAATATTTCCCAATTGCTACAAACTGTAAAAGGAAAAGACTAGAACTACTGTCCACGTCCTGAAGGAGCAGGGGATGTCATACAGGTAGTGATGTCTAGTAAAAGCGTACATTGCACATAAATACTTAAGGACACATTGAAATAGTAGGTTTTTGCAGAGGGATGTAGCTATAGGGACTGTATTGCATCGGTGTGTTTGAACGAAATGGCACTGTTGGGGCACATATAAGAACTTCATAGCTGCCTGTGAGGTTTGCCAGACTGGGCAAGAATTTTTCATGTCCGCTTTGCAGTTCTAATCAATATTTCAATGTAATTGTGTATTGTAGCCTTTAAACTACAGCAACTGTATGCATATTTAGCTGGAAGCACTGTTCTTAGATATAAGAACTTAGCCAAAGCAGTGCCGAGTTTTCCTTCTAAAGGAGAAAGGGACATTGATCAAATTATCCCACTAATGGTCCTGCTTGACGCACTCTTTTATTGACTTAAGACAACAGCGTCTCAGCAATGGTTAGCTGCAGACTGAGAAAGCAAGCAGATTGACATATTAACTGTGATAATCATATACTGAAAGTTGCTCCCAAATAAAAGCATTTCCTCCCCTCCTCAGCTCTGCTCTTGTTTCAAAGTATAAGACTAACTTTAATGTAGGCATTTTTTGCTTTTGTTGGTTTTGTTGGTTTTGTTGGTTTGTTTTGCTTTTACCATCCATTTATGACCTTATCTTTGCTACAGATTTCCACTTTGTCATCAGAAGAAAGTGCAGGAGCAAAGGTAGCTATCCTAGAAATTCAATTATGCTGAAAAAAACCCTGAAACATCACAAAACTTCCCCTCAGTGGAGTAATTTAATAAAGGTCTTTTTAAAATATAAAAAATTCATAGTGCATTTTACAGTTCTCACGTTTTTATCTCATCTGAAAGGAGAGTGCATTTTCAACCGTCTACATGCCTTTCTTTCCAGACTATGTCCCCAGAAAAGGTAGCACTGCAGACAGAACTGTAACAGATCCTGCTAGAAGACGGACAAAACTGCGACCTCACTGCATACCTTCACACAGGGAGAAAGGACCAGAAGGAATCTCTCATGTACATTTTTACAGAGGATTCGTTCCCAGTTCATCTGCTAACTAACAAAGTTCACAGCTTGGTTATAGTTTCATTCCTTCTTAGACCCTGTTTACAACAGGCAACTTTTTCCCTCGCTGTGACAGATGGGATACTGCAGATCCCCCCTAACTCCATCAGTGAGAGAAGCGGGTGCCAGCAGGAGCGCAGGTGTCTCTCCACAAGCTGCGTGGCACTTGGGATCAGGTCATGAATGCGCACAACCCCAATCTGACTCACAAAACCCCGAGTTGTGGAATTAGTCTGTATTTCCATTTTAACTATAAAAAAGAGCCATTCCCGCAGTGGTTTTACAGAATTTTCTACAAGATGTCACAGGCTGTAACAAAAGCACTTGAAGTATTGCTATTTCTCGCATCTCTGCTGAAAGACCGTGCAACGAGCACACGCTTTGTAATCAATTCGCCTAGTTCATGGAAGTAGGACATCGTATTAAATCTAGAACACAAAGAATCTGTACTGTAATTGTATACTTCACTGTCAATATTAAAACACTAACCACAAAGGTTAAAAACTAACAAGTTTACAAGAGCCTATTGGCTCATATCTTAGTTATAATAAAAAAATATAATTACCTGCAAGGTTGTCAATCTCTTTCTCTTGGAGCAAGCTAACAGCATCATCATCTCCTTCCAGCATAAGCTCTGTTTCTGCATTCTGATTTACCACAGCTTGACTTCGGAAAGTTTTCTTTGACTTCACTACATCCTCTTCAGTGCCTAAAAAAAGTTACAAATGTTGTGAATTTAGATGAATAATATTTTAAATACAAAACAACCACAGTCAAGTAGTAAAAAAAAAGTACAGTATAAATCATCTTTATCTAAAAAGGGAAGGAACATTTTAAAATACTTTTTCAAGGTTTACAAAATACGCAGCCTTATTCTGTCTTTCAGAACGTATCTTGAATAAAATACAAACTGTTTCACAAAGACTCTCCTGCTTTTAATACTTGCTATTTGCTTTATGTTCAATGTTGTTCCATTAGTTTTCCACCTGCAAGAAATCGAGCGGGAGTTTCTCTGGGGTTCCTGGTGTCCTGATTCTGACTGACCTCTGAGAGCACAAACCACTTACTCTAAATAAAGGAGTTGTGCCCGGGAATTCAAAATCTGTCATGATTTTCATCTTAGAGATAGGAGGGACAGGTTGGTGAAGTAGAAGATGAGTTATCTCAATATAGAGTAAGAACAAGGTAGGCTATGCAGAGATTCAGGAAGGACTTAAAAAGTACAAGCACGGTGAGGAAACCTTGGTGTGCATCTGTGTGTGTGTTTTTAAGGAGCACAATAAACATGTTGGTCTACGGATATGTGCCAATTACCCCAAAGGACTTCACAGGAATGTCTCACCCTTTCTTCTTGCCTACAACTGACTTTTTCTGTTCAGACTGATGGTCCTTATGGCAGGACATATAACATCTTACATTTTGGGAAGGTCCTACTAGCCCTTGCCAGAGTTTATTTGCATGATGTAAGACATTAATCATAGTATGGTCAAATGATAGTAGCTTTCATATCATCAACAGCTTTCATGTATTGTTGTGACATCTGCACAGCGTTTCTTT
The DNA here is from genome assembly GCA_013398815.1 of Ibidorhyncha struthersii. Classification (NCBI taxonomy): domain Eukaryota; kingdom Metazoa; phylum Chordata; class Aves; order Charadriiformes; family Charadriidae; genus Ibidorhyncha; species Ibidorhyncha struthersii. The sequence continues at coordinate 410,279 of VZSZ01011077.1, forward strand.
CTTAGATGGGAAGAGGCCATTAGTTTTGCTTGCAGTACTACAGACTCAAAGTAGCCGTAGGAGAGAAAGCTTTTTTCCTAAAGAGAAACCCCTGCATCTTCACCTTGGACCATACAAGATATGGGCGTCTCCATTTCTGCCAACCAAGAAATAAAACCCAAACCTAATCTTTCTTTTCTGTATGATAATTTGGAGATTTCCTTACTACTAAGCTACAGAAGGATGAGTGAAATCTGAGCAAAACCAGGCACATGTGGATTTTGTTTGTCTTCCACAATGCCTGAACTTCACAGGATTAATACAATTATGACAGATGTAAAACCATGAGATAAAGCCCAATACAAGACTCATGGCTTCCTATTAATATGGGACAACTAAGAGGAATATAGTAAGCAGATAGGTTAGTGAAGATAGATGCATGAAATGGAACTGATGCGTCAGGCAGTTTTGTTATTACAAACAGTGGGGAAGGTGTTATGATTTTATTTCCTGCTCCTATATGAGTCTTTTAATTAGTTTGTGCACAGGAGAGTCACACCATATAAAAAACGCTAGAGGCATATTTTTCTGTTAGTGTATTTACTCTGAAGATCACTGTTAGCATGCCACTTGATATCGGACTCCACCTGAGACAACCTCATCTTTTACACTGCCTAATATTAACCTTTTGTGTGCTATTGCTATTATCTCAGTTGCAATTTCTGAAGCCACAGAGCAGGTCAAGACAAACAAGTAAGCAAAATCCCCTTTTTTTCATCAAGCCCAAAATTAAGGACAGCCTCTCTAATCTTCCTATTTGTTGCTCTCTCCATTAGGACCATACTGATACCGATAGAGATTAAGACAATACCGATATATAGTAATACACTGTGTTTTGCTGTGTTCAGTTATTAGGCTGTGATTACTACCTCACTTGCATAGGTTATGACAGTACAACTAACTGTAATTATTTGCCCAATTTAAAATTCAATCAAATAACTAATGGTTGGAAAAGTTTTCAGCATTATACCCAAGCTTTTGTTTTTTTGTTCGGTTTGGATTTTCTTTTTGTTTGTTTATTTGTTTTGTTTTGTTTTTCTTCCCACTTCACAAAACGGGGCAAGATTTGTAGGAGTTTGGAAAAACACAAAGGAGTAATGTGCTGTAACAGACCTTCAGTTTTATTACATCAGAATTGTCCTGAGTATTTAATCGCTAGATCAGGATCTCGTTACACCTGTGTTTACTACAAGGGAGTTTAGCACAGTTTGACACAAGTAATAGCCTCTGCTGTGAAGCATTTGACACTAAAGGAGACCGGGCCTGAGATGAACTACCGCGATGGAGGAAGGAAGCAGGAAAATGCTGTTCTCTTCCTTTTTGGTAGTTCTAGTGAGTGTTACAAAGGCTTTGGAGCTTTATGAAATGTGATAATCTTCAAATGAATAACTTCAAAAGTTACTAATCTGGAGTAATCATAGAGTCAACCATTTCTGTAGTAACTGATTAGATTAGTGACGGTTCTTTAAAATTATTTATGCATGAAGATATATTTTTAAAATTACAAGAAAAAAAGTGTTACAAGCCCCAAATTATTACTAACACTTAAAATGCATCAGAAGAACCCGAAATGTAGTGTATTTTAAATCCCAAGTGATGAGAGTTCCAGTTACCAGATTACAGAAATACTGCCACACACTGATGTAAGAAATGTGATAGAGTAGAAGGTATTAAATTAGTTTCACAAATTTGGAGCTTAGCAACAAAACAAATGTTTCTAAAATCCATTCGGGTTTATAATATTAAACATACATTTATCTAAAATGTAATATAGTAAATGGCGCTTCTTTGTCTTGATGGAAAAAAGCTCTGGTTTGGCTGTTGTTTAAATTTATCACTTTGTTGAGTGCACCTCAGTTTTGCTGTACTGTACCAAACATTTATCTAAATGAAAGTGTACGAGACCCAGAGTTGCCCTTCAATCACTATATCCTTTATGAATTAGAGTTCCATTTATCAAAATTACAGCAAGAAGAGTAAGGTCTCACAGGGCTGTCTCATTACAAGGCTTGTAAACACTGTCCTTACAAAGAAATGGTTTAACACCTAACAAATCAAAAACTGATTGGGAATAGAATTTATTTGAGATCATCTATCTTCGGAAGACGTGCTGTACTGAGTGCACTTCGTGGCCTTTCTACCCATTCATCAAGAAATTAACAAGCGAATACCACAGACCACCAGATCTCCTTGGATCTTGAAATGTGAAATATGTTCAAAACAGATCTGTCACAGATGTTCTATTTTTATATTTCAAGACAACTTCAAAAAGGTTTTAAAATAAGAGAACTTCTCCAAATAAGAGTAAAAAGAACAACTTGTCTCTTTAAAACCAGACAACAAACTGAATAAAAAATTATATGACATAAAACTATGTCTAGCATTGTTAACAATGATATAAAAAGGAGAGATGAATAAATGAATACTTGATATTTCAGAATGTTTGGAAAAAATCAAAACTCAAATTATTTTTTCAAAGCCCCAGCAAAATTACTATGAAATGAAATTCATTTCCAGATATTACATTTACAACTCTTTTTAGGACACAAGGAGTTTGTATTTTAAAGACACAATACAGAATTGTATTACCGTCAGTTCCTAAGTCTAATTAGAAAATGTTTCAAATCCATTAAAATAGAAAAAAAAATAAAATGAAAGTAGATAAAATTTCAAGAAAGCAACATTTTGACACTGGGGTGCACAGAACTGGAACTGGCAGATGTTATCAGTTCTTGTCCTTATGAAGCTCCTTCTTAAGGGATATTTTTCTAGACTGGGATTTGGAAAAAATCCTTGAAATAAGCAGCTAAGTATTTCTTAAAACCACGTTTTGCAAAGAAGTTAGTCAGTCACTTGGCTCATATTGAAGTCCAGCTGAAGTTGGTGCCTTAATTTCTTGAAACTTGATGGCTCTGCCTTAAAGATATTCCAAAAGCATGTATGTATAAGACTAGATAAGCAATTAAAAAAAAAAAATCCATCTTTTGTTACACCTGTTATCATTTTGATAATTTTTAAAATGTGTATATTAAAAACTGGCTTTCTACAGTAGCTTCAGGATAACTGAAAAGAGCTCATCTTTAAAAGAAATTAAAGAAATTAAAGAAACCAACCAGCACTCCTCTACAAAACCCCAACTTCCATTAAAAGGTGTGTACTTTATATGTCTGAAAGGTTATATGAGCTGAACCGTAACCTTGTCCAGTATCGCCAAAAATTTACTAATCTCTCTTCCAGTAGCATTACTTTTTCTTAAATAGAAATTATTAAGCAGACAAAAGCCCCCCATACCAACCCCCACCCAAAAAATAGTGATTTCCCAAGAACAGGAGAATCTCATGTTATTTTGCAGCTACAGCCTCTAGAAGTATTTAATACAGACAAAACATTGAGGGGGTGTGGGGTATGTTATTGTAACATCTGAATTTTTGCCTCTCTATTTTCCATTAAATCAATAAAATCCCTGTTGGGTTCTGCAGGTTACAGCAGGCTCTAAGGATGCAATCTAAATTTCAAAGATACTGTAACTGTCCAAACCCTCAAAACCATCCCTAAATAAAATTTTAAAATTAGCCATACAAACATAACATATTGTTGATTACATCTATGTTTATGTACACTTATTTTATTCGACATTACACCAATTACTATGATTCAGTTGAACAAAGGGAGTTTTCAGTTCTCTCTTTACTTCTATCCATTTATTATATATTCAAATGTAGAGTTTTAAATTTGTCTCTTTGTATTTAGTATAAAATGAGGTAAAAAACAAGCCCAATATTAAGAAAAGTTTGCTTGGTCATACTGTAACCAACAAAAGGAGACTACTGCTTCTTATAAAGTTGTTTCCATAGTTTACTTCAACGAATTACCGATAAGGCAATTTATGCAGTGAGCGCTCTTTGATCTTTGAAGAGAGATGGCAGAATGGAAAGTTAACCTCATTTTAATGTTACCTAAATATACTGACAGGAAATTCTAATGTTTCCAAACATCTGGAAATCTGCTTCATGGGATGGTGTTCTTCTTTTCTATAAGAAAGCTTTTTCATATATTGTCTTTTACAGTTTTATGTGGCTTCTAAAGGAGCATTTTGACATAAGTAAAGTCTGTTCTCTTTACAGTAAAATGCTGCATTTAATTAAAAACTCTCTTTTATAGCAGCTAAAGTACAGTTTTTGTGAAGCTTAGCTCTCCTCAGAAACTTTTAAGGGTAAAGTTGCCTTTTCTTCCTTACAGATCACTGCTATGTACTGCTCTGTAGAATGCTGCTTTTGTTGCTGAATTTTATTCACCTAAGATAGTTTTTAATATTTTATTAAATAAAGGATTTCAGAATTAGTTCCTCACAAGAGACTACCTGATAGGTCATGATGTGACCATGAAATTATATCACAGGTAAAATGTAATTTATGAACAGAGTTTGAAAGAGCTAAGCTTTTTCTTGGAAGATTTTTTGCTTTGTTGTGTTTATTGTACAAACTGTAACTTTTTCAGGAAGAATCAAGCGTATGTGTGCAAAGAATTAAAATGCAACACTACCACCTTTTTTTTTTTCTCCCGTTCAACATTATTAATAGTTGAAAATACTTATAAAAAAGTTTCACGAGATAATCTTCTTGCTTTATATATTCTAACAGTTTAAAGCCCTGCTTTCATTGCTAATCTTTACTAACTCGATTAGGCACCGGGACCCTCACAGCGGTCACAGTTATGCAGAGCAGCTGCTTAGGAGTCTGTAAACTGACCTCTACAAAACCCGGTAAGATTAAATCATTGACATGGTGACCACTCCACCCCAGCCTAACATCTTTCCCCGCGGCTATGGAGCCAGCCCTCCTAGGACCGCGTCCACTCCATGGGAAAAGTGCACCAGGTAGCCCTGGATCTGCTCGAGAATCCGGCTTGCTGGCTCTGAGTAGCAGCCCGGTGCTGGCATAGCATGATGAACTGTCCCCACCTGTGTCTGCTCGAGTTGTTATTTAAATTGCAATGCGTTTCTGGAACTGGCAGCTTTGACTGGCATATAATTTAGTTTCCCCAGAGAATGAGAGGAGTGACTGTTATTAAAGGAAGGCTGGTTTTAATAGATTTAATAAAAGCCAGAGCAATCTAAATCATATTTTCATTATTAAGGATCTTTGAAGAAATGAGCGAGAAAAACTACCAAAATTGCATAGAAATTAAAAATTGCATACATTTGTATCGGAAATTACTTCTACCAAAAGTAAAACCAAATTACATTTTCATTTTCTATACTAGATAAATATCTGTAAACTTAATCATAGACATTCCAGACATTTTTCTCCAATTTTTATACCTAATATCAGACCAAATGATCTTCTTTATGTGAGTCATTTGTAAATAAATACTTTACAGTTGTACACATTTTCCTCTTAAAAATTCTCAGGCGTTTTGCATTGTAAAACTGAGACTGATGCAAAGTATACCAAAGAAGAGACTGAGAATACGGCCACTGAAGGCCAAAATGAACAGATTCCTCAGATGAGGTTGAGTGCTTATAAACAATAAATACTTGTAGTTAATGTCAAAGTGTTATATATTAATATAAAAGGTCCTACACAAAATAAAGATGAAGTTACCATGTTGGACACATTATTTTTATTGTTTATAGATAGGAAAACTGAGGTTCAGAGTGGTTGCAAAATAAATTTTTAGAAGTCGTCAATATTATCATTCTATTTATTTGAGATTTCCAGTGTCTTGAGCATGTGTGAAAGGATCCTGCACTGAACAGCCAGTGGGTGACAGAGCTGGATATAGCCAGTCCAGCAAATGTTACAAGGCATTTTCAGGCTCCTGAAGGGCGGTCTTCATTCTGACTGGAAGTCAGAAGAAGTGCTTCTAACAGGAGCTTAAAACAGTCAAATGTTTGTATCTGGATTAAGATGTAGTTTGCCACTGTAACTTGTACACACAAGAATGGATTCATATTTCATGACTGATGACCTTTACAAAAGCCTGTCAGTTCGCAGTGCAGCCTCTCGGTGTACACTGTAGTTTGATAAACTGAAGAAAGAAACCGACTTTTTTTGGTATGCTGTGGATCACTTAAACAGGCAAAGATGATACTCGAGAAAAATAATTAAGAGCAATAAAATGTTCCTAACTGTGCTTCCAGCCATTTTACAGAAGTACAGTAATAGCTGAGAGGAAAATAAGTACATCACACCCACAGTTATTGCTCAGTGGAAAGGACATCAAGGACACTTGCAAGTAAGAGAATTGGATCAATATTAACGCGATTTTCATTTCATGCTTCCCCAACTCCAGTAAGCTGACAATATACTCTGATTATGTGAACTGCCTCTGAGTAACATAGGAAAGGTTATTAGAGCAAGAGGTGGAAATGGAATGCACTTTTTATATTGACAGGTCTGCTAATAGAGTGTACTGATTTTCAAAGCCATGCAATGCATTTTCACAATTTGGTTTTGACAGCAAAAAAGAATTTCATTTATCCTTAATTCAAAATATTCACATGTAAGCAAAGGTTTATTAAGACAGGCCACTGAAGAGTATAATCAAAATATTTCAATGGAAAAATGTAATTAATAAGGTAAGAAGCAAAAAGTGATTGAATTTAAATATGTATGACACGATAAAGAAATAATGAAATAATTCTGCTAAACGAGGCATTCTATGCTTTCGAAACAGAATCTGATAAAATGTTTCTAAGATAACATAAACGTGAAAAATATGTCATGTCTCAACATGCAGGTCTGGATTTTGTCTTGAAAGTTTTAGATTAGTTTTGAGTTTGAAATACTAACCCAAGCACACATTCTGCAGGAAAAGTCATGTTGGGACTCTATCTGCTTGCAGAGCCTAAAGACAGGATCAAAGTTGTTGGACTTCTAAAGAGGCACTCCCCTCACTGAAGAACTGTGCCCACATATGCTAGCCTCAATTTTTCTTCCTGCTCACAAAAAATTCTAATTGAAAAGGTTAACAATGATAAAGCCTTCGGAAGAAATGACACGCTCTTTGGAAATACAAACACTTGGTGTATGCTAGCAGCCCCGTGGTAATGCACCAGCACGTGAGAAACACGGTCTTACCTCCCGTACTGGGGTATTCTGCACCAACATTTCTAAACGTTACCTAACATTTAATAATTAGAACCTTCAAACCATGAGGCTGGTCCAAACCCCAATAGTTTTTAAAAAAAGATATAGCTGTAGCATTGTGGTCTGTCTTCTAATTTTTTAACTCTCCCTCTCTGTGGCCAAAGCATGGATGATTATTTGTGCTAGAAGGCAACTTTGTTCCTCATCACTTAAGCTGTTGCTATCAGATCCAAACAAGATTAGCTCTTTGGAAACAGGCACTGTACAGAGCCATACAGAATAGGACAGCTAAATTCTCTAGTGCAGAGAATGAAGGTGTAGGAAGTAAGTTTAAAATGATTTTATAGTAGCTATCATAGTTCCAGTAACTAGGTAACTTTTAATTCCTATCGGGACTACTTACTTCGAGAAGAAAGCCTCAACAGCTCACGATCAGTGCTTTGAGAAACTCATTTGCCAACACGTCTGAAATGATTTTTGCTTTCTGGAATAGTAATCTTTTCAAATGAAATTTTGCTCTTTTGAGACATACAGAAGGAACATCTTATGCAGTCTTTACACAGGCAAAATCTCCTATACATGACATAACGTCTCCTATAACTGTTTCTTAAAAGGATTGTCCCTGTTATATATAAATAATAAATTTTTCAATATAATAATATCATTAGAACACCTAGATTTACTCTCCATTACATTCTGTTTTACTGTACAATTCCAAACGGTTCAGTGTGCTGCACTAATTTTTTTTTTCTGTGCAAATTTTATTTCGTCCTCACATGGATCACCATATCTTTAGAACTGGCATACATCATTTTCACTTCAGCAGCAACAGTAATCGGTGGGAGGAACTGTTTCTATTTCTGCATAGATCAATGCCTACAGCAACACCAGACAAAGGGCAGCACCCACAGGATATACACATTTGTGAGACAGCAGTGTGGCCCTAATGCTGGGATATTCGTGTTTAACTCTTAGCTCTAAGGGACTATGCTCTAGTAGCAACAGACAGCACTTCTGTTTGGGCCAGGCTGTTGTAAAAATAAGAGCTCCCAATTCCTGAACCTAAAACGCAACTATTTATCAAATTAAAATCAAAGCTTTGCTATTTGCTTGATTTGGGCCAGAATTTTGCTCTTTTTTTTTTTTTTTTTTTAAACAAAAATAGCTGAAGCTCTAAAACATNTCTTTCTTTTGTGCAGTCGAACAGATGAAAAGCGAAACAGAAGCAGTACGCAAGACATCATAAAGCAGAGTCTGAAGGTCTATTACTAAAACAGCTCAACGAGATCACCTACAAGACTTTCATTAAGTTGCCTCTGAAATAGGTGAATGGTAATCACTGTCCCAGGCAGAAAGCCTGTGTGTATATTAAGGAGAACTAACTCACGGAAATCTTAGCAGCAGTTGGCAGTAAAGAAAAAAAGGAGAGCAGTATTTTATTGCGCCTTCCGTTGAGCTGCCGTGTGGGGTCTGTGGCGTCTTTCATTCTGCTTCTCAAAGATCACAAGAGAGCACAAACCTTCCATGCAACTGCAGGGATACTTGCAAAACTGCTACATTTATGTTAAATCTGCAAGCACTGGCAATACTATTTTCCATTCAGACTGGACCTGAGATGCTGTTTAGACAACACGATCAGCTTTTTTGAAGGCATGGGATTGAATGACTTGTGCTGTATGGCAAAAGACACTGATAAAACACTCTTCAAGCATTTTACATAGTTCTTTCAGCTGGGAAAATATATCTACCATAGATGATGTGTAGGGCTTTACACAAATACACTGGGAGATATAGTCTTTAGGCGTACATTAAAGGTAAGAAAAAAGTCATGTCATGATGTAGCATACATGATATGAAAACCAAAATTAAATATATAACTGGAAACATGCATAATATGCTGGCTGATAGAATTCTTAACAAGGTGTCTCCCTTGTCATGCTGGTTAGCAGTATATTTGAGAACTTTTCTATAAAATGTATTTGGCTTTTAATACACTGCTTTCACGAGGTGTTTCTGCATCCCTGCCTGTACCTTGCACAATGCTAAAACTCATATCTTTCAGTTTGTTTCACTACACTGGTACTTTTTGTGTGTGTTTCAAAGCTAACACTAAAACGAGTAACACATAAAATAAGTGGTACTGAAAAACTCACTGTACTTGTAAGGATATGGAATAGCCAGTGTACATATACATAAGTCTTTGTTTCTTGCGTACAAATCATACTATTTACATAAAACCTTTATGATAATTTTAACGTGATCTAGCAGGAATAGATTTTCTGTGATAAATGTAAAGCAGTGCAATGTAAAAAGATGAGTAAAAATACTTTGGTGTATTAAAAGATATATTGTCTCTGAAAATTAATTCCTTTATTTTTTTGTAATCTATACATAGCGAAAGACAAGGAATCACCTATACTGAAGAGATTTCTGCAGTCTGCCTCTATCAACTTAACCCGTTTTTATCTTGCCCAGAGGCTCTCAGAAACCTGAGGCCATTGCCTGAAAGCCTGTCATGCCTCCTACTGGCTGTCAGAAAGACTGAGAGGGTAAAGTCTTTTTAAATCTATACTACGACCTCCTAATTGATGGCTGCAATGGTGGCACTACTGCTGAAATACAGGCCCTCCATTCCAGCCATGTGCTTGGCAGGCTGTCCCAGCCAGCTCTTCAGAAAACACCTTCCTCCATACAGGCAGAAGTGGAACTTCACCTTGCATTTTTAGACCTATTTGGTCCAGCTTTGGCTTCTTTACTCAGTTATTGGTGTTATTGAACACCTTTTTGTCTTCACAAATGATACGTATTTCCACGTACTCATACACAAAGTGAAGAACGGAGTCCTGCAGTCAAGAAGACATAAGAATAAGAAGAGTGGAGAAAATTTAAAGATGGAATATTTTGTGCTTTTAACTATAGCCAAAGATAAGTGTTGTTACTCCTTAATATGGAGTCTTAAAGCATAACAAATAGGAGGTAAGTAAAGCATATTGTAAAACCTGAATCCCAAGAGCTACATTCACCCAGCTGTGAAAGCTGTCCTGAAGGACTATTATTAGACTTTCAGTGATGGAATGTTCCTCCAGAATGTTTCTGTATGGGTTGATACTTCTATTTCTTTGTTAATTAGCAAAAGAACTGAATTAACAGAACAAATATACCCTTCACATGGGTTTGAAAACATTTCACATCATAGAAATTTACTGGTTTTGGTAAGTAAATGACTTTCATTTGGCAGGACAGATATCGTGTACTCTTTTATGTGAAAATATAATGGTGGAAGGGAGAAAAATGCAGCTAAGAATTCTAAGACTGGCAATGGTTGTGATTTTTACGTCTTAGGAATGGTTTTGCAGGCCAATTTGATTACTTCAAGAACATTCCGGAGTCATATGCTTTCAGATGAAGAAGTGAGAAACAGAAGTAGTTATGTTAACTGCTGGTAAAAAGCCAGGAAGTTCTGCAGTAAAATCTATTAGCTCAGACCTGTAATAGCAGCTAAAATCCAGGTCATGCCAGATAACCTGAAAATCTCAGAGGAAAGGCATTTGAAACCCAACACAGAAGTTTTGAGGAGGAAAAAAAAAAGTTTTCATATCCTATTTGGATCTGTGAAAAACTTGAATTAGAGTCAAGATAGAGATTCTGACACTCAAGATTTGTCATGAATCTGTACTTAGAATGTATTATAAAGCTTCTATGAAAATTCCTATGCTAGAAATAGCATATAACAGGAAGCAGATATTTTGAGACTGCGAAGGACCGTGAGGATGCAATTGCAACTCATTTACGTTAACTAGTCAGACAGCAGAAGCTCAGACACTGAGTGTTCAATACAACTCAGCACAATAGCGTTCAGTACTCTATCTAAGCCACTTCCATCACCATTTATGCCTTGAAGGTGTCTTTCATTACATTACAGTGGGTTATAAGAACAAGGATCATCATAATAGTAGATATATTTAATGAGTATATATTTATGATTTTGGGAGGGAGTCTAAGAAGTGCTAGAAAGAAGAACAGGTTAAATCTAGCATTTTAGTTTTAGTTATTCTCACAATTAGGATTGTGCTTTGGAGATCCTTCTAGTAATACCTAATGTAAGCTTTTGTTCCTTGACTTTTTTTAAACAGATTTAACTTTCATCTGTACCTGACAATTACCTTGTAAAATATTAAGAGGACACAATTATCACATCAGATTTTCCCTAAAATCCTATGAGGATGAAATATTTGGAATTTTATTTGGAGAAGCAGTGGATGGCACTGTTGGGCTACAATTATGAGGCTGTAGATGCAAATCTTAAATCACTACGCTTAAAAAAATATGCAGATTTTCATGACTTCTACAGGCACACAGTTGGGATGTAAACTCATTCATCATACATTGGATATTTCACAATCAGTTGTGGAAGTTAGTTCATACACTGAAAGGATGTTGTGTAATAGGAGTACTATTTTAGGTGCTCCAAGTGAAGCAGAATGGTTTACATGCATGTCTCTCATGGCAGCATGATCACATTGAGACTAAAGAACAAAGACAACTTACTTGATGACACATGGAAGCATTGTTATGGATTAATTTAATGACCACATACATATTCTTAAAATGCTCACCACTGAACATCAAGTAACATATATGCGTTTTCTTTCCATAAAGTAGGTGCTATTTCTTAAAAATACTCACAATTAATTGTCAACTTGTGTTTACTTGCAGACTAAAATTAAGTGTGCATGAATGGGGTGAGAGAACAGGTTTTCTTTTTTTCAGCCAAGGGCTTTTGTTCTTTAGTTTCTCTTCTATATCCATACTTAAGACATTACTTAAATAAATATTAGTTTGGGAAGTTATCTTAGATAAGGGTCATCACCTGCATTTCCCCAGAGCAATGTATTTTATGAGATTGTGTGTGTAACTAGTTTTCAGGATAGTGCATTAACTAAGAAAGAAAAAAAACAGACTATCCAAAACATTTTTGTGGCTCATGTAGTCAACGACAACAAACTCAATCTCAGTAATAATAAATATTACACTGTCCGTGAGCAAATTGATATTAGAAGTGTTTTATGATGATCCATACTTGTTCAACATCTTCATGAATGATTTGGATGACGGGGCAAAGCGTACCTTCAGCAAGTTTGCACATGACATGAGACTGGGAGGAGTAGCTGATATGCCAGAGGGTCATGCTGCCATCCAGAGGGACCTCAGCAGGCTGGAGAAATGGGCTGACAGGAACATCACAAAGTCCAACAAAACTGCAAAATCCTGCTTGCAACCCTAGGCACCAGCATAAAATGGGGGCCACCCAGCTGGAAAGCAGATCTGCCAAAAAGGACCTGGGGGTCCTGGTGGATACTCAAGCTGAACGTGAGCCAGCAGTATATCCTTGCTGCAAAGGTTAATGGTATCCTCAGCTGCATTAGGCAAAGCAGGTCGAGGGAGGTGATCAGCACTCAGCACTGGGGAGTCCACACCTGGAATGCTGTGTCCAGTTCTGGGTTCTCCAGTAAGAGATCTAGACATACTGGAGAGAATCTAACAAAGGGCCACAAAGATGGTTAAGGGACTGAAGCATCTCTCATATGAAGAAATGCTGAGAGAGCTGGGACTGTTTAGCCTAGAGGAGAAAGCTCAGTGGGATCTATCAGTGTATGTAAGTACCTGAAGGAAAGGTGCAAAGAGGATGGAGCCAGGTTCCTTTCAGTGGCAGGACAAAAGCCAATGGGCAAAAAACTGAGACAGAGGAGGTTCACTCTGAACATTAGGAAACACTTTTTGACTCTGATGGTGACCGACCACTGGCACAAGTTGCCCAGGGAGGCTGTGAAGTCTCCATCCTTGGAGATATTCAAAAGCTGTCTGGAGACAGCCCTGGGCAACCTGCTCTAGGCCACCTTGCTTGAGCAGGTCCCTTCCAACCTCAACCATTCTGTAATTCTGTGATATGTAAATCTGCATTTCCTCAAAAAGTTTTATGAAGATTAAAATAACTTCATGTTGAGGTTTGCGCTTCTAGTATCAATTAAATATTTCTGCTCTGTTTCGGTTTCAAGTCCATAAGAAACTACATAAGAAAATCAGTCTGGAACATTGAGATACAAGTAATTTAGGGTTTTCAAAATACTACTGAAGTTCTGGAAACTGTCTGCTTTAAGCTCTGGCTCCATTGTAAGAAACACAGAATCCTTGAGGCTGGAAAACACCTCTGGAGATTGCTTAGTCTGACCCTCTGCCCAAAGCAGGGTGAGTTAAAGCTGGCTGCCAAGGACCTTAGCAAGCTGGGTTTTCAGTATTTCCAAGGAAACCACACAACTTCTCTGGACAACTTGTTCCACTGTTTGTCCCCCATTACAGTAAAAAAAAATTCTTATGTATATTTAAATAGAATCTTCTGTATTTCAGTTTGTGCCTGTTGCCTCTTGTCTTGTCACTGGGCACCACTGAGAAGAGTCTGACACCATCTTCTTCATTCTCTCCCAGCAGGTATTTATACACAACTATATGGCCCCCTTGAACCCTTTACTCCCTGGTCTAAAAAAAAGAATATCTAAAGACCATCTGGATCAGTTTAGAAAAAAGTAAATGTAGAAGCAGCCTACAAAAAGATCTACAAATTCAACCCTGACAGCAAAGCTGTTCATATAGTACAGAAAGCAGTATTTCATAAACACAACTGAAAGTATAATTTGGTCTTTAGTCTCTTACATCGTACATATGGAATGCTCTTGCTGCAAATACACCTAGAAAAGTTGAATTGAGTTCATGGGATATTTTGGTTTCTTCAAATGTCTTATCACCTGAAAACATCAAGGTAAGTTTGCTTGTAAAACACTGACTTAGCTATCTGGAACAACATTTGGTGCATGCCAAATGAAACCAGCTTCTTACTGTTTTTTCTGGAGTGTCCTCTTGTTCTGACACTGACTGCAGAAGGCAGGGAGCCCAGCAGTTCAGGAGATAGAAGTCAGGAGCTGTGGGAATCAACTGCTCTGGACTTCTCAGTACTGAGGGATTGCTCTAGAGCTAGTTACTGAAAGTTCATCTTGATACATTTTTCTTTAACATTGTGGACCCTCAAAAATTTAATCTTTCTTTAGGGTCTATGGGACACCCAGAATCCTTGTTCTGAAGACAGTCCCTGGTTTGAGTACCGGTTCCCATGAATTTCAGACTCCCAGTTTCACAGCAGGGAACCCACATAGTCTTTGCTTTAAGATAGCGCTTGCATGAAGCTAAATGTTCTGGGAATGTAAGTCCTTCAGCAGCCTGAAGGAATCCTGCCTGCAATTCTTTGAAAGTCTATCAAAATCCAGTGGCTTTCATGAAAGTAGATTTCAGATTTGAACATTTCAGATTTCAAAACCTCATGCTATTTAATTCTGTTTGTGTAATGAAACTGCGTTTGTGTAATGAAACTGCGTTTGTGTAATGAAACTGCGTTTGTGATGATGAGCACACACAGCATTTGCTGAAACTTAGAGTGCTAACGACAAGTCTCAGAAGGAGTCATATATAGTCAGCTTCAGCTAGAACCACTCTTGAAATAAGGTTGCTAATTAGATGTCCAAATACATAATGGAATGAGCAACTTAAAATATGCAAGCTCAAAAGCAATTGCCATACTCCACATATAAGACATATCTGTAGCTTTGTTTCAAAACCTGAACGTATTACTTACTATGTTATGAAGAATTTTTTTTTTTCTTCCTTTTTTTCCTTTTTTTTTCCTTTTTTCCTTTTTCATTCTAAGCATTCAGGATCTGTCACAATAATCAGCTTAACAGGCCAAATATTCTTGAGCACAGACACTAGAAACATTTGACCAGCTTACATATATATGTTTAGAACACAGGCACTGAGTTACTCATGTCCGTTTCCTTCAATGTAGACTACAAAATGTGGCCTTTCTTGGACCCCCTCTATGTGCAAATGGTTTGTAGACCACAGTCTCTAAAGACTGAAGGACCAAAGCTTAATAAATTAACTAAATTAACTAAGATGATGCTCTTAAGATGACCTTTGTGGAGCACTATTCTGTCTCACTGGCAGGGTGGTACTGTGGTGTCTCATTTATACTAATCTCCAATGACTGTAAACTGTTAAGGTGATTAACTGGAAGAGACAGTTCTTTCACCACATGTACAGAATCACTGTGAATTGGGTCATATCTGCATATTTCATGCATTTATTGGTAGTAAAATTTGGGGAAGAGAAGTAGAGTTCATAATCTTTTATACAATTTTTTTTTTCCTTTCTTTTCAATCTACAATTTAATCAATTACATTCAAAGTCCATCTAAACTTGAAATAAGAACTGTTTAAAATCCATCGACACTATAAAATTAAAACTCTACTAGAAGTTTCCAGGTAGTTCAAAATCCTTTTGTAGCTTGCACTTTGATACTACAGTAAGTAGTATCCCTTCAGCTTCACAAAAGGGACAAATGAACCTATATTGCTCATCAAGTAAGAATTTAACTAAAACAAAAGGGCAAAGCAGATACAATGCCGAAATAATTATTCTTGAATTTTAAATCCAATATGAAATTAATTTTAACAGATTACAAACAAATTCAATGCCTAACATAAAAAACTTAGAAATGGAGAAGACTAATCCAAAGGGAAAAATTCTCCAGTCCATCTCTTGCGAATGCTGCTACGACTCCAACATACCTACAGTCTCAAAAGACAGCTAAGTATATAGCCATAGGAATAAGCTATAATTTTTCACACAGCTGTATATAGCTGTGGAAAAATGTTATAATTTCTCATTGCAGTATTTTTTACTTGCCAGGTACTTTGAACATATATATATCTATATATGCACACACACATACATATATGTACGTATATTATATTTTATCAAAACCAGACATCTAAACATGCATACAATGGCTGACTAACAGACTGTAGTTAAATAGAAGCTTCAGCCACTTGTCTTGTAGCAGAAATTTTTTAAGACAATACTATTTCCAGCTAGTAGATAATACATAATGTTTCCTACAGGAAGAAGTCACTTAGCTAAAATTACCACTTTTTTTTTAGCTCTTTAAGGTAGAATTTAACATTTTTTTTTTAACTTCTCTAAAACAAACATATAGATCACAGACATAGTTTTCATTTCCAAAACTCTTCTATTCCTTGATGACTGCAAGTATCATATAATTACAGTATCCGTACATCCAACATCAACTCTGATTTAATACTAGAGTAGCTGTAGAGCACTTTTTTATTTATCAAGGTCATATCTTGATGGCTGCACAAGCTTAGATAAATCAGGTGTTAAGCAGGCACATCTCCAAGGAATCTGGAAATTCTCTCATCTGCAATCCTCAGCATATCTTATTATTTACTGCCAAAGAAATGACTGATTCATTTTGTCATCTTTGCTCTGTGATTTTTGCTCAGCTGAAACTGCCTGCCCTCTTCTGCAATGCCTGATCAGACTTATTTAAGTTGATGCCTTTGATCGTAGACACTGAGGAGCTTGCTGACTTAGGCTTTGACTAAACATTCCTCCACTGCAATATTTATACACAAAATCCTAAATGATAACTGACAGTCAATGTAGATAACAAAAACTTGTAAGATGTTTCCACTATTTTACTGATGCTCAAAATAGTTTTACTTGTGCTAGAGGTATCAGTCAAGATGAAAAATTGCTATTAATATAACAAAGGCCCAACAAATTTTGCTTTGATGAATAGTTTATTTCTCACAAACAAAGTATCTGAGGTCAGGAAAAAAATCCGTTACTGGAAAACTATGCAGTATGATTTTTTTTTTAAATGCTTTAAATTCTTTTGGTAGTATGATATCATGCTCAGTTTTGGAAGCTAGGGCCATTTTACTATCAAACTGTTCCAAACAAAATTATCAAAACAAAGCTAATATAAAAACCCCACCACAATGAAAGTTAAGCCCTATGGAATAAAAAACTGCCTCCAGCTCTTTATTAATCACATTCCAACACCAGAGGCTAAAAGTACATCAAACTGCACCAAATCCTTTTCACATGACAACCTCATAAATTATTCAACTCATTAGTAACACCAAGAGGCATAAAAATAACATCAGTGTTAAGGATGTTTTCTTCTAGAGAAAGGTCAGCTAGAAGTTTCAGTATTAAAATCCAAAGGCTTAAGCCTCTGAAAAGTAAGTACATCTAGATAGAATCCATGAATTATAACTTTAATGCATGCTGTTTTAAAATTCCATATGTTAATTTTAATATATATGTGAAAAGTCAGAATTATTTATTTTAATTCTGCAAACAGGACACCTTCAGTCTACTGTAATTTTAGGTAACCACTAAGTTTGATGTGTACTGCCCCTAAACACACCTGAGCCTTAATTTTCCTGTGTGTTGAATGCACTGACAGGTGAGTAGCATGAAATAATATAGAAACAATCCAATATGAAACTATAACTAATTCAGTTTCTCTGTTTCTTTTGGTTGTAGCTATTTCTTGCAGGTTAGCTCTACTACCAGGCAGCCGTCACCTGCACTAAAATACTAAAGCACAATAACTACATAAATGGAGGCAATCTTTGCAACACGCTGAAACTGTTTAAGTGCAACTTGTATTATAGTTCTCATAAAAAACCCAAACCCATTTCCAGTATCATCTGAGTATAAAGGATCTTATCGCAAAGGTACAACACTCTGCCTATAAAGGCATGAAACAAGGCCCATCTAAGTGAATGGAAAGCTCCTGTTAATTTAAAACCAAGATAGTATCAAGGCTTAAAACTTTGCAGTACTTTAAAAAGCAGATTTTTCCTGTTTTCATGCTAGTTTAATAACCAAAATTAAAAATATTAATAGAATATTAAGAATATTCTTTAAGGGTTCTTATGCCTATATAATGCATAAAGCCAGTGGTTTTGATGATTATTTGCCTTACAAGAGCAACGCAGTAATTAGCACAGCTTTGCGTCTGCCTCTGATAAGATCTCTATTACGACGTTTTGGAAGAATGTGGAGAAAATAACCCTTGTCAAATATTCAATACTATATCTGCTGGGAGAAATGTCTTCCTTAACCAAACTTATGAACAGTTTATGACCTGAAGTCTTGCATGTGATAGACCCCATATTTAAATAAGTACTAAATTATACTAGCTAGTCTAACTGCACACACGGATATTCATTTATACGTCTAACCTTGTTTGAATCCCAGCTATTTGCCTCAACAATGTGCAAAGTTGGTGAAAACTGTAGGTCACAGTTAGCTTTGTATTTATCATACTCAGAACTTCTGGCAACATTAGCCTTTGGCTACACATCATCTGAAAGGTTGAACTTGCTTTATGTGTAATTACTTCCATTTTTTACTTCTAAATATTAAAGAATCCCAGGATTTATTTTTCAGTACTAGATTAAAAAAAAGGACAGAAAAGCATCTTAATATTCTTTAAAAAAAATCCTGTCTTTGATATGTTAGAGAGCTACCCCAGCTTAAAACAGAGAAATAAATTTGCTTTAGACTTCTGGAGTACTCAGGGTCAGTCTGCTGTACAGAAGTCACTAAACATATGAGACTTTTAGATAATATAAAGGAATTTGTAAGCATGTTCCTCCTTCACCTTTTATACTCCAGCTACCTCTCTGTGAAAATCAAACATCATCTAAGCCCTAAGTTCCTTGGCTGTAGCTCCTATGTAGTCAGTTCACTATTCAAATCACAAGTACCCTTAAAATAATTATTTTAAACAATTCCTTATGCTTTCCGTGATTTGCAGAAAAAAATACTTTTGGCTGAGATTACACATGCCAGGATAAAACTTCTGATATTTTTTAAAAACAGTTAGTTCCTCATTCACGAACGGTCTCCAATGGAACTATTATGACACATTAGTTTGACAGCCTAACAGTTTCATTCTGTCGCTCCGGAGAGACAAGTTCAGTTACTTTTACCAGTGTCTCAAAATTAGCATCTGGGAATGCTAGAGAGGTATAATGTGAATCCCTTGGGGATCGGAGAATTTAACAGCCCGCAAGCTCAAGTCTTCTGGTTCATTAAAGTGTAAGAATTGAAAGAATTCCTTTTCTAAGAATATGTTGTCCTAGGAATTCTCAGCACTGTCCTTAGACAAGAAAGGACACTACTCTTAGGGATTCATGGACATCAAGAAAACAACACAAGCTATATTTTCAAGCAGGAGTTAGTACTGACCATATTCCACAGCAGCTTTTAGGAGAGCATCAGAATGAGTAGACCCAAAAGCATTGCGAACAAATCGCCTCCGCCGGCGCAAATCGTCTTCCCAGTAATCCAAGCGCCAGAAGTCATGCAGTTGGCTATGAAATAAAGAACACACACATCAGCACCTACCACAGCTTGAACTGTATTTACATACATTATAGTATAATTTCACTGCTGCTTTTCTGTTTCAGGAATACAATCTTGTAAAAACATATATTACTAAAACTTACAATATTCTACCGTTTCTTTACATGCATTTATATATTATAAACCTCGGCACTGCCTGTCTCAAAATGTTCTGCCTGCTGCTAAAAACATTAATCACACCGAGCCCATTAACAAATGCAGCATCAAATTACAAGTATTAATGGCACAGCTTGCTTTCTTTTACAGTGTTTTTAACAAGGCTTGTAAATCATAGAATGGACCTCGGTGCAAATAGTTTGCAATTTAATGACTATGGTCCCTTAGCAGACTGAACTTAGAAGTATAAAATATTGCCCACTTGAATTTTGTGGAACTATGATTAAACTAATGTGCTGAAATATTCATTGAAATAATTCCCCACTGCCCCTAGCAACCTGAGAAAATTGCAATTTTATTCATTATTAATAACACTGAATTAGAGCAGCAAAAAAAATCCACCATGTGGTAATTGTCTTGGTAAATTATTATTCCAGCACTAACGGAGTACTAGGATGATTTTATAGCTTCCAGCTAATACAAGCCATTAACAACCATGGCCATCTTTGTGTTACATTGCCTTTTTACATTCACAAGCAATATTAAAGTTCTGTAGAATTATATAAGCCATTGTTAATCTATATTCAAGTCAAAACGTACACATATATAATCATCTGGTATTCAACTTCGGTTCTAAAGCAATGACCAGCTCTACTTTCAGACGACTTCTTGACCTTATCAACACAAACATCTCCCACATCAATTTTATAAGTATGCTGTGGGATATTCGGGCAAAGCTGTATTTTAGGCAAAGATTTAAAAAAAATTTTTGGATCACTATCAAATACTCAAAGTGTTTGTACAGGCATCCTTGTCACCAAACTCCTAATTGAACACACTATACCCTTAAAATGACTCTGCAGATCAAGACCTTGCAGACCATAACTAGGGAACCACTGCTTTAAACCAGTAATTTTCAGTCTATCTGTAGAACCCTGGAGATGCGTGGACAAAAGGCAGTTGAAAAAAAAAAGAGAAAAGTTCTCAACTCACGAGTATGGGCTACATCTTTGCTGGATTTTTCTAGGTGTTACTTTAGCCACTGTTTTCTATATTGCCTTCATTTTGGGAAGTATGCACTGGTAGCCATTTCCAGAGGAAATGCAGAAATACACTAATGTAGATCAGACCTTTTCATTTTTTACAGTCTGCTTAACTATTTTTTTCATGCTTGCATGAGTTCTTGTCCGGCTTTAATAACTGCTGTCATGAGACCTGGATCAGTTCCGGAGGGCAGAGCACCAAGGGGAGTGGATGTAGCAGCATGCCCTCTAGCCACTTACAAATTTTCAGAAGCAGCACACCATCACTTTTAGTCAATGCATTTTTTTTCCATTCTGAATGAAATTTTCCCTATGTGCTTGAGTCTGCACGGAGGCCTTCATTGCTGCCTTGCAGAACCAGTGCTTTGCTTATTTACGAGCAGTGAGAAGGCAACTTCAGGAGTTCAGTGGTAGCTGCTTCCTCACCTAGAGCAGTTCAGAGCACCTTGTGTAAAGGTGAGGCAGTGACTCTGAGCTCCCACTGTGGGAAGAGGCAGCATTAACGGCCTGGCCTGCATGCTACGAGACAGAAATATCTAGCTATCTTGAGTGCCAATTATCTTTTGCTAAGTAAAAGAGACTACTTTGGTTTTGGACTATGATACAGTTTCTGATCACAGATGTCTTGTTAGCTTGAGGTATCAGTCCATCATTTCTCCTCCTACACTGAGCACTGAATAATTTTATTGTGACTGCTGCATCCCCTTGACCCTTATGTGACATGAATGCAAAAATGGGCAGACAACTGCCCTGTGGTTTAAAAGACAAAGCTTAAAGACTCCTTCCATACTCCCAGTCTATGTTTTAAACTGATGATATCAAAGATCACAGAATCATAGAATAGTTTGGGGTGGAAGAGACCTTTAAAGGTCACCTAGTCCAACCTCCCCTGCAACGAGCAGGGACATCTTCAACTAGAGAAGGTTCCTCAAAGCCCCATCCAACCAGACCTTAAACGTTTCCAGGAATGGGGCATCTACCACCTCTCTGGGCAGCCTGTGCCAGTGCTTCACCGCCCTCATTGTAAAAAAGTTCTTCGCTATATCCAATCTAAATCTTCCCTCTTTTAGTTTAAAGCCATTACCCTGTGTCCTACTGCAACAGGCCCTACTAAAATGTTTGTCCTCATCTTTCTTATAAGCCCCCTTTAAATATTGAAAGGCTACAGTGAGGTCTCCCTGGAGCCTTCTCTTCTCCAGGCTGAACAACCCCAGCTCTCTCAGCCTGTCCTCACAGGAGAGGTGTTCCATCCCTCTGATCAATTTTGTGGCCCTCCTCTGGACCCGCTCCAACAGGTCCAGGTCTCTCCTGTGCTGAGGGCTCCAGAGCAGTACTCCAGGTGGGGTGTACCCAGAGCAGAGTAGAGGGGCAGAATCACCTCCCCTGACCTGCTGGCCACGCTTCTTTTGATGCAGCCCAGGATGCAGTTGGCTTTCTAGGCTGCCAGCACACATTGTCGGCTCATGTCCAGCTTTTCATCCACCAGTACCCCCAGATCCTTCTCTGCAGGGCTGCTCTCAATCCCTTCATCCGCCAGTCTGTATTGGTACTGGGGGTTGCCCTGACCCAGGGCAGTGCAGGACCATGCACTTGGCTTTGTTGAACCTCATGAGGTTCACATGGGCCAACTTCTTGAGCCTGTCCAGGTCCCTTTGGATGGCGACCTGTCCCTCAACTGCACGACTCAGCTTGGTGACGTCAGCAAACTTGCTGAGGGTGCACTCGCTCTCACTGTCTTAAAGGCTTTTTATCATAGTGGATTTTTTGAAAGTAAAGAAACTTTCTCTTTTTACTTCCATCTAAGAGTAAGTCATGATGAAACCTGGGTAAAGATATTAATGAAAACTCCTTTAAACGCAAAAATTTTCTGAAATGGCATTTGTCTCAACAATAATAATAAGAAAGACTGCTAGGTTGATAAGAATGATACAGCTATGTAAGAATTAAAAATTTGTTACAATTTTTAATTTGTTCTGTTTGATAATTCATTAATTTTGTTAATCAGTCTGAAGAATATGGTATATTCTCAGCTGAAAGTAAAATAGATTTTAAAGTCACAATTTTAGCAAAGTGCTAAGTGAAAAAGTGATGAAATTGTCAGAGGATAAAGTCTATTTGGGGAATCCAAAAATGGGTTACAAGTTCACTAGGGATTGAAATCTGAAATACATAATAATGGTGCAAAATAAAAATTTTGAAATAACAGAACACAAACCTTATTCCTAATCACAAATTATATGGCTTTTTAAAACACAACTGAAGTTTCTTCCCAGAGTTTTCTACAGGAATCTATCCTACAACATTATTATACACTTCCAGATACTGGAAGATGGTATCTGAACCCTAAAGAAAAGGTTTTTGAATCTTAACCAGTTACCCTCAGATTTACCCTCGACTCTTTGAGCAACATCTTTCATAAAAAGACAGGACATTTTCTCCTACCCTATTGTTAGCAAGAAAGCAGATGGCTGAAAAGCTGATGCCTATACTTAAAAGTTTTTGAATGGTTGAGTTTCATCACTTGTATTCTAGACAGATAAATTTGTGGGATTTTCCTAAAAAGGTTTTATTACTACATCTTTGGATTAGACTAAAAGTTCTAGTAAGGAGAAGACTGTGGCCACAAGCTCCAGCCTAAAACTAAGAATTTAACCTGTTTTAAAAGTCCCGAGCTATGGATTGAATCAGTATTGTCTAGCCCCTAGATTACAGTACTTCAGAAATACTTATATTCTAATCCTGTGGATATTTCTCAGGCTTTAAGATTTTTCAGGAATTTAGGTAGCTGTTAGGTAGCTCTAAATGATGGCCATAAGTCAAGCAAAACTACACTTTCTAACACTGTACTGGGCACAAGTCAGTCCTAGAAGAGAGTGTGTCTGCAAATCGTCCACATCTCTTTCTGCTACAATGCATTTTTCCTAGAAGTGACTTGACTAAATCAAGTCATTTTAGGAATTTATTTCTGCAACGTGTACAATATTTCAATAAGCGTTACTTTTCCTAATAATGTATATTATTAATAATCCTTATTTCCACAGCCAACTAGATTATGTGTAATTTCTCATTCCCCCATATTTTATACCAGTTAAGTGACATTTTGAATCAGGCTTGTTTGAATGAAAAAGTGCATATTAAGCATACTGTAATGAAATTTTTTTTAAGAACTGAAAGTTTATAGCGTCATTCAGGAGCTACCCCTACTTCAAAAAAGAAATATACCTGTACCATTTTAACTGAACAGTTACTTAAAATGCACCCTAGAACAAAACCCAAACAAGTCTGCACCATGACTTTAACTGTCAAGGAAATTTCCTTACAAATTGTCATATAATCCAATATAAACCTTTATCATCCTTATCATAATGAGGGCCGGTGTGAAACTAGTGATATTACAAGGTTACTAACAATGGAAAATTTTATTTGCAGTGGTGTGCATATTGCAAATCTAATCCCAAATTTCACATGTGCAGTATTTCATAGTGTTAACAGAGACACAGTATGTACATGTTTTAATGGAACAAGCCCTGTTTTACTACAGTTATTGAAGTATTACAAATTCTATTTCACTGTCATCACTGGTGCCCGCTGTGTACATTCTCCTACTTTAAACTGTATTTTATCTTATTAAAGGCCAGCATGGGATAGAAAGGCAAAGTGGTTTTATGCTACCCCAGATAGCCAATGTGGACTTTGATAAGTTAGAGCAAACGGCATTGAAGTCTCCCAAGGGCAGGTTGCTCTAAAACTCAGAACTGACCAGAATTCTGTATAATACTCTCCGCTACCATACCACACACACCTTCCATATATTTGGGGTCAAAGATTATTGAGATGGACTAAAGTATTTCAGGTAGCCCAATCTATTAGCCTCTTGGAGGAGCAATTGTGTAGCTCTCTGCCACCAAAACAATTCAGAGGAGTATCAAGCCAGCCTGAACAGCAAAGTCCTCCTTGCCTTTTCACATCATCTCTATAGCTCACACTTTAACGACAACTTTTGAAAAAGATTTTCTATTAACTCCTTCAGCCACAGCTTGGAAGAAGTGTACGGAAATGTTTTTTTTTTTTTACTTATGGATATTAGCTGTCCTAAAAAGCCAGCCTTTGTCCAGCCTGTGGGCAGTCAGCAGCCATGACAGCAGCTCCATGGCTGCGAAACCCAGTCCCTGTCCCCATACAAACGCAGTTTGCTGTATGTCACCTACAGCTACAGCAACTAGAGGCAAACACAACAGTGGAGAGTAGCAGCGCACATGTCCATAAACGATCCTCAGACTGCAGCCCAAAGGATGGGCTGCCAGATGGAAGAGATTAAGTTCGAATATGTTAATGAAGAGGAACAAGCCTGCAGGCATGGGGGAAGGGGAAAAAGTTGTTTGGAAAAAGAGGTGGGTCACAGAACTGGAAGGATGTCAGAGGATCCATAGTCTTTGTAATACTGGGAAACTGCATAGAAAAGGCAAGGAATTGATGATTTGTAATTTCAAGAATTAGTCCTGGTTGGTTTTATGTAACATATTTTAAAAAGGAAAAAACAATTCTTTTCACAGTGTGGAATAACGAGTGTGTTTTCAGAAAGGAAAAAAAAAATGTATATTGGAAAATATAAAGCATTTCCCTAAGGCAATATGAACAGAAAATTTGTAACATTAAAAAAAAGTAAAAGAAAACCTGAAATACAAAAAATGCAAACTATTATTTATGCAATATTTATTATAGTTAAAAAGTACAAGCCAAAATATAAACCTATTTGCCAGAAGATCTAAGCAGTAAAAGTCTTCTGTAGCAATGAAAGTGCAAATACAGTTAAGAAGCGGTACAGCAACAGATGCAATTATTATATTAGAGTGAAGGTTTTTCTGACTGTGCTTGAAACAGAAACAGTGACGGCTGGTTTTATCAGGTGCTGAGACAGGTATGCAAAAATCACTTCCCACATTATAATGGCAAAAAGCTAACAAAGCCTTGGTGTACATGAACAGAAACAAATACCAGAAGCCTTAATTAACACAACTAGTATAGTTAGTCTACACAAAAGACTTTTTTTAGTTACAAAAAAAATCACAAAGCTCCATTATGTTTTTCCAAAGAGCATGCTACAGGGTCCCAGAAATAAAACTAGAAACACTGAAAACTAAGAATAATACTAAACAAATAATACCAATAATACTAAAAGCTGGAAATACCAACACAGGGAATAAAGATATTGATGAACCTGAGAAACACCTAAAGCACTGAAAATTGAAAAGGATGGTAAAAATATTATAAGTAGGACTTTAAAAAATCTTTAGGTGTTTGTTTAAACAGCAACATTTTTTTTCTCTTAAGTGCAGATACACAAGAATTATTATTGTTAAACATCAGGAGTATATTTGGCGGAGTTTCAGGGTAGAAGGGAAAAAATCACAGAAAAAGAGATTTTTTAATAGACATTTTAATAGAAGGATGCTAAATACTATGGAAAATTTAGGTAATATTTAATATTTTTTTTTATGAATATGATGTTGAGTGACTCAATTCTTGCGTGAGAACTTTTACACAGTAACTTTTGAAAGAAGCTGGGTAGATGCGTCTTAGGGAAGTCACGTGGATAAAATATGGATTGATGGGGGCAGGGCTACGAGGCTTAGGGTATCAGTACAACATGATGAAGTTACGTTCACAAACTGGTGAGGTGACACAAAAGCAGGAAGACAGGCCATGAAGAAGAACATAAGAAGCTGGTGGAGAGGACACTGGCAACAAATATTGGGGGACTGTGATGAAGGCGAGGTTGCAGCAGCGGGAAAAAAAAGGGATGCCTAAGCTGTTGGTTAGGAACAGAATTTCCTGGGAGCTGTCTGGGTGGTCAGTGACCGCTAACTTTTTCTCCACTTTTTCTTGTATTTGTAATCAGCACAGCAAACTAGCATGGGTAGAAATGAGAAAGCAAAGGATCTCCCTGCGAAATGGTTAAGCAGTTAGTGTCCTGGTCACTGACAGATGGAGGAGGTGGTATGGAGAGCACAGCAGTCCACCTAGATGACTTACGTCCCAGCAGCGTGGGTAGAAGGCATGCCAAGCACTGCTGTATTCAGAAGCACCACGAGAGATGTATTTTTGTACCTCCTGTGTATGGCCACCAAAACGCGAATAATTAAAATACGAAGCGACATGAGACAGGAATGATTGGTGAAATTTGAGGAGAAATGCAGACAAAATTAGAGCCCTAAAACTGAAAAAGGACTTTGTAGCAAAGTCTAGAGTTAGGCAGTGAGGAATTAAAAAAGAAAAGTAACAGGGTCTAACCAATGGAAAATATGCATTGGAATAATTTTACTGGAGCAGGAGTGAAAGAGAAGGACAGATTAAAAGGTTTCTTCCAGCAATATTTTCCATGATACAGGGAAATGGGAAACTATAGAGACAACAGATTGGGAAGCAAAGAAATTGAAAAGCATAGATGAAAGGTTTGAAATGTAATTATTGATTGCTGAAGAAAAGCAACACTGAGCTGAAAAAAATGGAGTAGGAAGTTTGGAATGAACAGAGATGTGAGAAGAAAACCAATGACTATGGAAACTAGTGGAAGAGAAATAACTGTGAAAGTGGATGGGAAGAGAAAGAAATCCATGTGCATTATCATGGATAAATATTGGGTTATCAAGCATATCTCTTAGATAATTTATAATATTTCAAGATTTGTGAATTTGAGATACTTTTGTTTAAGGCAGTGAACTCCAGAAATCTATGAAGTTTAGGGCTGATCTGTGTGGTTCTATGATTACTTTATGAACAGAAAGAGGGAAAAAATCACTCATTTTAACACAATTGACAATATACGCAGCACAGGTTACCAGCAGATTACATATTAGTTCACCCACTGGTTTCTCTGTGGAGACTGGAAAACAGCAAAAGTTTTTAAAATAGGAAAGAAAAAGTTTTGAAGTAATTTACACTTGTGAAGGATGAATGTAATTCATAAACCTGCAAACTTTTACAGCGATTGGTATTTGTGTGTTGTAGCTTTGCACGGTTTGGGTGGAGGGGAAGTGTTTTCACGTGGACTTTGAAATAAGGGTGAAATAGAGCACAGAGGAACTCAAAGTAACAGAAAACACTACCACTGATCATCAGAACAGGAGCAGAGGAGCTACCTTTGAAAAGCAAAAAGAAAACTGCCAACACAGTTTCTCTCCTATTATCATGTTACTAATGGTCTTGCATTAATAATGAAGGGCAAAGCTGAGAGGAACAGAGAATTGTCCACAAATGAAAAGAGACCAAAAACTATCAGAAGACGACTAATGATTAAAGATCCACTAGATTCCTGGAGAAGAATTTTCTAAGAATTGTTTTAAAGTGTAGCATCCTTGTCAGAAAAGAGAGGGGTGATTTATGTGCTTTTTATTCTCTTCTTAAGGCACTGGAAAAAGGCATATTTAATACACACTCTTAAGGAAACCCTCCAACTCCTGCAAGTTCTATGACTTAATTACGGTGAAAAAAATGAGGACACTGAAGTTCAAAAATGATAAATAGAAAGGGGAAGCTGAAAACAGAAATCTTTCCAGATGTATAAAACCAGTTAGATGAGACATCAGAAAGGAGAGCAATGCCAGTAGATGTGAAAGGGACGCAGTGGCCATAGAGATGTTCCTGAAACACAAACTTCTAAGGTGGTTAATTCCCAGATTATGTTGCACGGTCTGATAACTTGCCTCTGAACATCAGGAAAATTTATATAAAATGCAGATAATTTGTAAAGGGATTGGGGATTTTTTTATATTACATAGAGTCTGAAGGAACAAACACAGAAAGAAGAACTAACAATTATCCTGATTGTCTAGAATTTTTACAGAGCTTAGATCCCAGAATGAGATGTTCATTCTGCAATGCTTGTTATATTATTAAACAGTAGTAAACTTATACCAAGAAGCAGTAGTTTCAGGGAAATAAGACTAACCATGCATAAAGCTATATGGGAAAAAAACATAACTTAAAAAATTAGCAATAGAAGCGACAATAACTCAAAGGTCTACAGAGTAAAACTAAAGAGTTTTTTAAATTACCAAATTGATTTAACATAAAACTTAACTTTAAAGTAATGCAAGATAACTTTGGCAAATCTATCCCAATACTAACGTACAATAGTAGAACACTACGTGTAGTACGGCTAAACGAAACCATACAATTTCCTTAAGTTTTATACTCAGTTCTTTTTAGGTAATCCCATGACATAGAATGAACAACTGGGACAACATAAAAAGTGGATACCTAAATTCTCAGTGTTTGTCTTGCCAGAATCACAATGAATTTTTTTAGTAACAAAATATCAATAACAACAGAATGCAAGTGCACCAAATTCTAGGAATAAACTACATCCCTAGAAACATTAAATGCAATAAATTTTAAGGTTACTAAAATTAAGACATACAGTAACACTATCTTTGAAGAAGAGGAAAAGAAAGCGGTTGGAACAATACTCTGGTTGAACTCAGATTTCTAGTTTGGAACCTTCTATTTCAGAACACGTTGTCATCACTCCAAACAAAGAAAAACCCAAACCTCCCAAACCCAAAAAGCCTTTTAAAACTTTCAAATAAATGAAAATTTGGCTAAAATTCACTTTTCAAAAATGTCTTGAAAGAATACGCAGTATTTTAGGACATTTTTATTTTTAATGAGTTTTTTGTTACGTCATGCCATCTCAGCACAGTGGCATACGTAGTAAGATTTCATAAGTACTGTCACGACACCACAGCATAATGAACTCCAAGATGGAATGAGTAGTGTACTGAGGTTGCCTCTCTCTTTCTTAACTGACTGCAAAAAGAGACAGACAGAATGGCTTAGATTAGGAGCATCATTGTAGATGGCTAAAATTAAGTAAAATATATTCCATGTTAAGTGTGCAGCTTTTCTTATTCAAAATGTAGAAATATCTCAAAGTTTCACTGACACAAAAATTGAACTATATCTAGCAAATGATCTTTGAGTTTCAAGAAAAAAAATGATTTATTTTATATTTTGACTATTATGTTTGTTATCACATCAGAAACAGGTACTATGACATCAGCTTACACACACCTTGAGTGAAGAAATATAACATGAAAATATAATAAAATTTCAAAATGAAAAATTTTGAAGGTATTTATTAATTTAAGAAAATGAAAAGCAAAATATCAGCAATTTTCATAGCAACTTTTACCATTATAATTTTTCACCAAAAACTTTAACCAAAATACTGTTTTCTAATTAAAAAAAGGTTTAAATCAAAATTTCCGTTCAACTCTTCTTGTTTGTACAAGTATACCACCTGCTGGTAGCAATATTATTTTGCTTCTTAAGCACCTTGTGTGTCCAATTAAAAGAAAAATAAAAGTGAGTGCCCTCTGGACACAACAAACAGGAGTCCTCATGAAATAGTACAAATTTTTGGCAAAATGGTCTGGAAAATATTTTGCAATTTTACAACTTTTACCTAACCAGGTAAAACACTGACTTAATAAACTGAATTGAAAATGTTTTAGGACAACTATTAATTTTGCTATCAAGATGCAACCTTTTTGAACAAATTGAACTTTAATAGATAAAGTTTTTCTGATACTACCTAAGGTATTTACAGAATTAAAGTTGGTTTTTGTTTTTTTTTGTTTGTTTGTTTGTTTTTTTTTTTTTTTTTTTTAATAAAGTACTCAATGTAGTCCACCTCTTGGAGCTTCAAACATTAAATATTCTTCCAGCAACAATTGTGTAGACAGCATTTGTCTGATAATACAACTTGCTACTTCTGTTTGGTTTTTGAGCCAAGAATATCAAAGTGCATTTGAGTCTGTAGCATGGTGACTCAGTTCTGCCTTGGGAAGGTGAACAACTGGTTGCAGAAGAAACACATAAACTGCTGTTATGACCAATGGAAAGTAAGACAACTCTCCCTAGTAGTTATGCTTTGCCTGTAGTATAGCATCTTATTGTCCGACTCCCTTCTTGCATAGAAATTCATTTAAAGAAAGCCCAAAACCCAGCTCCCCAAAAAACAACCCCTACCCACTGGCTTTTTTTTTTTTTTTTTTTTTTNTTTTAGTGTTGTTTGCTTGGTGTCGTACTGAAAAGGGAAGACAGAGAGAATGATTTATTCAAATCTCACAGTGACAGCCTCCTTCTTTGCCTTCTGCATGAGTGCGATCTTCTCACGTTTACAAGTTGTGTAAACGATAGGATACTTTGCTGCTGAGTGAAATGAACACCACTAGGTTCTTTAGGTGCCTTTTTTTACCTTTTCTGAAAAAAAAAATTAAAATAACAATTTTCCCATTGAATTCTGAATGAAAATAATACCACTGCATTAGGAAACTCAGATAAGCAAAGCTGGAGGTTGGGGTCCCTCCTCAGCTTGTTATAAATGTCACCCCTATACTGTCCACATCATCACATTGCAGAAGTTCTGAGATTTTGCAGATGTTATGATGAAGCAGGCACCTTTTACAAGAAAAAAAATTTACTTTGTATTTTAAGATTGTTATCTGTCATATTAAATGTATAACGGACAACAGGGTCCTAGCTTCTCAAAAAAATCTAGGCTTTTGGGAGTTATCTGCAATTCCAGAAGAGTTAAACACTAGCTAAAAGTTGCTTCAGTTAGGGTTACTGTGCTTGAACAAATGCAATACCAGTCCCAAGTTTTCAAAGCGGGCATCCAAAGGAAGGGAGCTTGTGGAAGCTCTTGAAAACTTCAGTGCCTCATTGGCTTACTTAAAGGTCAAACGCTAAAGGTCCAGACTTGAAAGTAGGGATAACATATGTGACTGGTGATGCGGATGCTTCCCCAACTGTCTGCTCTGTTCCAGATGCACAGATTAAGGTGACTGAATTTCTTGTGAAAGAATTACTGAGGAAGTGACTGAGCATACAACTACAGTCCAGTTTCAAGGCAAACCAGCAATAACTTGTCAAAAAATCTAGAGCTGTACTGTTATCATAAACAGCGGGGATGAGGCAGATAGTTAGGACTCATTATCTCATTAGTTACTCCTGTTCGTAAGTCACGGCTCAAAGGCTATGGTACCCAGGAATAGAAATTTTGTATCTCAAAACTTTTAAGTAGAAGAAATCAAAAATGTGTTATCTAAATATTTTTAAAGTGTTATTCTAAAACTAAGACACACAGCTTTGTTTTTTTCTAATCCTATTTCTTAAAAACCCCCAATGAATTAGTTTCAAACCTTTATATATTATTCAAGCTGCAACTGTTTAAAGACAGCTAACTTATAAACCTGACATCGAGATGAAATAATTAGCTTCCTTGAGGCCTATCAACGAACAGCAACAGTAATAAAAATTTAATAAATAAATAATAAAGTTTTACCTAGGCAATTAATTTCCACCATGCAGAGCTGTTTGTTAAAATGCAAGTCCAATAATACGCTATTTTAACAGAATGATTCTTTTTCCAAAATGCTGTTTCAAGCTTGGTAACTGGAAATCTCTGAATTCAAAATTTAGAGAAGGCTGAAGTTTTCCACTTTCTGCAAGTTTTTCGGCACAGATTTCTTTTTCTCCTAAGTATCATTCAGAAGTACAGCATAAGTTATGGCAAAGCACACATCTAGCATTAAATCTAATATTGTTCTTAAGAATTGAAACAAAGACATGCTGGCCTAATTAGTGCATACATCTTGACTGGTGTATAAACAGTTACTCCTATCCACAAATGCAACTTATACTGATGACATAAACACTTGCTAAGTGGAATAGCCATGAGTGCTACAGAATTTTTAATAGAGACCATGTTTACAATACTATCAAACAAATGCTGAAGTAATCTTAACTTTGAATTTTTTTTTGTTCCTGGGAATTTTTGAGAGCGCTAAGAAACCAGCTTGGCAAGTAAATCAGAACTGTTCTATTTATACTTTATTTCTGACAGTCAAGAGGTTCTTTAGAAGTATAGAAACAGTCTTCTATAAAACATCCCAAAATATATCAGCATGACCTAATGATATATTTTTGGCTCTGCAAAACTCATGGGAGAAGAAGCAGACATGATATAAAAAACCCCGAAAAGACAACACAGAATTAAAACTTCCTTGTTCTCTGTCTTGAAAAAAAAATCTCTATTTCTGTGGGTTTTGAAAAACAAGCAGCACAGGCTTTTAAGAATTTTTGCATACGAAGTATTTAACGGTCTGGATTATTCTGGATAGACTTGTTAATGTTTTCCTTCCTTTTAGCTACTTAATCTGTTAAGCAATTCTGTGTGACAAACATGAGACACAGCTTATTTTCCTCTTGTCGGTAGCATGTCTGTGACGTGACCATATGTATCTTCTGCATTTTCCATGTATTTTCATGGTTCAGTTGATATTGTATGGTATGATTTCCTATAGAGATATGCTTTACAAATATAATATGGAATGCATAGCTGACTATATTTGACTGTATGTTCTTACTTAAATGAATGCTACAGTTAAAGAAAAATCAGCAGCAACTTAACAAATTTACACAAAACCCCACTACTTTTCTGTGTAGAATCACCATGAGGAATTACAATCCTCCACCTTGCTAATTAAGATGATTTCATCCTTTACATGTTCATTGCAGGGTATTTTTAAGACTTTATTGCCATAATTTGCATGGAAGATGAGAAATGAGAACAGGAGTTCAAACCCATCTATTATTAGACCAGAAACGGAAGCTTACTGACTGGGTCAGTACTGAGATAGACAATTGATGGGGGAAGGAACCATACATCTCAGAACAGAAGGATGTGCTGCTCTCCCTTCAGAAAATGTGTAGCCAAATTTCCTGATCCAAGAAAGCAAAACTGAGAAAGTTCACATGACTGTGAATGACAAGCTATGAGCTGAGAAAAGACAACATTCTAGGAGGAGTTCAAAAGTGGGAGAAAGTGAGACAATTGGAGTTGGACTCAGTCTGTACCTGCGTTTGAAGGGAACTTGGTGATGGTATTTTTTGGCTTACTTTCTCCAAGCTGTGAATCTGGATCATCCAGAATATTTTCTGCCAAAGCTCCTTGTGACACAGGCCCTGGGAAAGAGCTGCCCTTGAAGTGTTGAAAATTCACATGTGGTTTAAGAGCCATGAAGCAGGTCATGCCAGCCTCAGAGGTTCTCCAATTTCTAATGGCCAGCTTGGGGGAAAATACAGTCTGCTCTCTCCTTTCTTCACCAAGTTCAGTGTTTTGGAACTTCTTGCTTCATTTAGCTGCTCCAGATCTCCTCCTTGTATCTCAATAGAAATTATGTTTGAAGATGCTGCCAGGTTGACTATCGCCTTATTTTTGGAAGATGCTTTTTCTCCAGGGACCAAATTGCCTATGACCTGTTAAAATTTGTTTTCCTTTCTTGCATTCTGGAAGGCACAGTTCAATTACTGGGAAGTTAATTCTAGCAATTAACAGCTGTAATTTACTGGAAGATTAAGGTTGTCAAATTATGCCAAATAATAGCTGAGTTGAGTTCCTTTTATCTAACTTAAGATGTCAACATTTTTGACATTTAACTAATCTGTCCCAGGCCCATTTCATAGGCGATGGAGAGAACTAGTTGCACTTTGGGAGAAGGTGGGTGATAGGAATCCTGCTCCTGTCTCAAGTAACAAAGGTCTCAACAGTAGAAAAAGTAAAAACCTGGGGTTCTCACAAAAGAATCTGGCATCTAAGATTTGCGTTGAATTGTCAAGGGAAGGATCGGGTCAGAGAATTCACATGACTGAGTGAAATCCAAGAGGCAGGATAGAGAAAATGAGAATTATAGGCTGCATGGATCCCGTTAAATGAGAGAATTGGAGAAAGTGGTCGATTGACTTGTCCCAGTCATATTACTAAAAGTAAAAGTTACACGGAGGTGACTTTTCACCATCTAATTAACCTGCTAAAGGGAATCCAGAAACATAAAATAGACAAAAATCACAGAAAGCACCTCATCTGTGTAAATTAAAAAAAAAAATAAAAATCAGGTTCCTCTTTTAAAGAATGGGCTTATGATTTTATTGCTATAAAACCGCAAGAGAGAATCATAGGGCCAGCATTCAAAATCCTCAAATTCAGACTGTAAATGCCTTACTGGAAACAAAATTTTTTTGAACTGGTACAAAATAATGAATATAAAATTATAAACATTCAGGAAACAAAAACTATATAAATTCAAGCAATGGAAAAAAAAAAAGCTGGCACGTAAAAATCAGACAATGTTATTAAAGCAATTGGGAAAGCCTAATAGTTAAATATCTAAAAATGGAATACTCTTTATTATGCATAATAAGATGTTAAAAAAATTA
This sequence comes from Ibidorhyncha struthersii, assembly GCA_013398815.1. Lineage (NCBI taxonomy): Eukaryota > Metazoa > Chordata > Aves > Charadriiformes > Charadriidae > Ibidorhyncha > Ibidorhyncha struthersii. Next base: position 445,188 of record VZSZ01011077.1, read on the forward strand.
ACAACATTATTTTGGAAAGTCTGAATCTGTGCTGTAGTTCATACATATTTTTAAAGATAAAACATAATTCTAAAAAAGAATTATGAGTTCGTTTAAGTATAAGCCTATGAGAAAACCCATTAAAATCAACAACAAAATGAGACATGTTTCAGGACATATGCTAGGGGCTTAATTCCACCAAAATTTGAGAAAATGCTTTAAGCTACTGGTAGAATATCAATGTACTTTTTTACACTACAGGTTGAACACTGGTAAGCAAAGATATATAGCAATTGCAACTTATTACCTACAAAAAAGACTTTAGTTGAGGTTATTTTGTTAACTTTTTTTTCTGTTTTCTAAAACAGTTCTTCTTTTTCTAAGAAGCAAACAACCAACCCAAAAAGCCAAACTAGTGAATAGCTTCCAACATGCCTAGTAAGAAATGGATCAAATTGACACCAGTGTCAAAAGCTGCTAAATCACTCTGAAAGATTATCAATCTTTTATACAGAAAATGAATGTAGATTGTATTCTCATCTCATGCTTTATAGGACTTTCATTAAATAAATAACTCCAGCACAGTTCTAGAATAGCTTTTGTCTGGTATCTCATGCTTTATTTAAGCAACTAAAGCAACTTGGGACTAGGTGGTTTCCAAACTATCTAAATTAAATTGCTTTAGTCATGTTCATATTCTCACTGACTTGAAGCATCCTTGTCTTTCTGCAGATGTTCTGTAACCTCTGCAGTTAGTGATGTTTTTCCAAACTGCACATACAGCACAATATATAAGGGATCTACTATTGTTTTAATAGCAATATCCTCCCATGGAGTAGCAAAGCTGAATTACAGAGCAACAAGCCAGCTGCTCTTTCTAGTTTGACACCGATTCTGTCAAAAGGTTCTTGTGTGGTTTTGGGGAAAGAAAAAAATCACCACCACTACCACCCCTCCCCAAATGTGTTCTTGTTCACAGCAAAAAAGCATTCTGCTTCAATTTATCTTATCCCTTGAAAAAAATATGTAATAATTCCATTATTTAGCTTCAGGGAGAGGTTAGGAAAATGACACTGTACCATGATATCTACATACAGTTCTATGAAAATACTCTTGCTTTACCCTCCAACACCCTTATGACATTGCATTAAGAATTAATTCCTGATTCCCGCAATATTATCTTCCGAACAGGCAGTATAACTCAACAGATTGATAATGAAAAAAAACACCGTTAACAACTGCAGTGTCTCTATCACTGTAGTGATTTGGTCACCAGTGAGAAGGCAGTATGATTTGGATCTTATTCCGTATCAGTAATCAGATCACTTGCCAAAATTTCTTTACGTGATAGAGAGTCTTGTTGATGCTGTCTGACCAGTCTTTGGTCAGCTACAGGACCATCAGTCCTTGCACAATGATGACCTCTTTGCTGATAACTCATAAATATCTGCACAGCCTTCAACACAGCTAATGTGGTAGAAAAAAACCATGCTGAAAATCTCACTCTCAAGGAAATCCAAAGTTCAAAACTGACTTTCAGTAATATACCCCTCTCAGACACTAATTTGCTAGAGTTTTATCAGTCAGCAGGTAACAGTCTCAAATGCATAGACTCAGTCATTTCTTCCCTTAGGGCCTACTCTGCCATCATGAAAATGGCTGATGGCACAGAACCGTTCAGAGTCTGCCTTTAGAGCAGATAAGTTCACAGGAAACGGTGAAAATCCAAACAGAGTAGAAAGAAAATACAGGAAAGATTTTGGGGGATTGTTGGATGAGCTGCTAATAGCTCATTTATTTATAATCTTTTGTGTTTTCGCTACAAATATTTATGAAAACTGTTCAGTGAATGTCTCCAAAATCTTCATTTGCCTGCAGCAGGCCTTTGAAATTAAGCAGGAAGAAAGCAATCAGGTTAGAGCATAAATGCTTTTCTAGCATAAGCGAGATTTAAATTATTGAAAAAGATCTGTGTTCTACTTCTGTTCCATAAGACAATGCTGGCTGCATACCAAAAAAAAAAAAACAGAAAATTGAGCATAATACAGTCATAATGTTCCAATGATCCTAGAGCAGCAGTAGACCCAGCACTAGGACTATATAGAAACTTTCAGAAAGATGAAGAGGAATCTCTCCCTACTTTGGAATGTCTCTACTCCCCAGATTAATTTTTTGCCTGAGAGTTGCTATATGTCATTCAGTGCTCAAGGCGTATGCATTAGGGGAAGAATCATGGTCACTCTCTGTAATTTTCAAGTTAATTTGCAAGCAAGGTATTTTTAATTTGCACATTGCGTATCAAAAAATAGAGAAGCCACTGTGAAATACACATATGCTGTAACTTCACCAACATCCAAAGGCATCAGAATGCAATTCACTATATAGCATTATGCCTGAGATCTTCCTGAGACACCGAAAGCCTATGACAGCAAATCAAATTATTTTTTTCAGGCTTTGTCAATGAAGTGTTTCTCTCTCAAACGTACACACCATTAATAATTTGTGCCTAGACTCTTACAGCCTGTTATATCTAAAGATAAATACAATTATACAAGAAAAGCTATGGCAGACACGACACACTTCCCCCATGAATCACCAAAGTTTTGTGGAATGGAACACTATCAGCCTTTTCTGATGATGCTATCTCATTTTACACTGGTAAAACATTAATTGGAATGAGGACTGAAAGGACTACAACCATATGGCTCAAGCCCAGATTCAACTCTTACCACATTTCTCCAATTCAAAATCCAAGTCTTTACTGTTCTTCCCCTTTTCAAAATATTGAGTCATAGATGCATGGATTTGGTTGAGGAAGCTTTAGTCATTCCTGGTTAGCTTCCTAACGGCAATAAACCTACAACCTGGCACATCACAGATGGGGAAGGGTGGGTGGGGAATGAGAGAGAAACAAGTACATGTGTGTGTCATTCTCTTCTGTCTGGCTATTACACAAAGTAAAATAGCTCCAGCTGGAAGGATTAATAGAGACGTGCTCCAGAATAAGCTAAAGCCTGCTAAGGGAGCCTCCAGGAAGGTGGACAAGGCCGTTTCAGGCCTCCCCAGCTAAAGAATGGAGCCATAACCAAGAGGGATATGATAGTGATCTTTAATATTGTGAATTGCACCAAGAGGGTGAATTGGTAACACGGACTCAGTATTTCTTGTAAGAAAAGACCTGGGGAGAACATAAAGTTATCAAGCAACAAGTTCAAAACAAATGAAAGTGCACTTTTTGTGAATTTCTCACACAACATACTCAAGGTGTGGAACTCAATGCTATGCCATATTGTGGACAGCAGAAGTTTACATGAGTTCTTAAAGGGATTAGACATTTCCTTTCACAGAGGGGGAAAAAACCCACCAGAAGTTATTAAACTCAAGGATATCACCTCTGGCTCAGGAAGTCCCTGAGCTACAATTTGCTGAAAGCTGGAAGGATATGCAGCGGGAGTATCACGATAAAGTCACCTAGGGAAATACTACACTCCTGTCCAGGCCTCCTCTCCTGGCAGCCAACCGATATTGGAGTAGCAGACTTGTAATCTGATTCTTGTAGTTTGCTGTTATATCGTTTCCCACTGTTATTTTGGGGCTGATTCCCCAGTGCCATCAAAAAAGCCCCACGTCAACTAAGTTTCAGTCAATTAACTTTCTTCCTCAGTACTAAGTAACTCATTCCATTGCTCAGCTAACGAGCACAGGAGAGCACATTCTCAGCAGGAGGACTTAGGCTCTGTAATTATTCTTTAGAAGCATGTAGATTTGGCCTAAACCTTTGAAGGTGTTCGTACAAAGGGTAAGACAAACTTACCCATACTGTGAAATTCATTAGTCTTGAAATATAAACTAGTTTCTAGTATAAAAGCCCCTAAGTTTATGAGCTTCTGTTTTTTCAAAATGTCATCTAGTACTTACATTCACTGCCAGGTCACAAATAGTATTCTGTGACAGTTGAATAAGATGATTGATTTATAATCTTAACATTTATTCTTTTGGAGTGAGAGCAATAAATACAACTGTACACTGTTAAGTAGGGGAAACTAATATAAACATGAAAGAAATTCACCAAGCTTCATCAATATTATGGTATTTTGCTAATATGAATGAGAAATCATCCTAGCTGCACTTCAACTGATGAAATACAGAATTCGCAATTTCTTTTATGTATTATTTTTGATCAACAATACTTTCTTGTAGTCATTTTTTAAATGGAGATATTCATATCTGCAGCTGTGTAAGACAGTACACATTCTATGATATGTATAGTTTAAGATCATTTATGGAAGGAATCTCTTTAACAACTAAATTGCATAGCATTAGACTGCCATGAAAATATTATAAATAAAATATCTTCAAAATGTGAAAAAAGTGGCTTCTTTAGTATGCAGCTGAAAACTGTGAAACAAAAAGAAACCTGAGGTTAAACAAAAGAAAAAAATCAGTATGCTTAGGGCAGCAGTTGATCCATTTAAAAAACACCACTTTATCTGTTCTCTTTTCCTTTGCAAAATCCAATAAACTGCCATTATATTCCTTTTAAATGGTTCCATTACAAGGATTCTATAACAACAGACTAATCTCTTGATAATTATAATAAATGCCTGTAATCAAAGCAGGAACCATTTAAAATAAGGAGAAAGGCTGTTTTCCATCAAACTCATTGTAGTTCCGTGACCTTTGGAGCATTAAGCTACATCATACGCTGCCACCTCTAACTGCAACATAGCTTTCCTACCAATCTTGCTCAAATAAAAATAAAAAGGATGAGAGATCAATGGCAATGTGGATTGACACATGGTAAGAGTTCTTACTTTCCAGCTCTGAGCCTTGTAGAACATAAAAACCTCAATTCGCAAGATTCCAAAGGCTCAAAGCCGGCAGGATTCAGCCAGCAGCTCTTTGACGGGCTTTGATACGCAGTGCTGCCCTTCAGGAGGGAACGGGGGAAGGAGCGGACCGGTATTTTAAAAAGTCGTGCTATGGCAATGTGAGCTGTATATCACTACTAACGCTTAAGAAAGTATTACTTTTCAGAAAGACAGGACATTTTATCACAAAATTCGATATTGTATTCACATGAACAAACAATGATTTCCAGAGATCATTTAAGAAACTGAAGGCTGATAGAATTACGGGAAGTGACTATATATGATCAGAATGGCTTTCATCTGCATTTTGTTAGACCCAGCATTGATTTCACTTTTCAGCTGTGAACAGCAAGAGGCCAGCTGTGGCCAGGGGAGAGAGCAAGCAATGAACCAGGGTCACAATAGAGGCTGAGTTGTCAGAAAATTTAACACTTTTAATGACTAAATCTCAGCAAAAAATCTTCAAGTTACAACTATTTGAAAATTATATCCAGCGGGTCTCACAAACTGTCAGAGAACACAAGATTTAATTTATGACAAAGTAAAACCTTTGAACTCTAGTTATGTGAATAAACAGCATTATAAGGGGAAAACAAACAAAGCAAGGAAAATATAAAATACATTGCCTTCAAGGCAGGAACAACTACATTTTACTTCGTATTCCCAGATGTGTTAAAGGGAAATTTATGACAGCATACTGAAAAGCAAGATTCCCATTGTGAAACCCTTCACATTTATTTAACTAAGCACAATCATTGAAAATGACCTTTATCCAAACCCTTCACAGCTGTCTTAAAATGATCTAAAACTATTGCCAGATTTTCTTTAACTAACATTACTTAACAAAAAGTCATTACCCCAGGGCCATATTACACTACTGGCAAGTAAACACAAATCCATTTTCAACAACATGCTACAAAGTTTTAATGAAATATTGATAACGAATTGAAAACTCCCTATTAAAAAGCTGCCAAACAATTAGAATCATCATAGTTTTCTGTTCTAGCAATAAATACAATTTCCTTGTTTCTGATAACGTATTTGTCGCCTATTAGACATACATGCAAACAGAAAAATGGCTAATACTTTAAAAAAATCTTACATTTAAAACTGTTATTAAATGAGGTGTCAAAATTATTATAAATGAAGCTGTTCTAGCAGCATATTGTGAAAAGATATCCTCATCTGTTCTCAAAAGACAGCATATCCAGAGCGTACATTACTCTATAAAATTAAAGGGCTACTGACAATAAATTCATATGGCAGTTTTCATTGCAGTACACTAATAATTTACCAGTGCGCTAATAATGTCTGATTCCAAGACTTAAAAAGCAGTGTGTCAAAACCATGAACACCTTAATCTTTCTCCTTTTTATACACAAACACTAAACGTAAAGATTACAAGATTGTCGCAAGAGCTGGCCTCCTGCAGGTCTAGGTCGGCTGACAGGGGTAAGGGCAAAAAAAAAAAAATCATACTTCTGGATTCAGAACAGAACACTTCAGTTTTTAAAATAATAGTATAAAGCCACAATTAAAGTGGGTGCATACTTTGGGGAGGAGGGAAAGGACTTTATTAAGGGGCTGGTTAGTTCAGTAAATCAGGGCTTTCAGATAAAGATGATTATGGTGGTTCCTTGGTGTGAGAGGGAGAAGGGTACAGGAGGTTCATTTCACCGCCCAGTAATTATGCTGACCCAGAGTGTTACCATTTATCATGGCCGAAAGATGACACTCACTGTTAGCCAAGGGAAGCTGCTAGTCAAATGCTTCCATCTAGATCAATACACACCACATTTTTCTACAGCCAAAAGTAATTATACAACAGTGAACTTCACAATCAATACCCACTCGAGCTAACTTATATTCTGCTGTACAGGCATGATGCTATGGCACTGTCAACTGTCACTGAAAACTACTGCATTTGATCCAGATAAAAGGGTTTACCCCCACCATTATAAAGGCCTTTGCTGCCTATTTCTGGAGTAAAAACAAATGTATTTTCTTTTCTCTATTATTTAAAACAATGAGCAACCGCACAGGTTTTCAGGACACATTGTAACCTACAGCTGAAACTGATGTGCTTGTTATCATTTCATAAAGTCTCACTTAACACAAAATAAAAAAGAGTATCAGTCAATTAAAGAAAAATCAATCTTTCTAACCATTGAAAGCTAAGGCAGTTTCTGGAGCATTAGTTTCTAAAAGCTGCAGTTGAAGACCTGACCTTTGTGAACTCCAGAGATCAGAAAAGAGAGAAACATATATACCTGAAGCGTTAAATCAATGTCATTTTCAGTATTAAACATATATTCATGTTTGTTTAAACAGAGCTGCACACATATGATTGCCAGCAAGCCAGCTAGTAGACAAAATTAGGCTTTAAGAGTTTAGGTTTTGTTTCAAAATTTATCTAAATGTCAGTTTTGACAACTGCTTTCAAAAAGGCAGAGCTTAGTCTTATAAACCAATCTAACACATCAAGAAAGGTTAGAGGGCATAAAAAAAATCACTACTTCAGTAAAAAAAAAAAAAAATTTGACATCCAATTTTCAAGCTGATTTATCAGTGGAAAGCTAAAATTGATAGTTTGCCATTACTGGCTAGCAGGCTGTCTAAGAAAGCTGTTACAAAGCCTTTCATTTTGATTTAGCCACATGGATCAATACAAACCTATACTGTTTCAATTTTACAAATATTGATTTTCTGATATAACCACTGTGGGAGAACATTCATCACCTGCCATACTAAAAAATATTGAAATTTATTTTGTAAACTTTGATTTTCAACAAAATATAGTGTTCTACTGAGTGAAGTGAAATCTATTTTCCAGGTAATAGCTAATCACTGTTAAAATTATATTTTGAGCAATATATTTTTGCCTTTTCATTTCAGAGTCTGACTTACACTGTTAATCCTTTAACTGGATTCATACCAAGGAAGATCATAAAACTTTCCTTTGTTTTTTGATCAAGTATCTTGAGATTCTTTTCAGTTGTAATGAACAGGAGGACAAACTAGAACTTCAAGTGAAAATATTCAGTCGCAGTGAATACTACATTCTTACACTAAGTTGCTCCCCAAACCTAGAACCACTTAATGCTTCAGGAAGGAGAATTTTTCTTTCAGATATCAAAGAAAAAACAGATTCATAAAGTAGAAACTGCTGTTTTATGAAACAAATAGCTTTATCCTATATTTACAGAACAATACTATTTACACAGGCACAGGCACATTTTATGAAACAAATATCTTTATCCTGTATTTACAGAACAATACTACTTACACAGGCACATTGGGTTTTACCCACCTTAGGCTGTTGTAATCTGTTTTTTGTGATATCTAAGAGTTCTGTTGTTCCTCAGCATTCAAAATGTACTACATTTTTATATGTTACTTTGCTCATATGTAGTTATTGATTTTTAAGACAGGCATTGAAACTGATAAAAATACTGAATTCACTTAAAAAATATGTGTTTTCATAAGAAAATTTTTAATTTTACAGCCTTTCTTGTTCCAGATTATTTCATCAACACTATGCTGTAGTATCTTATTCTAGTAAAAAAATAAAAAGCTTAAAAATCATTTACAGGTTTGAACCAATGACTTTTTTTACCCCCTTCTTTCCCATTCCCCAGAAGTGCGTTTCTGAGCTGCCTAAAGGGGACCACAAACATTTCTGAGTGCCACATTGCTGTAGACTATCCAGTGAGGGCATCAATACAGAAAAGACACTGGACAGGTTTTAGGAGGAAATACACCCTGGAAAAAAGTGTAAAAGAATTTTCTCAACAGCATATGAGAAATAAATGAGAAAAATCATATTCTGATGTTGGAAGGACACAGTCCAGGGATGAGACTCAAGCAACACCCAAGAGGGTTTAATGCACACTCAGAACATGTGCTGGTAACACAGTGACATTGAGATTAATGATTACTAAACAGGACTGTGAAAAATCCCTAAATTATGATGTTAGACACTAAGTAAGTGAAATTCCTGAAATAAAAGCAGTATTTTCTTAATGGAAAGAATATAATAAATTCTAAATGTTCTTGTAAATGTAATGTCATGAAACCAGGGTAAATCTTCTTTGTAGACTTTGGGCTCAGTATGGATAGTCTGTCTATATGTAGAATACAGAATGTTATTACTAGCATTTGGATACTAAATTCTTCTTCCTATGTGTACCTGAAAACAAGTAATACCAACACCAAAATATGTGAATTTGAAAAAAAAAAAATAGTATCACAAAAATTCTGTAAGATAGAGAGGTGGAAGAGAAAACAATGGAAAAGAAACAAAACAATCCAACTGTATATAGAAGTAAGGACTTGCTAGTCAAATCAGATGTACCGTTTCATTCTGTTCCAAAAATTCCAGAAACAGCTTTTAAGTGCAATGGCTACATGCAGCTAGAAAGGACTCTATATGAGCCATCACACAAACTCATCCTGTTATTCAGATGCTTATGCTGATTCAGATCCTGATGATTTTAACCATCAAAACAGTGAACACAATGAATCTGAGGCATAGCAAAAACTCATTGAAGAACTACACGATGAAAGCAAGTCTAAAATTAAAGCAAAGCAGCACTAAATATTTAAAACCTTTCTCTTAAAATAAGATATTAAGCAAGCACTATCTTTAGGGCTTTTTTTTCTTCAATAGTTCTCAAATCCCTCTGTTAGCAAAGTCCCATAATTCACGTATTACAGATGGGGAAAAGAAGGCGGATAGATAAAAACTGAAATGATTTATTCAGTGTTGAGTTGTCACCTCACTGACACCACCAAGATTATAACTTCATTATTTAGGGCATAAAGTGACTGCTTTCATAGCTGAAGAAAGAATCTTGCTTTCCCATATGAACTGTACTGTGAATTCTAGAGGGGAGAGTGGGTGGAATGGTTGGTATGTCTTGATCGGAAGTGCCATGAATTGCTGCTCTGATTTCTTAATGGGACTTATTAAATCCACTAGTTCCATAAATATGTATATTTTCAACAAAGATGTAAAAACTAGAAGAAATTTGAACAATCATAATTCAAATTTTCACATATTAGTTAACAAAATTTCCAGCATTTTTACAATATAATTATGTTTATTACATAAGAAAAATTTGTCTTGGTGCAAAATAACATTTAATAATTTCTGAAAAATAATTCCCCCCCCAACAGGACTGCTTTGTTTCATTTTTTTTTTAGAGAAAAAAATAGGTCTTTTGTGTTCTCTAGTTTGTTTTCTTGGGTTATTTTTGGTTTTGTTTTTTATATAATGAAGAAAGAAAGAAAAACCCAAAAGCAAAATATGTTGTTGACAATCGGGCTGCCATCATGTAATCGTAGTAGCAAATAACTAAAAAGAGAGCATTTTTAGTGAATACATTTAAAGACCCTTTCTTCTATGAAGGCTTTTCTGTACCTAACTATATTCAGAACAAGAAGAGAATGACCTTCTAAAAAGTAATTATGGTGATTATCCATATAATGGTTGTAACATGCAAATATAGAGCAGCCACGTAAAGGAACAAAAATCAGGCAGGAACTTCACAATGCTTAAGGGCTTCATATTTTACAGCACCAGCATTAATGGAAAAGTTAATGTAGCATTGAATAACAGTGAGATGCTCAGCTGCTGCTACTGCTGCAGAACATTTAGATCATGGAAATAACACATCATTTGTTCACTCCCATTGCTTTCTTGACCCACAGAAAAACAACTCTCACCCACCCCCAAAATCACATGCAAAATATTCCTGCATTACTCAGTTGCTTAAGAAATATGACAAAGCACATAATTTGTAAGACTGAAAATTAAAAATACTCAAAACTCAAAATAATTAAGCAACAGTGCTGAAGAAAATCTCAAAAACTATACTCTGTGACTTAATTCACACAATCATACAAATGCATGCATGAACACAATCACTTAATGTGGTATACAAAATGAAGCAGCATTTTACTGTACTTTTACCTTTTAATTCTTGTTCTCAATACATGCAATATCCAGATAAATTACGCATGTTAAATTCCCTTGCTTTCCATATATTAGAGAATAAAAACTACTGAGCACACTCAGTACAGTGTAATTTTAAAACTTTTCATTGATCCAAGTCTACAGAAAAATTTCAGAAGGTAGGCAACACCTAGATACTGTAAATGGAGGCACATAATTGGCTCTACATTAAATTGCACCGACAATTGTGCTTAGGGAGAAATCGGAGGAAGGGCCACAGACCCCACAACTATAAATCCTGTAAACCATGTTCCCCCTTCATTATTGCTGGCTGGTTTAGAAAAGAAAAAGAAAGGAAGTTGTTATGTAAATATAGAGTAAATGTAGGAATACACTAGCAATCTTTCCCTCCTTCATAAATTCATGCAATGGTCCTAAGAGCTTTGCTCCTTCTCGATGCAAAGTCCAAAATGTGAAGACATACCAGAGTTCAGAATTTCCATTAAGGAAATTAGTCCTTCCTGGAATTCCTGAAATTATTTCAGCTCATAAAGGACTTCAAACTTTAATGTTTCTGCACTGATGCTGGACTAGCGAACTTTCTGATTTTGTTGCTGATTGATTTTTTTTATCATCAGAAGGAGAACAAAGTGAAGAGTGATGAGCATGGTTACGGAAAGGGAGAATATTCACCTCTTTCTTTTCTGCTCTCAAAATAATCAAAAAAAGGTACTACTAATTTGAAATACAGGAATCTCAAAAAGTAATACAAATGCTTGACATACTTCATAGTTTTACTGTTGATGTCAGACATGAGAATAAAAACTGGGGAGTAAGGACCACTGCTTCCAGATCCTTCCGATTTGGTTGTGTGCCAGGTCTTAATTCAAAGGTTTTACAAAATGACTCTTCAGTCATACCTACAGCTGCTTCTTAGTCAGATAGTATTTGTCAGGTAGTATGAAGATCTCCCTCTCCCTATTCATCTACTCTAGGTGTCCAAGTGACTGTAATTTCTGGAACCAATGTCATCATTCAGTTATATATATGCCAATTATATCATTCACTGACCTTTATGCTTCTCTAACGTCTGTGATGATATTAGCTATGAATTTCTAATAGGGTTGAAAAGGTATCAACAGAAGGTACGTGTCTTGTCTTTACAACTGGTAATACCAACTGGTACAGGGAGAAAAACAACTATAAAAACTTCTGACTATTAGAGCCAATGGAGAACCTAAGAAGGCAGTCACCAGGGAACCTATTATTTATTAAAAGCTACCTCAAAATCTGATTGTGATTTAACATCTTATAAATCTTTTGGAAACCATGAATGACAACAGGAATCTGTAGAAATTCTCTTGTAAGGGAATTTCCATTGTGGCCTTTTCATTTTTAGGGCAGAGATTTTTCCTAAGGAATGCTCATCTTTTAGAAAACAGTAGCATTACAACTTTACCGTCAGGATTGTGAAAGCTAAATTTTACAAAAGAAGAGGAAATGTAAAAATATTTTCTTAATCCTAATACTAGAGAAGAAGAATTTAGAAGTACTTTTTTTTTGGTTAATCGTGCAAAATTTTTTGGTTTAATGTTTTAGTGAGAATTCGCTGATTACTTTTAAAGAAGTGTAATGCTCTAAATAAATATTGCATTGAAAGAACTGCCATTTGCTACTGTGTCAATGAAATAAAGGAGCTATTCTAGTACTTTCAGAATAGGACACTCCTAAGAAAAAGTCTCTGTTTAAAATTTAGTGGTGTCCAACAGAACTTCCCTGCACAGTTGGCAATAACACCCTTTTATAGCTCTGCTAAAAATTATCAAATGATCCAGATATACAGGGAATACCATAGCCAGAACCCAACATATGATCTGTAGGTTTAGCTTCTGCAACACACATATTAGAAAAATTGATGTACCTCCGCTGGATACTCATTCAGAAAGAAACATGTCTGTTTTTTTCCAGGAAGGATAATATATTTATCACCAAACAAGAGCAGCAACATACACAGTATCATTAGTCCAAAAAAGAAATAAAAAACTAAGCCTGAGTGTATCTGATATGCTTAAGGACCATTTACACTATTTTGTATTTGTATTTACACTATTTTCGTATTTTCCAATCACATTTTTTCTACTTTTTTAATTTTTAATTCCAAGACTGTTAAAAATGAAGAGGAATGTACACTTGGGGAACAACTAGACAGTTTATCTGTCTGGGTCCTCTAAAAGTATACAAGCAGATATTTTCATAAACTTCTCATGATGATCTCAAATGGAAAGACTACTACAAAATAAACTATGTTTTTCTTATTCAACCTTGCCTGGCATTTAGCCAGATAGTGTGGGGTGTTTCTTCTATTTTCTCTTGTGCTTCTCAGTGGTACTTAACTGAGGTTAAATCAGAAAGGATAGGAGATTCCATTTGGTTTTGGTGGATACATATCACATCCTGCTCCTGCTTCTGGCTGCTCTTCTTTCCTGACAGGTTTCACTCCATTAATTTTCATAGATTTTTAGCTCAACAGTTCAGTGTGAAACTCTACCACTGAAAATACTGTCTGAAGTTCACTAAATAAATTTCCTCTGCTATTAAGCTGTCATCAACTTTGAAAACATCGTTTCTTATTCATGAAAACACAAGAGCTTGGGGTACTATTCAGTGTAAAAGACTACTACGTCTGAAAAGAATGCATTGTTAGCTAATAGAAATTGGAAACTCAAATGTCTATACAGTAAAAAAATTTAAAAATGAACATTTTTTGAATAAGACCAAAACAACACTTGCCTGCACCAAGAGGCAAATATATCATGCTTTACTTTCCTCCACATTTTCACATAGCACAAGATATATTATGCATAAAAATTAAGGCCCTCTTATGGCAAAGTATCCCAAAGGCTTCAGTAGTATTTCTAAATTTGGCCTGAGAGACGTCAAATTTAGCTTCCTCTTTATGTATGTTTTTATTGCTTCCTAACATTAGTGCAAACATAACTTCTAGTAAATCATCAAAAGAAATTTCTTAAACATTAATCTTTCCTAGAAGCAGACTGTGACTAAGAAATCCAAAAAGCATTCCCACCCAACAAATACAATTTGCTACTAGGAGAGAAGAGAAAAAACAATGGGAATCTGAAAAATAAGTAAACTTATTTTTTAAGAAATAATTTTAATTTTGGTCTATTAGCATTATATAAACAGAATATTTTTTAAAACAATGGTTAGCATTCTCAAATTGAACAGCAGAAGTCCATGGGTTATGCATCTTTTAGTGGACTTTCTAATAATCTAGACAACTGGATAGTTTATTACATTATTGGGTTTTAAAATGGTTCAGTGTTATTGAATGTTTAAGAAATATTTATGGCATAAGGCAGTATATTCCTGAAGCTGAAACAATCATTAGACTCTGATGTTCATCTATTTTATTGAACTACCCGCAGGGAGCTTTATGGGCATACTATCATGTCAAGGTCACAGGATTAAGTGAGCAGTGATGACAGTAAACAAGCCTTTTCTGTATATTCTAAAGGGTTTTACTGAGTTACTTAAAATGCCATAAACATAAATAGTCTCCTATTTCTACAACACATCCATGACAGATGACTTCAAAATATAACACTCTTGAGCAATGGAGCTTTACAACCTAACCAACAGCCTATATTATTGACAACAGATATCAATATACTGGGGAGCACAAATATTGGGAAAAGTTGGCAGTCTGTCATCGTCAGATATTTTATGTCTGTAAGTGTACAAGAAATATATCTACATATACATCAAACCTCTATGTGAGCAGATATTACTGCTGAAAAAAACAGAGCTTACAGGCTAAGGAAAAACACGGTTTTATAGAAAAACTAAACACTATAATAACACACATACCAAATCTATACAAGCAATGTAAAAACAGATAACCCCAAACCTACATAGTCAATATCAACTTGAATGATTTAATTACTCTTTAGAAGTATACTGTACATTACCATATCTATTTTATCAATGAGGAGAGCAGTACAATCAAGTACAGCAACCTCCTTCAAGCCGTGTGAAGTCTATGACAGACATGGTGTTCCTGAATCAGTGAAACTAAACCTGTGTAAACTTATTTTTTCACTCTTTTAAAAAAACAAAATCAAACAAAAAAACCCAGCAGTGATCAACTGAAAGTCTGCAGGGAATATTTTTCAGAACTCAAAAAAGTGAATTGTGTAAAGATGATCTTCATAGTTTAATATACGGGAACATATAACCTATATTCAGGTAAGAAGGAAGGGACAAGGCTGTGGTTGCTGACGTCTGTGTCCAACAAGTCATGTTCCTCCTGCACACCTGAAAACAGGACCTCTTACACCGCACTTGGGAGCAGCAGTTTCACATTTAGTTGCCTATCATTCCCCTGTAGTAATACTGCAAGGTATGACTCCCAGCAGATAAATTATTGCAGACAGAGCGAGAGGAGACAAAGTGAAAATCACACAAGCACAGAGTATTTCTGGTTGATGGTAAAGGTATGGATATAAGAACAGAACAGACACTGCTGAGAGGAGATCTTTGATTTCCTCAAACATGGGACTAAGAACCAAAAAAAACCCTGCTATGCTGAGATAAAATTTTTTCTTTATAGCATCAGATGACCTGTTTGATTGACGCATTGACTTAGCGAAGCTCTAAACTAGTTTGAAGGAGGATGATGTTGTACTACAGGGGAGCAAAACTGGGGGGGGGGAAATCACCTTGAAGGTTATTTTTTTTTTCCTGGGGGAGAGGAGAAAAAGACCCCCAAAACTGAGGAGACAAGAAAAATGGATCTATTACATATCTTAGCCGATTATACATTGCAAGGAGGAAAATGGAATACAGGAACTAAGAAATAAGAAGTCTTAGTATCCAGAAGATGAAACTTGGGCTGGCATCATAGAAGCTTGCCAAGACAAATCAGGTTTTGTTCCTGGGAAAAACAAGAAAGAAATATGTTTTGTTTACCACATAATAGTTTACTTCCTCTGAAGTTCAGAAACAGCCACGAGATATACTTATTGAAAGTCTTTTTTTCCTTAAAAGGAAAAAAGTTAGTACTGAACTTTGAGATGTAACACCTACTACTTTGAGATGTAACACCTCTACTACCACCTCTGAAAGAGGATGGAGACAGATGTTCAAAAAAACCTAAAATTAAATAACTAACAGAAAAAAAGATCAAACTTATGGTAAAGGGCTCATTTATTCAAACAATAGATGCTTAAAAATCTTTAAAAAAATGAAGTTATAAAAAGGTGTATGCTCTATATTCGTGTGCATGCTAGGCTGAAAAGTAGCTTAAGTCCAGTAAGATACTTTAGATTTGATTCTGACTGGTTTAAATTCTTTTCATAAGAATATCTAAGAGAAAATATATCTGGAGTGAAAATAATCACTGAAACAGAGCTCATATTTCCAAGGGAAGATGTTAAAGCTACAGAATAACCAAGTTTTAATACCCCAGACTTAGAACATGTCAGGAAATTGGTGGATAAACCCCCTTTAAAATAAACCCGCCACAATTTCTAAAACCATAATTACATACACAACACCAGACAATTCTGTTGTGGAAGGGAGATAAGATATACTAAAATACCAATGTGGTTGTGGTTAAGAGCTTCTTAATAAACTCGCATTATCCTAAAGGAAACGTAGCAAGGAAAAAAAAAAGGAGGAAAGGGCAATCACTTAGCAGTTCTCTGAAAATGTATGGAGGATAAGTGTGATTCCAGATGACTGGAAAAGGATGCTATGTGATCTTAAAAGGGGAAAACCACACTAAATGTATTATAAACTAATGCTTACCGTTGATACATGCAAAGATACTAGAAGAATTTGATTTATTTTTTTATTCATCTACAGCATAATCAGAATAGTGAGCTTTTGACACAAGAGTACTTACTGTTCTCATAGACTAAGAAATATGTAACAATATAATACAAGAATACATGAATGGTTAAAACCTGGATTTTTTTATAGCGAGTAGCAAAGGTTCATGACCAGATCTGGAATATTTTCAAGTGGAAGACTGTATGGGTTGTTTCCTGAATTCTGCTTTGTTAAACATTTCATTACCAACTTAAACGAAGAATCAGAGAAAATCCACAATAAAACTTGAGGTGACAACAAGCTGTGAGAATTGTAAGAATAGCACAGGAGAATAATACTTCAAAATTATTTTAAAAAGTCTAAAATCTGTAAGATGAAAGAGAGAGACAACAGTCTTAAAAACAATTACAAGCACGGATACAAAGCAGCAAGTGATTGTCAATTAGTAGAAGGGAGTAAGAGCCTGCGGAGGGCTTCTGGGAAGTACTGACTGAGCCTACAATCTCATTTTAGGATGATCAGTAAACCTATAGTGTGAAACAAATTTAAGCAGAGTTGTGCATTGTTGAGGGCTCACCTGCAATCAACTTCCCAGATTGCAGTACCCCTTTCTAAGGAAGATGTAGGCAAACTGCAAGAAATCTAAAGCAAGACACCAACATTATACAAGATGTAGATAATTTAATCAGTAAAGGAAGACTGAAAAAAATGTGTTTGTCTAGTCTGGAAGTCAACAGCCTGAAAGGAGAGTATCAGCTTCCAAAGACTTTGAGAAGGGCTAGGTTTAAAACCAGGTATAATTAATCTAATTTGTAGCAATGCAAAATTTGTGCAAGCAAATTCAACTATAAAGCTATCAAAGATATAGAGCAGGTCTTTTAAGGTGTTAGTAGAATTCTACTCCCCCCGTCAAAGAAAGGGGGATGCAAAGCATGTGATAGGGATGTACCAGACTACGCCTGCCTCAGTGCCTGAAGATGATTTAATCTTCAGTTCCTTTCCAGACTCAATTCTGAATGTCTCAAATTATTTTACAAACATATGGTTGGCCATAAATACATTTCAAATAAAAAAGTACAAGACATTAAGGTTTTGAGAGGAGGGGAATCAAAATGGCTCCACTGGGTTTTCAATTCTGGTTAAACTTTGTATTTCTGATGTTTTCAACAAAAATGTCTGAGAAGTCTGTCAAAACACTACAGATGTTTCTCTTAGAAAAAAACAAAACATTTTCTACAGCCTTGCATTCATCTTCTGTAATCTACTTGAATCATCACATGGGAAAGAATCCTGGAGTGTAATGGTACTATAACAGCTTATTGTGACTTAAAAATATGATGTTTCTTACCCATTTTATGTCACAAAATAAATAATAAATCAAAGAATTTTCATTTCTGAGAAAAAAACCCACCTTCTCAGAAACACAAAACTTAGTTTTTCAGAATCTTCTAATCTATGGCTTTTGTTCCTTTTTTTTTTTCTTTGCTTTCTATTCTTACATATAGAGAAGATGGGAAATCCACTGCTTTATTCCACAGGTATTACTAGGTAGACATGGGAGAAAAAGTGAGAATCATGTGAGGGAAGTGTTATCTGCCTAATGAGATCTGAGTTTCTACCTGAAGGCAGGGAAAGAAGGAGCATAGATGCTAGAAATGTTGTCCAATACCAGCAACTGTTAGTCCAGTCTGTTGATAGCCACTGCAGAGGCTGTTTCCACTGGAGGAAAACATGAAGAAAGGTAGCTGGACTTAGAAGCCCTGCTGAGATGAGGAAACTTCAAAACCGAGACTGACTGAAATTGAGATTCCTCAGGAAATCCTGGGTTGAAAATTCAAGGAGTCTGAGAATTAGATGGACCTATCATGTCTGCTTGTCCTACCTTTCTTAAGCATTCACTTACAGCTGAAGACAGGTTGCAGGTCTAGATGGGCCACTGGTCTGAACCATTATGGCTGTTCTTGTGACTGGTGTCCTCGAAGCTGAATGGCTGCATGAGCACATGCTAGCTCTACAGCCAGAATTAAGAAAGAGTGGAAGTCCCTCTCAGTTTGTTAAGGTTGCCTTCCTCTTAATATGTATATACTTTGAAATTCCCTTGTTACTGCTACAATAAAAATATGTATAGTAAGTTGACTGCAGTTTGGATATATATTCTGCTTGCTGTTCCAGTTAAAGACTCTACTGACATCTAAAGATCTGTTGTTTCTAAAGCTTAAAGAAAAACAACATTGCCACACTTTCCTCTTTGTGTTTGCCTTGAAACAAAAGGCAAAAACCAAATTTTGGGCAGAAATAGAAAGCATATTGAAGAGAAGTGAAAAAAACAGACTAAAGAAGGAAAAAGAATTCTCTTACTGCAGAAGTAATAATGTGAAAGAAAATACAGAAGCCTTCCTTCTTTAATATTAAGTACAACGTACTCTACTTCCTAGAGATAAACAAGTCTTCCCGTAGAGTTGAACAAGTCTTCCCTAAGTACCATGCATTTTCCAACATTGGAAAATACTATCTCATTCCAAAGAATCTATTTTCTTCTGAGTTTTCTTCCAGCTGTGGGAAGAAAATCCATAGTGAACAGCACCACAGTTCAAAACAACTGAGTAACCTTGTACAAACACAGAACTGAATAAATCTCACATAAGCAAACCATGCCTCCACTCGTACAGCCCATCTCCAATTATACAACATCCCTTTCTTGGCAGGTATCTCTATGCTGCAAAATACCATCCTGCAGCTAACTTCATATTATCAGAAAATGATACAGAATTCTTCTGTCCCCCTTTTTCCATCATGCTCGTCAAATGCCACAGCAGCATTAGCAAGAGCTCCTTCAAATAGTCTCTGTCTTCCAGCACAGTGGTAAGCAATCAAGGAGCGAGGAAAGGAAGAGAGTATGCAATGAGTGGGGGATGTAATATAATGGGTACAGAGCCACAGGAGCAGCACAAAGTTGGAAGCATAGTAAGAAAGGTAAGAAGGGGACTGAAATAGTAAAATACTACAAAAATGTGATCAGATTAAAAAAACTGTCTCAGTCACATTTATGTTTAAAACCTCCTACATAAGGATGACTAATACTGGACCTAAAATGTGAATAATGCTGACACATTTGCTGATCTCAAGCTATCCCAAGTAGTGCAGTTAAGTAAAAGCAACAGGAGACAGAAAAGCATTTTCTTAATGCTTTGTTGTAATGAAATCATCTCAGAACTAAATAGTTGGAACTTGTAATCGGAATAGCCAATGAATAAGCTAAAAAGTGTGCAGGATCCACCAGATCAGTCTGGAAGGATCTATTCTGCAAAGGCAGATTCCACCAATTCCAGGCACATTCATAGTTCTTCCAGAGTGCTGCATTCTTCTACATACACTGTTAACAGGCCCTCTAACAACAGGCATGTCAAACACACTGCTGGACCCAGTAGACAGGATCTGGTCCTACATCTTTTCCACTGTTCTAAAGCTCTCTTTGTAATTTATGTCTGGCAGTTAAAATGAGCCAGAAATGAATGTATAGCTAAACCAGATGAAGCTGATTTGCAGTGGGGGACAGGATAGGTTCTGTGTCTCTCTGAACTTCCTAGGACAGCAGCTAGTATAGCCATGGAGTCAGAGCATGCCAAAGGCTGGCTGTAAGGGAAACTCCTTCTTACTAAATTCCTGCGTTCTGGTCTCCCTTACTGCAAACTGGAAACATTTGGTTTTGAAGCATTGTCGTCCCAGAATCAACTTATTTAACCACCAAGTCCCATAGGCTCTGAAAAGGGGAGTTCTCTTTCCGCTCTCCCCCCCGCCAGCCCCCAGCAGAACCCAATCTCTGCAGAAGCACATGCTGTAGTGAGAGGCAGAACTAGCTGTCTGGCAAGAAACTTTTTATTTCCAGCCTGTCTCTCCAGACGAATTTGGTCTTTACCACAGAATGAGTTTGACAGCTCTGCCCTCCACCATGAATGATTAATTTGTTATGGGTGTCTAGTTTAACCAAAGATGGATTTGAACAGAAAAAGCCCTTGTATACTTGCTATTTGGTAAAGCTGCTTTAATGTAGGTGGAACCTCCTTCATCAAGTCACGGAAAGCAAGAGAACCAAGTCTTATTTTTAAATGTCATTTTTCTCGTTATAATAATCCTCCTGTGTATATCAAAATTGATCATGTGAATATACCTATGACAACTATTTCATATTTAGATTTAGAACACAAACTGGAACTCAGAGCTCTTTGTATTGCCCTAGATTGCCTTAAACCTACAGAAACTGTAAGGTAGAGCTATATATACAGTATTCTTGAATAGAAGTTTCTGAAAAGTTGAGATATCTGATTAAACCAAGACGCTGAAATGAGACAATGCTCCAAACAAACACGGTAACAGATTATGACCCAAAACAGAGGCATGCATATGGCTGATAAGGAATTTGAACTGTGTGTACAGACAGGTTTCACTAATTTTTTTTTTTTTTTAAGAACGATGTGTATGGGGAGAGAAGCAGATGGGGAGGAAGAGAAGCACCATATGAAGCTGACAGAGAAGACAGAAGGAAGCATATGTTGTGACATGAAGATTATAACCCTGAAAAAAGCTAAGGGTAAGTGCTGGCTTAAAGAAGCTTTGAACGCTAAACTATGAAACACCCTGTTTGATTCTTCCTGAGTTCAAGGAAATAGGATGTTGCATATTCACTCTGAATAAGTGGCAATGCATCAAAGAAATAACCAACTCATCAATTTCTCATCTGAATGGGAAAAGCCTGCAGAATTCTAATTTTGGTATAATGCTGAAATTAAAAAAGGGAAAACCAGCATGTTTAGGGTAAGATATGACACTAAGAAATGTCAAATTGCCAAAATGAGGAAAACAGAATTAGTTTGGTTTAAGGGCACAAACAGGATTTATAACAAACTACCAAGATTTATTTTGAAATCTGTTTTTCTTTGTCTGAGATACGTATGAGAAAATAAGATGATCCATGATTTCCTTTTGTTTTTGTAGAGGAGTTGATGCTCACACCCACAAGAAATTGAGTAAAAGAACTTTGGTTTTCACTTTAAGAGGTGAAGGGAAAATATTTGTGAAGGGGGAAAGAAGATAACACTGATAGGCAATATTTTTTTGTTTTCAAAATTGTTATTTACCATTTTTAGACAGAAAGAGATGAAAGAGTAAACAGGTTCTCAGTCCAACTCAAACCATACTGATTGATTAATGTATGGACAGGGAGAGGTTGTACTATGTTGCTGTGTAAGCATTTATTCAAGTGGCAGGGCGCTTGCATAGAATTAATTTCTCCTTCATAAATTAATAGCTAATAAAGAAGGTAATTGAAATGCAAGTCGCCTACACTTTTATGTTATTTTTAATTCAACTATCTTTATGTAACTATAATCTAAATTAGAATTGAAAGTTTCATACGGTGTTTTGTTGACTTACACCATTCAACTTCATTCTTGTTTCTTCAGACATTTTGAGAAGAGTTTATGATAATATATTTAAAATTCATAATTTACAAATACTATAGAATTTCACTCATGAGACCTCTTGTTTTTCCTCCCAGAGTTAGGTTTCTATGTCTCTTAATAGACTCTGTTTCTTAATGAACAAAGAGTAAACTTTCTGGCATATACAGGTTAAACACAGTAAATGCTGTTGCTGCTTTCTGCAAAAACAGTACACACAGACACAAAAGCTGGGGAGGCTTACAGGCTCATTGTGTTGAACTGCAAACACAAGGAAAAAAATTCTCTACAGCTGGGTCATATTGCACAAAATGAGACCTTAATATTTTATAACATGAGCATCTACGTTAAAGAACTTAGAATTGTTCTTTACCTTGAAGAGAGAGAAGCAAAACCACATATATACGTACTATATGCTACATTTATGAGTAAATCAGTAGCTGCAGATGGTGTATGTGTAAGAGAACTGAAGCTTTTTAGAATCACACTCATCCCCTCCCACAGATAGTTTCTTACCTATCTTACCCATTTTGGATGACAAAAGGCATTGCTATTGCCGAAGTATTTATAATGCAGAGGAGGTTGCCTGTTTCTTCCCTTGCCCCTCCTGGGCCTGGGAATGATCTCCCTAACTCACCGTTTCAACGAACGGTCTCCAGCGCAAGAGATGGAGAGGAGACCAGCAGTGTGTCTTCAGGACTGGGAACACTCTCCCCAACATAAATGATGGAGTCACTACAGCGGCTTAGAGGTCTGGAGTGTCAAATGATTTTTTTTTTTTTAAGTAACTCTGTATTCCAGACAGGCTGTATCTTCTGGGGCACACAGAAACAACAGTTTATAAAGAGACTGCTAACGCTGTAACTGTTTGTCAGGAATCAAAAATGGAGTCCTGAGGCCTGTTGTGTCTCCTGCTGGCCAAGACCAGAAGTATGTACAATTTTAGAACCCATCTCAATTTCCATCATATAGACAGTACTGGAGGAACTACCTAATTAACAACAGGTTTTGCTTTCTGTGCCTGAGCGGTTTAATGAGACCCCTCTCTACTTTCTGCACTTGAAGCCTTTTAAATCTACCCACTGAGAAGCAGTGACCGTGGCTCTTCACAAGGCTCAGAGGCTCTCCCACTGGGCATGTCCCCCTACCTGCTGCCATCCCTGGCCTTTCCATTCACAGTCCACTGTGTCGCATGACAGAAGGTGCACTTGTGTGGTGAATCACACAGCTGCCATGGCACACACGGCAAGACTCACAGTGAGAGGCCATTTGCTTCCTGATCGGCTCCTTCAAATGGGGCACCCCACTTGGAGACCTCGTGCTGTCACCATGTTCCCCCTTCTCCAGGTTAAGCAGCAGCCTGCAGCTAAAACACAGCCAGAACAACAGCTTCACCCAACATGGCGAGCGCTGAAATGGGAAAACAGCACTGCCAGTAATTGAGGAGCAGGCACACTGGGGAAGTGGCATGACAGGAATAATATCAGAGTTTCTTTTGTTTGATGTAAGAAATTTCATAGGTTTGTCACAGGTGTCAAGCTGCTTCATGGGCCATCAAAAACTATCATGGACTGAAGAGCAAAAAAAGCCACAGCAGTGGTTGGTTGCCACATAGGACACCATCAAGAGTCCAGGAGAGGAAAGTTACCTGACCCAAAGAAGAGATGGTTTCCTGAAAAAGCTAGTAGTGACCAGGAACTGACTTAAGCCTGCCAAGTGTCTGCAGCCATTCACGAACTTGAGCAACAACATTATTCAAAAAATCAAAGACACTAAAAGGACTGAAAACTGCACTTATTTTCATCAGGCTCAAGTCTCCAGATACACAGCTTTAAGCCTCAACTAGAGATAACAGGAGTGTCCATTATGGACTAAAGCTGTTTTGAATTAACCATATCACAATTTTATATATGTCATTTTTGTAATTTCTACCAGAGTGTTTCTGGTGTTAGACTACAGAGGTTCCATAAGACTGAATTTCTACACTTTCTACCACCTTAAAAAATAAATACATCTCCATCATCATCCAGGAAATAGTATTTCTTTGGAAGATATAAGGATATAAGGATGATGAACATGAAAAATCACATTTTTTTAAACACTGTATAACTGCAAGAACCAACTAGACAGAATGACAAAAAGAATAAACAGTATATATGTGATATTTATTAAACATTATTACTGATGTGTCAAATTTATTGACAACTTTTCTAATAAGCTTAAGCCCTAGATGTGTATACAAGCTACATTAAAATAGATTTTTGAAAGAAAATGTTTACCTAGAGATATATACAAGTCTTTGTATTAGTCTATCGCACTCAACTAGATTTTTACTGGAAAGGTTTTTCAGAGCTGAAATGGAACTTTTTGATCTGTTCTGCCTGACTCAGAGCAGACTTAAACAGGATTTAAGTAGAAAACTATAAAAATTTGGATACTTAGAACCAGAACTTCCTTGATTTCTCTTGTTTGAGCTGTTCCACTTTGAATAAATAATTAAATATTTATGGCTAGAATGCACAAACAAGAGTGAGACTTGGCAGTCTCCGGTTTTGCAGACAGGGCACTCACATGGCAGACTTAGGTTCAAGACCTTGCTCTGAATGAAGGGAAGGAGCAATTTGAGCTCAAGTCTTCCACATGAGGGTCAGCACCTTAGCCACTGGCTATTTTTGTGATTCAGAAAAGCAAGGCTCTGTTTTTTTGCATGATATATGAAAATGTTTAATTTCACCCCTATGTTGAATAGAATGAACTTTTAAAAACAGTATTCAACAGAGCTCTGATTAAAACATCAAGTACCATATTATCACTTGCATACAGTAAGAATTATGTATTTTGGATCATGCTTTTTATTTTTTTATTTTTTTAACAGGGCTACCTGTACAATTGAGCTGCACTTTGGTTATGTTCAGCTTTGCACATACTACATTTAAGTACAACGTAAGTTTTGCTTTAAGCATACAGAGGTGTACTGTTCATGGTTGGCACCGACTACTGTTTTGTTGTAGGAGAGTTAAGGTTTACCAGTGGATCTTATCAGTTCACTACTTGCACAGAAAAATCTATAAACAGAAGAAAGCATGAGACAGCAACTCAAGTGGTTCTGCTGGTTACTCTAATACTGACTTTATAATGCTAGACAGGGCTTTTTTGATTCTCTCTTCTTTATTTCCTCTGTTGACGTCTATATGGAAAATTCTACATCTCTCAATATCTCATTCAGAACACTTCACTCAGATTCTAATAATGGTAGAAGCCTCAAAACCTACTGATATACTAACAGTAAAATTGCATTATAATCAACAAATAGCCATTACAATTTATTTAAAATATGGTAAATTATTATGTTTGCAGTCTATAGAAGAGTTTGATCTCTTTACTAAAGAGAACTTCTCAAGAACCAGTTGAAGAAAACACTAACAAAAAATACATTTTACCTAATACATTCATACTTCAGTTATACAATGACTGCTTTTCTTAAACCTTGAATGTGACATTTAAAACCTACACATTTTACATTTGCAGCTTACCTGTGAGAAACAGCTCCCCAGGCACCATGCTTATTTGTTAGTATGTTGAGTATCTTCTGTTTCAGCTGATTCGCTGTAACGTGATCTCGATGCTTAGCAGCACTGATAAGATGATCACACATCTTCTCCTCCTCTCTTCTGTCAGCAGCATACTGAGCACACTGCGACTAGGAATGAAAGTACATCTACTTCACAAAAGATAGGCCTTAAAATGATAATTTACTAAACCTCTTTAAATACGACAAGAACTCTTCAAAATACTTTTAAGATTAATAGGACACAACATTCAATTGAAATAGTTTTACTACTATATATTATCCATGAAAAAACACTCCATTAGAACATGAAAAAATTGAAATATCAAGGGCAAAGACAACAGAATTGCAATTAAAAACATTTGGCTATACATCTCTGTGTGTATATGCATGATCATGGATATGCCCTAAAAGTTGGTCTTCATTTGTAAAAGTTTCATGTGTTCTAAGGTATAACATACATAACAAAATATGCAGGAAAAAAATTATGTACACTGGTTTTGATTTTTAATTTGCAATAAAACCTACAATTAAAAAGCTGTTTGATAATTTTATTATTATGGATGGTAAAGAGAAACTCCTTTAACTACAAAATCAAGGAGTATATTTTCTATTTCATATCACAACATGAAAAATTTTCATAACATACTACCACTTCTAAAAAAACCTAATAGTTAAAAAAACGCTCATCTTTTAAACTGAAAAAGATCTAATGTTTTCATCATGTTTCCTTTAAGAGATAACTACCTTTAAAATAAATTCTGTGGTTATTGACCTTCATGTAAATTTGTTTCTAAAACTGTCAAAACTCTATAGTGTATTTTCATTCTGATAAATCCTTTCTTTACGTATAATAAACACAATATATTTTTCCATTTCTTCTTTCAAAGTCATGTTAAGTTCAAATTCAATTTCTCCTCCCAGTAAAGATCCTTTCAAAATGTCTAAACAAAGAAAATGTAGCCATACTAATTAAAATAAAGCCATTGTAAGTATCATTTTCTACGTATAAATAAAAAAGACTAGATTAGTCTCAAAACAGCTAGTTTTAAAATCACCTTTTAAGAGGCATTTTTGCACACACAGTTATTGTGCACCATTTTACAACATTAACCAACGATCAGTACTGTAACACAATGCTGAACAGAATCCTATTTTCTAATATTCAAAAGAGCAATTAAAATTAAGTTATCCTCATACTAAATTGTAGTTTATTCTTCCTATTTCTGCACACTACCTTTTTACTACAGATCACATTAGCATTCAGTAAGATTTTCACAATGGTCTTTCCACTGTGTTACAGCCATTATTTCAAGTAATCTATCTGGAAAAGAACAATTATTACACTAATTCATAAAGGGTTAATTCATTTTTCAATTTATCTTCTTGTACAGGGAAGCACCAATTAGTACAATGATCTGCCTTAGTAATGAGGTTAATATTTCACCAGCTCATTGGACAGTAAAATTAAATTTTCATTTTTCTTTCTGAATAATTACAAAGGTTAACAAAACGAGAGCTAACTGTGAAGCACCCATTCTGGGAGGAATCTCCCTGGCCCTGACTGCAACTGGAGTCAAGGGACAAAATTTAGACGCTGGTCCATGGCCTCCCCACTACGCAGGCGACAGTAACTTGATGCAGCTTGGCCCAAATCATTTTACCCATAATGATTCAATTAAAGTTTAAAAGGTAAAAATAAAATAGCTGCTCACTACTCTGGCTTAGAGCAATGATTAACATGTACTAAACCCCAGAACATATACCAATACAGCTTATTAAAACAAAATGACAGATTTACAATTATGCAACAGAAAACTACCAGAAATCTCTTTGTCCCTACTACTTTCAAGTAGGATGAATAATAAAATGTTCAGTTATATACCTACCATTATTAAAGACAATATATAAAACATTCTTTCAGACTTTAACCATCACCTTATTTAGGTACATCTGAGTTTCATATTTAACACAGGCTACATTTCATAATTTTCTTTTATGACTTGCAGATTTTATCTTACTCATCTAAACCATGTAGCCGAGTTTTTCATGTGACAAATATAATGAAAATTTTCATATATGAAAAATGTGTTGCTTTCTTTACCAGACAATAAGACTGACTTAAGGCTATTCCTTTAGGACTTTAGTTAATATTCTAAATCCTATTTGCTAACAGAAGCTGGAAGTTAATTGAATATTCTCATTTTGTCTAGAGTTCTGACAGATCTTATACCTCGATGTATTCTTCAAAGAGCAGATAACTCAATCTTCCATTGTCATCTTAGGTTACTGCACGATGCTCTGATAAATATCAAATGTTATTTATTGTTGAGGCAATACGAAACTTCACTCTGACACACACTTAATTGTAAATGTGATTTTATCTAAGTTCAAAATATCCAGTATATGCTTGGTAATAAAGTTGTTGCAATCCCACATGACAAGTGTCTGCTGTCTGCTCTGACAAAATGAAGTAAAGGTTATGTGTATTCGAAATGACAACAGATATCTCTGTGTCTCACACTTTCCAGCTAGGTCAAGGAGCACAAGAACTAGCACATCAAAGTGCACATTTGAGAGAGCTGTTTCAAGGAGATAAAAACCTCATCAAAACTAAGATTACTGGATCCTATTTCTAGCCTCCAGGTGCTTGTTGACATTTTCTGACAGATGAATAAATTGATATAGCTATTTAGAATCATCAATACTAAGTCAGTCTATCTTAATCCTAATGCTAGATCACTTAAGCATCAAAACACGTGGAAATGTATGTTTGTGTATATACACCTACACAAACACAAATGTATGCAAGCACAGACAGGTTTGGAAATAATAAAAAACAATGGTGCTGAAATGTATAAAACACCATAAAAATGCAAAAACATATTTGATAAAATCACATCAAAAAAGAATTTTTAACTTTTCTCCATCATTTTTGCATTTTTTTTTTAAATAGGAACAAAATTAATCCTGAAGAAATAGTAAAAAACCTGTTAAACTCAACACTTGTTTTAAAAACAGTTTTTTTGTTTATTTGGATGATTTTCAAGCAGCGTAATTTAAACTGTATACTGCAACACTGATGAATAAAGCAACTGAATGTTGACTCCTTTTAGGACTAAGAATTACAGACATCAAAGATTTATGGATTCCAGCTGCCGTGTTACTTCTTCCAATACGTAAAAAGAATAGGCATTTTAAACAATCTTACTGTTAATAGTTAACGATTCCTAACTAGCAAGAAAGATATGTAATATCATATTTCAATATATTAATTATAGCAAGTAAATGTTCTGAAGTGCTCCAAAATGCAAAATGTTCTAACAAGATTACCCTAAAATACTAATTGTTTAACAAAACATTTCTATTTCTTATTTTTCATGAGGTGTCCTAAGTGTATTAATTGCTTTTCTTTCTTACTGAACTCATATATACTGTTGATAAAATCCAACAAAAATAATTACTAATGTGATTTGCATTACAATTTACAATAAGTCAGAGAAGCTCTTTGTGAAGCTAAAGGGTCTGCCATATCAGTTTAGACATTCTGATTAAGGGATTTCATCAAGCTGTAAATGTTTTCATGAATTTCAGCAAGGAGATGAGAAATTAAACCCGTTCCTTGTGTTTGACATTTACCAAAGCTTTTAAAAACTAGTTTTGAAATGCCTTCAATGTAAATTTCTTTCTTGGAAGAAAAAAATTGTTATTGTATGGGGTTACAGTCCAGGTGACAACTGAGTGAAAACAGAGAAGCAGAAATGCACCAACTCCCAGGCTTACCTCAAACTCAGCATGCTTGTGGACATCTTCAGCTCTTTGTCGGTTCAAAATAAATTCTGCTTCATTTGCAACACGCACTATATGGTCTTTCATTGCATGACATAATAATCTAAAATAAGAAAAATCAAAATCAACCTTTGTATTTGATGTACTTCAAATACGCTATTTCAGCAGATTTACTTAAAATGGAAAAAATTGAAATCAGTTAAACTACTGTAATGCAATTGTCAAATTAGCTGACATGATTAATTTTATAAAAAAATTTCTGCATTTGTGAAAGCACAAACAAATCATCTTATATGGGAAAAGCTCGCTGTTTATTATTGAAGGGAAAAGTTCTTTATGGAAGTATTATATTTCTAGTATGTTTTTAACAGCAGTCTCAATATGAATAAGAATACAATACTATCATTTAAAAAACCCTCGGCAACTGCTTAAACTCTTATTGATACCATTATATTATTAAATATAAACATCCCAATTTCGAAGTCTTAATAAATCATGAGATTACTGAAGATTCAAAATTCTATTAAAATTGCAAAGTAATATAAGTATCTCTTATATGTTTTTCAAACACTGGAGTGAGAAGTGCATCATGTTTCCAAGTTTTCATGGCATCAGAACTAGGCAAACCTTACTTAAAAGAAAGGAAAAAACAGATTTAAGATCAGATTGAGACTCAGGATGTCAATCAGACACCTTAAATTAAGATTCTTGTGAAGACCACCAAATACTATGAGCTGCATAATAAAATTGCAGCATAAATAACACTGATTTGTTAATAATGCTGATATTCTATTGGGCAAGAAGAATGGAAGCAACTACTTTCTCATCCTTACAGTCCATATCTAAGCTTCCCTATTTGATTCAAAACTGCTTTGCTTTTCTTACCAGCGGGGAGGAAATATCTTTCAGGATGCAAAGATCTGACAGGTCTGTTTAGGATCAGGAAGAACTGTTTCTCTTTGTGTCAAATTGGCACACGGTCTGGGATTTTCCTTCTTGCAGCATCAGGGAAACACAATTAATTTCAGAGATTCTTATACTAAGAATGTGAAATTTCTAGCAAGTTCCACTGTAAGGTTGGTGTCTGGTGCTTAGAAGCATCACAAGTGAAAGCCATGATTATTAGACATGAAAGTCATGAGTACTAGACCTTGCATCTATAAGACGGAAACACCTCCTTTGGTGTGTTCTACCATCTGTGAAGGAAGGAAATCACTTACCCTGAGCTAATGTTTAATATGGGTATGTGGCATGGGAAGACATAAAAGTTGGGGTTTCTTTTTAGAGATAAAGACAAACAAGCTTGGATCGAGGTTTCAGTGGATATTCACGCTTTTAATAAGTCTTTTTATTATACCTAACCCTTTGCTGTTGTGAAAGCAGAATGTTTTTGGCAAACTACAAGCTGAAAGACCAAAATTGCCTCCATTGTAGTATTGAAAATTTATCTTTATTCTTCAATCTACCCTTCTGGAAGATATGCTGTAGTATTTTACTATTGTTATGTGTTCAGATTTTTATCGTTAAGAGGTAACTGTAGAGCGGCCCACAGATATGGATTAGGAGTGAGCATTCATGACTTTAACAAGCTTCTCTAAAATGATAAAATACTAGAAGTGAGTGTTTAACATCTCCAATCAAATTTTGCATCACAGGTCTTCCTGAACTTTTCCATATGATATTAATGACCTGGAACAAACTAGCTAGGATTTCAAAGCTGAACACACAGATTTCAAGTGTCTATTAGCTGTACATCCCTTCCTGAATGAATAAACTATTGAATAAATGGAGCACAGCACAAATTCAGTATCTTTGAGTCAGCTGTGGTCCAGGTAGGATTTCTAGTTCCAAATGGCTTTAGATGAAATAAATAGGTTTCTTAGACACTCCATGCCACCAAGAATTTGGTGAGAAAAGATTGAGAGTAACTTCAGTCCACTGGGTTTATTATTTGGGACATCTGGGCATAGTTTTTATACCTCAAAAAACAATCTAAGCTGCCTCAGTTCATGAGCAGTGATAAATATATACCATCTTCATCTTAATTGTATTTATCTGTATTATGACATGTTCACATTCTCTGTGCCCATTTATGCACTAAAACACCTACAAGGGACTTCAAATGGATTCCCCAAAAATGCTAATTTCCACAAGTTATAAATAAATCTCTTGCCAATACTCAGAGAAAAGATATTAAACAAAAAAAAAACATGAAAAAAAAAGATCTGTTGACGCTAGTCTCTGGCTGCTTTACAGAAAATGAAAACTTTTATAGATGTGCAGCAGATGATTCAAATCAGCTGGCTGAAAGTGCTGGTGACCCCAGCTGTACCTCCCACCCCTCTAATGGACCTTTCTGCTCCAGAGACTGAGAGACCTGATGCATTTGGGAACAACTTTGGGGTTGCTGCAGCTTTTGGATAGCATATCAGGCAAACTAAGCCAGATTTCAGGCAAACTAAGCCAGATTTCAGGTAACCTCGAAATGCCGCAGGTCTTCAGGGTCCAAAGTCAAGGAGATGACAAACAAGAGGGGACCAGGGAATATGCCTGAGCCCTGGGTTGTGACTGCCTACAGCACTCAAATCATTAGCTTGGCCTCCACTCGTATTTTTTGGCTCACTCTAATTTCCATCCAGAAAATGTATAGGCGTGGTCCAAGGGATAGTTCACTGAAGACACATTGATGAGACTGAATCGACTTAAATTCTCCTGAATGCTACCCAAGAAAGTTCTGCTGGTGTTTTCATGCCCTACCCCAGCACACAGAACACATGATTCTAGTAGGTAGCCCCCCTGTTATTCCAAACAATTTGAAGTAAACAGACAAAATAGTAATGATATGTTAAGGTGAAATAGGAACCGTACAGGATTCAGGGAGGAACTGGACTAAGTGCTCTGTAGGATGAATGAAGACTCTCTGCTCTAGCAGGTGCTAACCTTAAGCAGTATGAACATAGGTCAGTCCAGGCTATTTTGTTTTATTTTAAACTACAGACATACCTACTCTTTTATTTTTTGTTTGTTGTAAAAAATCTTATCTATGGAATATCTCAGTATTATTTCAACTGTGTCTAGCCAGTTGTTTCAAGCACTCTCATATCTCTATCACTGATTGCTATTTGTCAAAGAAAAAGATGAAAAATTGTTTGCATGGTGCTCAGCACATTGGGGTTATGACAAAAGTGAGGCAACAACCTGTCAACACTATACGATCATTAAATAATATCGTATCAATGTGTGCTAATAAGGGACGTATTGTGATTCACTTATCTTAGGTGCTTGTATGCACCTAAAATAAAACTTCAAAGACAAGGTAAACTATGTTTTTGCACCTAGAATACCATTAAGAATTACACTGCTCCTAAAATCCCTTGCCAGAAAAACAGACATTTGAAAAAGAGAAGGGTTAAAACCTAGGCCAACATTTAGAAATCTTGCATGCCTCCAAAAGAAGCCCTGGCCTGGATGTTTTGATTTGTAAGTGTAAGAACGTAGGGCAGAAAACAGAAGCATAATAAGTTAAAGCAGTTAAATGTGTCATGTTAGCTTTGAAAGGAAAGGCAGCTACTACAAGGCCAGGGAAGCAACACCTTACAGAGGTTTCTGCAAAGGAATTTGTTTATGTGCTTGCTGTACTTGTTCAAGGAAATTTGTTACTTTTTGAAATTTAAAAACACTACTTAGAATTATTCTTTTGGTACTGATTTTTACTTCTAATAGGAAGTTATCCTGTATTCTCAAACTATATTTCTACGAAGCAAAAGATGGCAAAAGTGTTATTACTGTTATATCTGGATTAAATCATAGCCAGCTAACTCTGATTGAATCTCAAATTCATATAGACACAGCACAACTTGGCATGCTGTCCTAACTGGGTTACACCTGATGAACATGCATGGTAATGTCATCATTCTTTGAATACTTTCCAACTTATCTAAATCCTTACTAACTCAATCACACGCATGGCAGAGGACTTAAAAAAAAAAAAAAAGAAACCTCATATTTTTTCTGGCATGAGAAAAAGTGCTTGCAACTATCTTTTGGATTCTCACAGAAAAAACAATAGAAATGGTTCAGAAAGGATCGCAAAGCAGTAAAAATCTCATACTCAGTAGCATCAAAGGATGCCAATACATCAAAAAAATCTCCTTTCATGCATTGCAAGTAAGGGAAAATAACAAGGACCTCTAGGTCAGCAAATTCACTCCTTCACTACAACACACAGCTACGTCATACAAATTCTTTCATAAACTTTCTTTAGTTTATGAAATGCATTTTTATGAAATCTAGCTCATGAAATGTGTCTTCAGTTTACAAAATGTGATCAAGTTGCTTGCCTCCAGCACGGCTTTGCAAGGTCCTCTGAAAGTTAAAACCCTTTTACTTTCCAATACAAATGTATTCTTCAGCAGTCTTTTCTGTTTCATTTTATGCAAATGTTGCCCTTAGGTTTACACAACTCTTCTTCCTTCTGTTGACCTTCTGATATTCCATCTATCCCTATTTTACTAGGCTAAGTAAAGCAGCTCTCTGACTTTTCTTGTATGGCAAAACAGTTAGTAAAAGAGGTTGCCTTTTGGGTTTTCAATAATTTTATACACTGATTTTACTTCTTCAAGTGCATAGCCAAAACTGTCAGCAGTCTCTAACAAGTTCTAGTCACTATTTACATAGTAATATTAATGTTGCCTTATTTCAATGGAAATACCTTTTCTGATGCAATTCTAGAATTGTTTTCCCTTTTTTTTAGCCCTATATTCTATTATTTTGTACAAGAAAATGTCAGTGATAGATTTGTCTTTTACCTCCTCAGGTATTTCCAAAAGATGAACCAACAGTCTCTAGCATAGATTCTCAAGAACATGAACTCCATGTACTGTTACGTTCCAAAATGTTTATGTAACCTTGTAAAATATTTATATTAATGCATGTTTGAAAACCACCCAATATATCCTGATTGATATTTCAGTCGTCTGCCCAACTACGCTTCTCATCCACAGATTTTTACAGAGCACTCCCTTTTGGGGAAAAGTCTATTTTCTGCATCTTTCCCAAACCATCATGTATTGGAGTGACCAATCGAAGTAAGAAGGAGCTTGAGGCACAAAATGCCTCCAGCGTAAAACACTTGCCTAACAGAGGGAAGATCTGAAATCGGAGAGCAGTACCATTTTCACTCTCCTTTGGAAATAAGACATGTTCTTTAGTGAGATCTCCTTATCACTGACAACTGAACGTTTGTTGTGACTAAATTACAGAATCACAGAATGGTCAGGGTTGGAAGGGACCTCTGGAGATCATCTAGTCCAACCCCCCTGCCAGAGCAGGGTCACCTATAGCAGGTTAATTATACCCACTGTTTTCATTCACCCTTGTAAATCCTTATCCTGCCTTAGCAAGCACCACCCTCGAAAGACCCAGTAGATAGACTGATGTTAAGACAATGATGAATAAGGCCTTCTGGTCATACTTATTAATCTTTACACAAGCAGTCATCCCACAGGGCTAAGGAGTTGTCTGAAAAGTGTCACCCCAGGCTTGCTGTACTTTTTATACTGTTTTCCAGTAATTTGTGATTTACCAAAAAAAACCCAAACATTGACCTAAAATAACATTGGGCTATATCCTGTGTGACCATTTCTTCAGTAGCACCACTGAAACTCCTACAAGAATTGAAGCCAAGTGTGCTGCTGCATCCTTCCCCAGCTGATGATCAGCAAAAACCTTATCCTCTTTGAGCCTCAATTCTTACCGCGTAGAGATTAAACACTAACTTGGCAACTTATGGTTTCTCTTTACCAAGAAAAGCTTGATTTCTATTAATGCCCACAAATTTAAAGCTCCCTTACTAGTAAATGGGTTTGATTTGTTTTTAGACAGAATCAAAGGACTTTCAGTAAGGAATCCACCAACAAAGCAGTCTGAAGTCACTTGTGACTCAACTCCTGGTACATTTCTATGGGGAAACCAGCTTTCTGTAGAGATAGCTGTGAAGTTTCCATCTGAACAAATGGAAAATGGAAGTCAAAACTGGAATTAAGATATGCTGGTACTTTAAAATAAGCATGACAGGGCTTAAGTATATGTAGGAATAAAAATGAATGGCAGGCTCTCCTTTACCTAAAAATCCAAGAGTCTCAGACTTACAAGTGAGAGCAGACTAGGTGAGAGTATGTCACAGGACATGCCGATTCATAAATATGAGTTACTTGCAAGTGATGTTTGGAAGTAGGTAAAAAGTCCTTTTAAATCCATGTGGCTTGCTTAGCTGAATTCTGTCCTCAGTAAGGTTACTTTAGAAGTCCAGTGCTTGTAGGTTAAAGGAAGTTGTGAAAAAGTACATGTAATCAATCAGAAGCTCCTGTTTTTCAGATATTGGGGTTTAAAAAGGCTGGATTGTGGAGTTCCACATTCCAAGAACTCATTCAGGTAAACAGCCAGAGCCTAGGAGAATATATATATATTTTTTTTAGAGTTTTGGAAATAGAGACGGTGATAAGACTATACTCAAACTGTCTTGGAAACATGCAAAAAACATAAGATGTTTGCAACGCATTTAGATGTGGATTGGTATATGTTGTGACAAACAGTGATACTCGTACACCTATCAGAATTGAAGGATGAAAACTTGTATCTCACTAACTGTTCTAAACCGACTTTGCTATCCTGCAGTCAGTTCTTCCTAGAAATAATCTCACACAGAGAGAAAGAGGGTTCGTAGCTGTTACGCTGCTAGGTAAAACAATTGTGCTTATGTTACCCAATCTTTCTTTCATTTGAGATAAACTAAAAAAGCAGATCATTCCCAAGCAGCAATTTTCAAAACAGATTACAAAAATGAACATTTGTTATAATTTAGCTAAGGTCTTGCTTCCTCTACTCATTCTTGAAGTTCTGCCAACTCACATGTCCAGGGAAACAGATGTTTCTCTGACTTACTTTCATCAGATGCCCATAGCTTAATTTTTCCAAGAAGCAGCCTGGAAATATGCCATTATTTCACCAAACACAGTTGTTTTGACAATTACTACTCTTAATGGCATTCATAAGAAATGAAACCTATCGCTGCACTTGGTATCTATAATAGGATTCATAAACTGGTCTAACTTGAAGAGTTTGAAGTTCTACAAGATG
Organism: Ibidorhyncha struthersii; assembly: GCA_013398815.1. Lineage (NCBI taxonomy): Eukaryota > Metazoa > Chordata > Aves > Charadriiformes > Charadriidae > Ibidorhyncha > Ibidorhyncha struthersii. The sequence continues at coordinate 481,797 of VZSZ01011077.1, forward strand.
CCGTACTGCTATAAATACTTTGAAGTAAATTTATATAAAATTTAGAAGGTAAAGTCTAACACAGGGGTCCGATTTCTAGCAAAAGGGCAATAATGAAGAATTTACTAGAGAAAAGCTTGAAATTACAGCACGCAAAGAGCAGCTACTGGACTACAACATGAGCACACTGGCAAAATAAACTTCATGGAGGTAGTTATTAAAGTTTCAGAAATGCCACAGAAGCTATAACAGACTCAGTGAAACTCAGAGTTGACCACAAAGAATCTATTCCACTCCTCATAAAGATTTTCTATTTTGCATAAGAATTTTCTAAATCAAGAGGAATCTGTCTCTTTGAAATAGTGACCATCCAGTAAGCATCCAAGGCCTGCATCTCGAAATCAGCCTCAGCTTTGAGATATGACTGGATCAGCCAGTGTTGGAAGGTGAGAGGATGCCTCAAAACCTCAAACAGATCTAAGAACTCCAGCTGTACTGACCCTACAAATGGATGGTTACCATAATAATGTAGGCTTTGTCTAACACAAACTGACTATTAGTCTGGAGGTACAGCAAGGACAGATGTAATAAATAGTATAAGATTATAAAAAAGCACATCTAACAGGGAGCTCAATCTCATGCCTCCGCTGGAGTAGACATTCAGTGCCCAGTTTTACAGAAGCGTCCATGACAGGAATCTTCTACCGATGGAAGATGACACTTAGGATGAATTTCCATAAAACAGACACTCACGGTTGGTAAAGGATTCCTCCAATCAAAAGTTACAATTGGTGAGGATGACAGTACAGCAACAGAATTTGGTTACATCTGTCAAAGACAGAATAATCAAACACCTTTGTTCTTATTTATATATTGTATCTAAGTGCTACTGCTTCCCCAGTGCTATTTTCTGCCTGGATTTGCATATATTGGATTTTGCACATCAGACTGGCATCCTTTGCAAGTTGTTCTGGTAGTGCTCAGCTACATAATATCCCTGATGTCTGAAGACCAAGTATCTTGCATTCCTGGATGATTCAGGTGAGCTCCCCATTCTGACCTCAAGATTCCTGTGATCAAGATCACTGTCAAGACAGAAACCAGGAACAGCATCCTTTCTCCATCCTTCTTGTACCCAACTACTGAACGAGTTCTTCAAGGGGTATCTAGGGATCCAATTGTAAATGCATGTCATAAATCAAATATGGCAAATGGCACCATAGATATACCTTTTAACACAGGGCCTGAACATTTAAGTATTGCAGACAGTGAATAATGACTGTGAGCTCATTTACCACAAACCAAACATATCAGAACTGCCAAACTGCAACAGAGGATGTCCAAAAGAAAATTTGCTGCAGTTACCCAACAATCCTAGTTGAGGTAACATGGAAAGAATGTAAGTCTTTATTAGGCTCCTTTCAGGATTTAATCAGCAATTCATCCAAATTTAAACAAACACAAATTTCCAGTCTATTTAAACATTCTGCTACTCTTTCCAGGAAATTAGTGAAAACTCTCAACAAAACAGGGTTTAAAAGAAAAAGGCCTCTTGTGAATTTTAAGTACGCTTGGAGGTCCAGGTAGGTGGATATGCAAAAGTATGTATTTTCATGGCTAACGCAGACTTAGGTACAGAGATGAAATTACATAAACAAAACTTAAAAATTTTAATCTGAGATGAAAGTCTCATGTTTCCTCAAATTCATATTATGATCAGACTACTCCTGCTATTTAAAATGAGAAAATTCTGTAAAAAATAATGGAAATTACTTGAAGTGAAAGAACAAGGCCATCTCTTTAAAGAGGTGAGTGTTGTGAAAACATAAAGGGGGAAGGAAACAGAAGTTGAGGATAGTAATGCACTTCTGAAAGACTAATAGATGATGATCGGTAACATCTATCTCTTAGGCACCATAGACCCCTGAGATACTCCACTTGTCAAAGACACCAAGGTAGAGTACCACCAATTAACCACAACCCTCGGAGGCCCATTATGTAGCCAGTTTTCTACCTATTTAGTTATGCATTCATTCAGAATGTAGCGTTCTGACTCTGATACATGAGTATTGTGGGATACAGTGTGGAAACTTTGACAATGTCAAGGTAAATTATGTTCCTCCCCGTGTCCACAAATCTAGTTGTTTTATCATAGAAGGCAAACAGGTTGGTCGGAGATGGTTTAGCTTTCGCAAATCCATGTTTGCTGTTCTCAATTATCTTCTCCTTTGTGTGGCCAGAAATGTGCTTCAAAACAACTTTCTACATGGTTTTCCAAGAAGAAAAGCTGACCATCTTATAGTTCTCTGGCTTTTTTGGACTGTTTTGAAGATGGGTGCAACATTTGCCTTTCTCCAGGCATCTGTGATCTGCCCCAGTTTCCTTGACCTTTCAGAGATAATAGTGATCAGCCTTGCAAGGACTTTCACTACCACCAGATGTACCCCGTCAGGTATTATGAATTTGTATGGAACAAGTTGTGTCAAGGAATCCTTGACTCAGTCCTCATCCACTGCAGGTAGTAGGTAGGATACTCCACCAACTAAAACCAGAGGCTTTAGAAACCTTGGTCAAGACTCAGGCAAGTAAGGCATTGAGCACCTCAGTCTTATCTGTCACTAAATCACCCATCCCATTCAGCAACAGGCCGCATTTTCCTTGGTCAGCCTTTTACTAGCAATGAACTGGTAGAAGCTCTTGTTGCCCTTGATATCTCTTCCAACTCTCACTTCCAGTTGAGGATTGGCCTTCCTGAGTACATTCCTTACATGCTCAAGCAATGTTTCTAAATTCCTCCTTTCTATCATGCTTCTACTTCCTCAGCCTGTGTACTCTCTTTTTGCACAAGAGCTCCACTATAATTTCCTTGGTTAGTCAAACCAGTCTTTTGATACAACTACTTTTTTTCCTATTCTTGCACTTGGACAATGCTGGACAAGGCCTGCCACCTCTCCAGAGCTCCCTTGACCTCCACATCTACCCCCCATGGGATCTCACCTATCTGTTTCCTGAACAAGTTAAAATCTGCACTCATGAAGTCTGTACTCTGCTACTCTCCATCCTCACTTCCCTCAGGATCTTGAACTCCACTATTTCCTGGTAACTAAAGCCAAAGATGCCATTAACCACATCCAAAACCAATTCTGGCTTGCTAGTGAACAGCAGATCCATCTGTGTGTCACTCTTAGTGGGTTCATCCTGTATCAAGAAGTCATCCCCAGGAACCTCCAGAAATCTTCTTGACTGCATGTATCACACCTTGTTGCACTTCCAGAGGATGGCAAGAAGGTTAAAGATCCCCATGAGAACTAGGGTTTGTGATCCAGATACTTCCTCAAATAATTTCAGGAATGTTTCTTCCTTTCCCTCACCCTGAACAGGTGGTCTTTAACAAACTCTCACCACAACGTCACCCTTACTGGACTCTCCTCTCATCCTGTCCTGCAAGTTACCAACCAGACTGTCATCGATCCCATTGAAGAGCTCCATACATCTGAGCTGCTCCTTCATAGAGAAGGCAACGCTCCCTCCTTGCTTTCTCTGCCTATCTTTCCCAAGGAACTCGTATCTGTCCATCACAGCACTTCTGTCATAGAGTGCAGGCTGTCCCACCAAATCTCATTCATTGCAGTGATGTCATAGCTTTGTGATTCCTTGTGAAGTAGTTCTTACTGCTAGTTTCCCAAGCTGTATGTATTTGTGTACATATTTACTTGAGGTGGGTGCTCCTGTCTTACCTCTTGTTCTTGTCACACTGCACCCTTTTCTTTTGACCTCATCCACCACCACGCCACTTGAATGTAGGTTGTAATCTCCTTCCCACATCATTCCTAAAGAACTCTTTTACAGCCCACATTGCAGATGCATCCAGCTCTTAAATTAAGAAGCCTATTTATGTGTATACCCTAATGTAAATCTGAAATCCTAATTAAGTTGCTATCAGTGAAGCTCTTGACATGTGTGATACCCTCAACGTCACATATTCATAGCATGAGACTGATTAAAAAGAAGCGTAAAGTTCAAGATCATAACCACGATGTCTGTAAATCTTTCATGTATATTATAGATAGTGTTATTCTACACTTCCAAATTAAATATCTTTGCATATGTTTTTCTGGAAAGTATTAATTTAAATCTATAGCCAGATACTCTTGTTACACTGAAAACTGTTATAACGGTTCCTAATTTCAAAAAGCTGTGATTGTATGCTGAATTCTACTAATATGTGTCATTCAGACCTTCCCAACAAAACATTATCTAAAACAAGAAAAAACATAAACAAACACGGTAAATCAACTGATTTAATAAGAAAATGAAATTTATTAAAATGACAGGAATATAGATGTTATATTTTAACTACAACTAAAATGACACATCTTGTTTCAGAACATTTCTAATAAAGTCAAAGATCAGAAAGGTACTCGAATTATTTCAAGCAAAACCAACAAAAGTTTGGTACTCAGAAAATCGCTTCATAGCATCAGTATAATAAAACAGACAGATCTCTAACTGAAGATATTAAAAACTATGATCCTCTGCATTACATCTAAACCTTTTCCTCCATGCTCAAAAGAAAAACCTTTCTCAAAACTGTTGATTTATTACCCAGGCCTCTCAAAATACTGCCCAGAAAGTTCTTCAAAATATTCTTAGTCTTCATTTTGTTTTTAATAATTTAAAATTCAATCATTATTGCACAGCGATTATATGCAATTTTACATCCCATTAACCCTGCTTTGTTTTAATTATAAAGATCTTTTGTTAGATTCCTTTAAATGATCCAGTTTATAATTTCAGGTTATCCTAGGGAGCACTTTAATTCAGCTGCACATTCATCAACTGTTTATGTCCTGTTAATTGTTGACAACTGCACAATTGCATTCTCTAGCTATGATTGATGAATTGCATTCGCAAGTTTAGCTATTAAGCAGAATAAATATTTATAACAATTTCCAGTTAAAGGATTGTTATCTTTATACCCAAAAGGGTAAATTAAAAACGGATGGGCTGATTGCCAAGAAGAGTGCTGAAGTAAGGCACACACACTTGTTCTAAACCACCTTTTTCACAAAAGTATATGGAGAAACATGTCTAAGGGCAGTTTGGTTAGACACTTCTTTGATTGGATTTAAGCAGCAGTTCTTAAATACTACTTCATTTTGAAAAGTTACTGTTAGAGGGCAGTAGCGGTTGACTGACTGCTAAAAATATGCAGTTGTAGGATTTGTTCAGAATAAGCATTTTATCAATAGTGAACATGCAATAATATTTGAATGCACTTGCCTGGCTGGTCAAAATGGGATTCTATATTACCACATGAGAATATAAGCTTACTATAATTATTCAGGCTATTACCATATAATATTTATTTTATAATGTGCAGTACATGACCCACGCAGATGAGCCCTATTATGGTGCAAACTTGTATTGCTGCTGCATAGCAAGAAGAATCTCCAGTGAAAGGACTACATTTCCAACTGCTATATGGCAGTGTAACTTTGTGTGTTTCAAGAATTTGCACCAACCAAAAACTGGGTATAAGCTACATTCTCCTGTTTTTCCTGATGTTCCTATATTCCTGCCTCTGATGTGTTTTTGTCTTCCTTTTAAATGAATGCATGATTCAACCACTGAAATACCAGCTAGACAAAAAGATCCTATAATAAAGACAAGATGTGATACTTTACTATTGGTAATAACATACTACTGGTGAAAAAATCAAACCACGCATAAAATGACAAAATCTCTTCAACAGGCATATTGCCTTTTTTTTTTTTTTTTTCCCAACTGCACTTATCTGGACATTTAGATTCAAACGGATTTAATGTACTGGCCAATACAAGTCACACACATTACACAAGTGACTCCATTTGTCTTTGGCATTCCACTACCCGGAAGGCCAAAGAGTCCCTTTGCTTCCCAGCTTCTTGGCTGGAAGTACTGACAATCATTGCACAGAGTAGAAGATATAAACAGATAAATTACTTGAGTAATAAAGTATCTTAACAATTTGCAAAAGCAGGGCAGCTCTTACAAAGATAATGTCCTGTGTATTTTACAGGACTCAAATTGGACCAGAAATTCTAGATAAAATAATTCCTCATGAACTGGTAGTATAGAGAAGTGCATCTGTACAGTGAATGCTGTGCTCCTAAAACAGATGGAGCAGCAGATGGGTTTACAGATTGGGCTCCCTGAACTGTCTGGGTAAAGCAACCTTGCTGCTCTGGAAAATGGTGGTTCAATTCTCAAATAAACCCAAACCTATATACAGTTCATGGGAACTCTATTTCCTTCTGTCAATAAACAAAATTTTCAGAATTTACACATTTTAGAATCAAATGTTTTACTATATAAAGTATCTATACAATAAATCTCTTAAATGAAATGGCCTTTTCAGAATCTTTTTGGAACAGATGGTGAGGAAGTATTATCACCCAACGGAATAAATGCAAAGTAACTACTTGTTCAAAAGCTTTAAAATTAATTACCTTCCTTCATTGATGAGCTCAATAAATGCAAGTCCTGCATTCTTCTGAATAGAATTTTGCCATTCCTAAGAAGATAAAATATAACATGATCAAAACCCAAGGATTTTAAACCACATTTCTGAAGCTGACCCTGATGACTTCCTAAGGAGCCAGAGTTTAGGCTGAGCTTAATTTAATGCTTCCCCCCACCACCCCCAAGGAAGAATGACCTGATCATTTAAAAACTGTAATTCAGTCTGATTTTAAAATAAATTTTAGGTGGTCGTGTTTTCAGTTTCACCCTTTAGTTTCCTTGTCTAGAGAACATGAAAACACATCTTGTTTCTCCAATTCATACAGTTGCCCAATGAACATATTGAGTGCAGCAAAGTATGGCAGCAGTAGTTTCTTCACTTTGCTTCACTGTTACGCCTTGTACCTTTTATCATATAGGGCAGGTAATAATCTGTGTACCATCCATCCCTCCTTGAGTTCAATCTTTGTTTCTTCCCCATTGTACGTGAGAACAAAACCAGTCGCCAATAACAAACTGAGTTTTTTAAATTCTTTCATTATTAACATGGATTTCCAAGATAAACTTTTGAAACTGATTTAAACCACTTGACAGATATTAAAAGATAACAATTTTTGCTTCATATACTACTAAGTTAAAGAGAAAATTCTCAATGCATTACAAACATCTTTTTGCCATACAACCCACTGCCTCTATCATACCAACAGAGTTTTGATACTTGAGATGAAAAAAGGTGGAAATATCTCTCTAGCAAGTAAAGATTACTTTCTTTTGGGATAATTCCTTACAACTTTCCTTTAAGAGTAATAAACATTTCCATACAGAAAAAAAAAATCAAAATACATTAGCCTGATTACAGTTCAGAGAAATTTTCTAGTCAGAGACTTCCTGTTACAAAGACAAACAGGTAGAGAGAGAGTTACAGTCACAGAACTATTCTGCTTTACATTTCCTTTTTTCCAAGACTAAAAAGTCAGGCAGAAATCCCCAATGCTTGTTTCCTGATATGGGCAAAAAAGATAGCTTTGCACAGATAAGGAAATTTTCTCAAAGAATGGTTGTGAAAACTAGTAACTAATGAGCAAGGGGCTTCTTACTGATCTTATGAAAATTCATAGATTTGACCAAGTCATGCATCTTAAAAAAAAGCCCAACAACAATAATCTTGTACTCATGAGGCAAGCTACTAAAATACCCAAATAATGAACATACTCTTAACCTATTACTGAGCAGATAAGTCCTGATTAGGGAAGATGGAGTATCAGCACTTAAGCTTTTGGGCTAGAAAACCATTGTAACAGGTCCTGAAGGAATCAGTTGCCAAAACATAGGCACCTAGTGTCATTTTAAGAAATAGAAGTTTGGGTTAGAGACAGTATTTGAGGTGTAGCATTTTTATTTTTTTTTTTTAATCAGAGCCTTTTATTGAACACTATAAAAACTCTTATTAGAGTTTTATTTTGAGATGCTTTTCTGCACCACAGCTGCTATGACTCTGCAGCCAGGAAAGCAGAATTGGTGTGACTACAATTCAGGAAAGAAGTGTTGAAAAGAGAAAATACAAAAAAAAAATAAGGAACCAAAAAAGGCTTCCTAAAAAGAAAGCATGCTAATTAATTTTTTAAAGAGAGACAGAGAGTCTGCCTATGTCTGCAAAAGATCAAGAGATTCTTCAAATTCTTTTGACAGATCTTTCTGCTCAGTGCAAATGTCTCAGATACTGCAGGACATCCAAAATGGCTAACTGGATTTTAGGTGAGATATCTTAAGGTACCTAAAAAGCCATCAGATAACTATGTGGAAGCAAACAAATCTCTTCTTATGTCTCCATAGGTGGAATACCTCTCATCAATTTATCCAAAGTAATTATTCACGATAAAAATGTGTGAAACCTGTCCAATGGTTCATGCATTGCTTCACTACAAATTCACTACTACAAACTTCACAACAAACTCCCAACCCTCCAATAATCTACCAATAATGGAAAAATTACTACTATAATTTCCTCTCAGTTTGAGGCATAATTTAATATAACAGATTCTTGATGCTGAGAAGTGAACTCTACTTGTGAAGAGGCACCTGGTTTTCTTTTTTTCAGTTTCTTTTTAAAAAACCCAGACAATAAACTGAAATACTTAGAAATGCCAGTATTACAGTTGCCTTTGCAATGGCCATTCAGATCACTGCATGCATTTTATGAACTGGATTAAGATACAGAGTTCTACACTCAAAGAACATGCAGTGATTTTGTTTACATTAGCTTAGATTCCACAGGAAATCTTTCTCACCCTCAAGATGCAAGAAGCAGAAAGATAAACACCAAATGTAATGGATGCGGTGACGACGGTTGGAAAATTTATGCTGTAGGCCAGTAGAATCAGAGCATAGACATTCGGTTATTAGCAGCTAAGTGCTTGAATGACTACACTACATCTCAGTTTTTTTCGCTGTAGTTCATATCCTGAATCTTCTGGGCCTTAAAACAAGAGCTAAGAGACTTTTCTGTGCCTCAGAAACGCTGATGTCAATCACATGCTGAAGTCCCAGAAGACTTGTACCAGAGAATTTATCCTATACAGGAAGGATGCATTGACCTTTCTTCCCTTGCAGCTTCTGCTTGATAGGGCAGTGGGGATGGATATTACTGCCTGTAGTGAACCTCTCAGAACAAGGAAGGGTATAGAAGGCTTAGGGATAGAGGCACATTTAGAGACTGTCTAACGCAGACAGTGTTCAAGAATGATGACAGTTATCACTTCTTTGTACTAAAACCAGAATGAAGATATCTAATTTCATTTTTGACTTTATTCACGTTGAAAGAAATAAAAAAATTGTCTTCATACACAATAATTAAACATTATAACTTTAGACATTCAGTTCAACTATCAGACACTATGGCTATGTTCTAGATATTTTATATTATGCAAACTTCTATTGAAGACATCAAAAATGTACTAAATGGTTAGGATACTGGTAATTGCCATGCCCCTGCCCCCACCCATCTTCTTCTCCTCCTCTATTCTATCATTCCTTCAAAACCATCACTGCATCAAGAAAGCACCAGTATATGTTCCCTGACAGAAGGTTGAGACTGAATCCTGTTTTGAAACTGTCCATGCAGAGGAGGAGAGGAGATTAATAAAACTGGGATGAGAGTAAAAGGCTAAAACTGCTAAATAACAGACCATAACATGGTACAGATATTACTTGAAATTCAGGGTTGTTTTTTCTTTCTTTGAAATCATGATGTATATTTTCTTACTCTCTGATATTCTTACAATTTTTACTTTTGAGTGTATTTTCTTAGTGTTACTTCCTTAAAATTCGCCAATCCCCAGTACACACACACACAAAAAAAAGGCTAGACAGTATTAACAGATTTAACAACATGTTAAGTCGATACCAGAAAGTTTGCACAGGTAAAAAATAATACTGAAGACGCAAAAAAGGAACAACTAGGTTTGGTACACTAAGAACTTGTTTTAGTTTATATTATACTTCTTTCCAAATCAAGCTTTGCTTACAATAATTTTTTTTTTAAGATGATTAAAAATTCCTTAAAAAAGTTATCTTGTGATAGTATTAAAATAAACTAAGGAATTTGACATAATATCTTTATTAAAAAAAGGAACAGTGATTATCAGAGTTTGAATAATTTAAGTGAGACCTGTCACCTTTTTTAATTTCTGCAAGGAAGTCTAAAACTGTGGCACAAATTAAAAGTTTCTCAATAAACTGCCATTACTGAATGGACAGATAACTGGTGTTGTAATCACCCTACAGTTCTACTTCCACTACAGGTACCGCTGTCTCAATCAGTTGTAGCTTCTTTGGAATTCTCTCTTCTCCACATTTTAAACTAATCTGAACACTTTTTTTCCTTTTTGTCATACTGAATATTTATTGCATTTTCTAGCCTAAGGTATTAATGTCAGTTGATACCTCAATTCTTCAGTCACTATTTTAGTCATAACTTCTTGAGACAGATCTCTCATACTGACTTTCTTCTTTCTAGACCCTTGAATATGTTTGGAGAAAAGTCTTGTGCAGAGCTGAACAGGTGCTACCTTTTATCAGGATAAGGAAGGGGAAATCTTATCAAAATGAATTTCCAATTCACAACATGCATGTAATTTAGTCTGGGTTTGAACTCCATGTTGTGAAGTTACCCTCCAAAATCACAAATAACTTGCTTAACTTTTTAAGAGGAAAGATTCAAAGGAAATGTTACAAGATTGAAGGAAATTTTTGCCATTTTCTTTATGGCAGAAAATCATGTCCATTAAAGCAGGTAAAAAGAGTAAAACCAACTGATTTCAAGATACAGCCTCATAAATTTTTGATCTGATTGCTCATAAAGTTTTGAGAAGATTATACAGTTTTTAAGATCATAGGACTGTCCCTACCATTCCTAGAAGGATCAGGCTAAAGATATTGGAGTCTTAAAACCTTCCATTATTGTTTGGAATGAGAATCAGATCTAAGATTTTCAATTTTACTGCCTTTATCCTTCTCTCACACTCACATGTATACTGCTGATAGATGATAAATAAAATATGTTTTTGGTCTACTCTTTCAAGCAAATTTGGTATCAATTTTAGGATTTTATGATAGGTCATCCATTTTAAAAGCAACTATTTCCCACAATAAGGAAGTTGCAGAATGACTGACGACATCCTCCTGGAAGGCAAATCTGCAAGTATTGGAATACACTGGGCTTCTGGCCAAATCACAAAAAGGAAAAGAATGTCAAACTTTCACAACACTATTTATGTGAATATGACATTAACAATGCAACAAAGGTAATAGGAAGTTTCAGATTTCACTTTCACAAGACTAAAGCCTCATTTTTCCTTTATTTTCTTGCACTGGAGTAACATGTCAATTTTTCGCTTTCTTGGAAACACACAGACCCACTGCCCTTCTGATCACCTGTGGTAAGTGCCCAATTTATCTTGGAAACGAAGTCAAACATTCCCGCAGGAACATTTCACTGGTATCTTAGAAAAAAAAAAAAAATTAATCCAAAATTGCAAAAAAATTGAAACACTAGGGAAATGGCCAAATTTATTTAGATGATACAATATTAACCTTAATCGCCTTGTAGAAGTTCTGCACATCTTCTAATGCAGACAGAAAATACATGCTAGAAGATACATGTGTCTCCATAACTTCTAGAGCTTCCTTCCTTTCTGGAAAAATAGTTCTTAATTTAAGAGACACTAAAAATATTATTAACAACATGTGTTGCTACGTATGGCAACAAATCCTAAAAGCCAGTCCACTTACTACTCAACCAATTTTTGATGTTAGAGGTGGATAACTAATTTGAAGTCTTCCAAAATGCACCATTAAAGAGAAGGCTTTTTGATGAACAGGAAACTACTCCTCACATTGTTTCCATTTGTCTGCCAAACTACGGTGTGTTTATTAATAATTATGGGCTCCAATAATGAGCTTTTGCACCCTTTCTCAGCCCTTTAAGAAATACCAGCTGACTCTTCCTGACTTTCTAGGTGTTTTCCTCTGATCTAAGATCCTTCTCAATTGTAGTCAACTTAATAGAAAAGGCCACATTAGGATATGGGGAAAGTAATTCTTACAGTTTTCTGATCCTGCCTGTTTTGCCAGGAATCTAGAAGAGGATCAGATCAGCATCTCACTGATCTGTAATAGATGTAGTCTTTGACATTTTTTGACAAAAATACTCTGACAAGGACAGGCAAGAGAAAGGACCAGAAGGTCCATGACAACTCTGGTGTAAGTAAGATTCTGAAGAAAAGATTCTGCTTACTACTAAAAGCAAAACACAGAAGTAGTTTTCTGAATGTATGGGGATCTGGAAGGACATCTCACAAAGTAATCAAGAGAGTAAACCTGCCCAACAAGTAGGAAAGAATACACCGATGGTTTCCATTCAAAAGTCAGCTTATCAGAAGCAGATGGCCAAGAGCTGAAGACTGAGATTGGGGAGGAAGACATTCCACACATGGACAAGAAATTAATGCAAGAAAATTCTCTGACACCTCTTTAGTGTAAAAAAAAAAGATAATGCAAAATGGTCATCTTTTGGAAAACTTCCAGAATTCTATAAAGCAAGGGAGAAACACTGGGAGGGGGAACNCCCCTGTAGCTTGCACTGGAGTTCATTTCTGGTTTTTGAAATTACACTATGTGTGTATAACAACCTACTTGTGTATAGGCTGTGTTCTGGATTGTGAAGAGCCCCAAATCAATGTCAGAACATAAGTACATGTTTAATATTAATGTTTGATAACAGATGAGGACACAGTAGAAATGTTGTTTCTCTCTTGCTAGACCTTTATATAGTCCAAATAGGATGACAATTATTAGAAAAAGTACCCACTTCAGCTACAAAGACTTTATTTATTGAACTTAAATTTGATTCTGTGAAAAAAAGTGAAGTTACAAACCCTCAATTTGGAGCTACGTGACTGACATTTTCATATACCTTTCTAGTACTTTGTCCAGTGTATGCGAACATGTGAGATTCTTGTTGTTGTTGTTTTAACCTATTTCTCTTTCACCAAATGCCAAAATCAGACAAAAATTAAGGAGTACAAGAACTCTAGGAATACCTTTGGAGGGAATAAATAAGGACCAAAAAAGCATAATTAAAGTTGAATCTAATACTGGCAACAGGAGTAAATGCACACAAAATTGTTACAAATAGATCTATAATGAAAATTGAAAAGTTTCTAATAATGCATAATATTAAAATGTAAAATAGACATACAAAGAGTGTAGTACAGAAATAAAGCTAACTGTCTTAAGAAGGAGCCTGGTAAGATACCTGTGAGGATAGTGCTCGATGAGAAGGCACTGTACAGCAGAGCTGGAGAATTCCTACCTAAACTTTTATAGAAAGCCTTGAATAGAGTACATTTAGTATCAAGACACACGGATTGTGTTTCCATTACACGAATCCCACATTTCAGGGCTTCTGGTCATCTGTAGGGACCAGAAAAGCGTTTCTTTTCCTGCTTGGTTTGTGTGTTGGGCAACTGTCAGTTTCTGAAGCCCACAAGCTATCCCATACTTTGAGGCAGAATGTATGTTTAGATGCGCTAGTGCATACTGAAATCTCTCCTCTAGGTTGATAGGTCTTCCTATATTCTCAGAGATAAACCTATCACCAAATTTACTCAGTGAGAATTTCCTTCAAATTGGCACTGGTAAGACACATCTTTTTTGGGGGGCGGCGGGGGTTGGTTGGTTTGCTTGTTTTTCCACCTCTCGTTGGAGTGGCATTTACTTCTTGATATTGTTTAAATTTTTTTCTTGCCACTTACAACAATGGGCAATGCAGTCATTCGCCTCCCCTCTCCTACCTTCTGCCCCATTTTGCCACTTTGTAGTTTTGATTGCAATAGTATATACAGTAGTATAAGACTACTGTTCTTTACGTATGTCAACCCACTGGAAAGTGTTTTATAGACTGGACTGAATGGGAGCAGATCCTTTACAGAACTTTTTAGATTAAGTATGCACTAAATGGCTCCCTGTGATATGGAGAGACAGACTGGATTCAGCCCAAGCAGCTTCTAAGTTTCCAGGTTAATAGACGAGACAACTAAGACAGACACAACTCATAAATGAGGCTCACACTGTTAACCAACCTTTGAAAGGCTTAGGTGAAGCTCAGTTTACCCATAAATTACATACTGGAGTTTGTCAAGTTATGGGTATACTCTTGGTATAGTTTGTTTTATTTAAGGTTCTTTAATTTTTCATAAAAGTAAACAATTTACAGAATCTACTTACAGCTTAATTATAAGAGGGACGATGTGTTATCATTTATTTGAGAATCTCCTAACAGGTTTTAATTGCCAGTTTTAATTAAAGCATTTATTGGTTATGTATATGCTTTTCCTCACTTCTCATACAGTTTTTCTAATAAAAGCCTGTTTACAAGGGATAGCATCTAAAAGAAATCTTTTTCCTCAACATAGTGATTCAGAAGTGGATTATTTTCATTCTAGCTTTGATATTTCCTTTGGAGGCTCCTGAATTACAATCTTGATCAAACTTCCAAACAGGGGGAGAAGAAATCAACAGAACCAATGATGTATTGAAAATTACAAAACCCTGAAACTCATCAGACATTCTACACATATTCTACAATCACAAATGACATAGCATTTTTTCCCTAAAGTAACCATTTATCCATTGTAATAGTTATATTTTTAAACAGGTCAAGTAGCAAGATGTCTTAAATGCTATGACAGTATTTTCTATTTAAGAAAATAAATTTCCCCTGTTAATAGATAAGATAAACAAAAATACAAGCGGCATGAGATAAAACTCCTTTGGGATAACATCATTCAGTTTCTGCAGAAGCTGTGTCCCCATACAGAAAAAGTTTCAAAAGATCTGGAAGTAATTAGAAACTATTGTTGTGTTTTGGCTAGGGGAAAAAAAAAGAATAAGAAAAAAGTAGTTGAAATCTAAATCTGATGTAAGAAGGAACTACACTGCAAAAATTAACGTATTTTTTTAAAAATTGGATGGTTTATTGAAGAAATCTGCCACTCCAACAGCAACACAGCTGTGACATGCTCAACTAGGCTGAGGGAACAAAGACCAGCTAATCAAGCACAGATCTTGTCAAACATAACACATCTTCATCCGTTTTATGTTAAAATAGACTAAATCCAAATGAAAATGCCTGTTTTATGAAAAGTGAAAATCATTATGTGTTTATTATCAATTATCTAGAAAAAATATGTGTACTTTTGGTTTATATAAGAAATAAAGAAAATAAAGCCTTCAAATTAACATAAATTTTAATCTAGTGAAGTAGGTGATACTAAGAAAAAATAAAATGGGTGCAGGAAAGCAAGTTACAGTACAAGAGATGTTCTGAAAATATAAAGAGTAGAACTTTTTGTTCTTCCCCAAACCCACAAATGATGCACTACTCTTACAGGAGTTCCTTTAAAACTTAAAATGCATTTTTCACAGAAACTCCGAATTCCTTTGGGGGAAAGGCTTGATTGCATATCCCTCAGAGTCTAAAAGGCTGCCCATATGAACTGAATTATCCATGACATGTACCTTCAGACATTTGTAATGCGATATTTCATGTAAATTTAGACCATACCTTGGACGTGAGCCGCTGGCAATGTTGATTTTATTCAGGAGCTCAGATAAGAAAAAAAATTCTGACATCCTTGCTAATCTGTAGTCGTTAACATGGAATTTCCAACATAAAGAGCATAAAAGCATCTAATTTGCTGTAGCAAATGAAAGGAAAACAAACTTTGCATTTCCCTTTCCTTTTCAATGTCTAAAGTTACCCTGTTCTGTGCAAACAAAATTGTACTTTTCAAAGGTTTTTAATATCGTCATCTATCTTTTGAGCGACACATTTCAAACTTCCCCACATAATCTGTAAAATGTCATTCAATATGAATATGAAGGGTTTACCCATGTGAGGGAGAAAAGCCCTAGTTACATTAGGATTATTAAAAACCGCCATACTTTATGTAGTCTTTCCAGTCCATATTACTCAATTTATCATATGGAAAAGCTCAGGTAGCACTGTCTGAGGTTTTTTTTAGAGATGAGTTAACCTCATTTGCTATGGGCAACATCTCCTAAACTGCTAATTCCAAGTTCTGTTAGCTATAGGCTGGATTACGATATTTATCTGCCTGTCATTCTCTTCTTCTGTCCATCAGTATTTTTATAGCATTTACCTCGTTCTTTCTTTTGACAAATAATTTTAAAATGTAAATAGAAAACCTATTTTTTTTTCCCTGCAGATGTATAGAACTACAGACCTGATTGTTTAGTTAGTACACATACAGGAGTAAATACAATATTCTGTGCAGATGCAATTTACAGAAGCAATACTTTTGGAGCTAGGAAGGTGAGGGGAGGAAAATGCAATTTGCACCACTACAGCCCCCTATTGACCAAGGCCTGTAGAAACATTTAACATCACCAACAAACATTACAGCATTAGCTTCTGAAGCACTTAATAATAGATGGGCATCAGGACACAAAGTTTTCCATATTTAGAAGATAAGGAAACAACCCTGAAGTATCAGATGGGGTATAAAAACTAAAAGCTTGCAATTTCCCCAAGTAATTGGGTAGACGGAAAATAAGCTCTGCCAACCAAACATGGAAGAAAATTAATAAATGTTCAAGACCTGAAAATGATTAGGCTCTTCACATTATTCAGGTATAAAATAAAGCTTTTTTTAAAATAGTCAAACACTTTGAAATAATAAATAACATGTATAATAGTCATAAAAATAACAAATCGATGTAGCTGCATTTGTTACATAGCTTTACTGGGATGTCTAAAGAAAAAGCACTGCAGAAAGGGCTTAAATTTCTCTCTCTTCCTTTCAATCAATATTTGAGGCAAAGTTTCATCTCTAGGGCCCTTAATGGCAGGAATTCCTGGAGCCAGCAAATGAGTAATGTTAAACCTATGATTAGATGATGAGGCCATCAAAGACACTAGACCCTAATGCTACATTCCACTTTATTCCTGAGAACTGCAGTAAAACCAAAGGCTAGAGAAGAAAGAACTGTAAGTTTTTCCTTCCCTCAAGAAAAGGTTCAAGAAAAGGTTTCAAAAGCTGCTAAAAAAAAAAAAAAAAAAAAAAAAAAAAGGCAATAGCAGAAGAGCTCCCTGGAAGAAACCAAAGAGCTTGACGAATGGTGGNATGGATCTTTTGGAATTTTCCTGGAACCCAGGACTTCACCATTAGGTAACAAATTTTTCAACTGCCCTGCTGGAGAAGGTTTGAAGTTCAAATCCCACTGAGGATTCCTGCCAGGGATGTATTTTTGTTTTACTTTTCCCTAACCAATATTCACCCTGGCTAAAAGAGGGGGAAAAAAATAATAGAGGAAGAGAAAAAAAAGGGGAAAACCAAGATTTAATGATTTCCTTATGACACAAGCTTGAAGAAATGCAACCTATGGACTGGCAAAAAAGCAGGTAAGTTGGAATCCCCTCCCCAAAATCAGTTGTAAATGTTAATTATTTTCAGATAGATGACTCAAGTGTAGATTTTCGTTGCAATTACCCTTAGAAACTCATTTGTTTTCAGTACATTTTTCATGTATGTTCTCAATGTGCAGCACTGAATGCTCAAGTAAAACTACAAACAAGTAATTTTCCTTGGTAATGATATAACAAGTTAACCTGGGAATTTTATATGCTAACTTGATTTGAGTTTAGCTGGTATTATAAATCTGGGAGGAACTTGGTAAATGAAACGCTGTTAATAAGTCTTTAGAGAAGTGTAAAAACTTATGAAGTTATTTGGATCTGTCAGGCCATTATATTTGTCTTATATTTTACAAAATGAGCAAAATTCTAAAATGTTTGTTGGTAACTTATTACTGGCAGTTTAAAGTAAAAGGCTATATATTAATTTAGGCAATAACACCTCTGACAAAACAAATAAAATTAAAATTGACATGTAAACAATCCAAACACTATGAGGAGCTATTTTAGTTTTGAATATTTTACTTGTGAAAGCAATTCAAAACGTTAATTGATTCAGATCTCTGAGAAAACCATTACTGCCATGCCTTTTTTTTAAAAAAAAAAAGTTAACCGCAGCATTTTTTAAACAGAAATGCTCTGCTTCTGCCAGTTCCTGAGGACTACCTAAGCCACGTTCCTCTGCTTTTTATATACAGGCAGCTATATAAAATATGCAGTAAGTTATGTTATGTATACCAAAAGTAATAAAGTCACCACAAAGTAAGGTTTTAAAAAATTGCCAATACAGAGACAGATTTTAACATAAAATTATGAAAACAGTATCCTATTTTTGCATTCCAAATTAGAACTGGCTTGAAAGAGTTCAGGCACAGAAAAAGTGCATCACGTACATCCATACACTTTTCAAAACAAATGCAAATATACATTGTAAGACCTGTGAATACAGCAGCACTACGGACTGCATAAAAAAATAAAAATCTACAATTTATATGCTACTGGAAAAGAATAATTTGTGTTTTCTTATACTGAAATGGAAGAATGAAACAAACAGCAAGATACGATTCTTAGACTGGCAGTAATCCAGCACTATGCAAAGAAACCAATACAATTTAAACCAGAGAATGTCTTACCTGTGAACAAAGCAGCATAACAAGTTCAACCACTGAAGTACTCGACTTCATACAAACCAGACCTGCAATAAATAGTCAAAAATGAATTTAGAAGATTGGTGATATTTATTTATTATAGCTCCATGGTTTCAGAAATTCCATAAAGTATCTGTGCTGTATATTTTTATCACTCAAATTCACTGAAACAAATTTCAAGCACAATTACCTGAGAATTTCAGATTCAAACTTACATAAACGTTAAAGCATCAAAGCATCACCTGGAATAATCTGTTCAGCAGAGGTTCAGCACAGAATGTTTTTTAATTAAGTCTTTTTGGCACTTAGCTCAGTTCACCATTCAAATAAATAGATAAATAAATAAACAAACAAACAAACAAACAAACAAACAAACACCTGTCTATATAATCCAAAGCAATTTAATATACGATAAAGGTAAGAAAATAACCTTTGAAAACTAAGTCCTGTGAATTCCTAATAACAACCTGATCAGATATTAACAGGTAGAGAATAAGGCCTCTACTTAGGAATTATTTTAATTTTCATCTGGTAATTGATATTCCTGTAATTGAAAATTTGAATATTAATGAAAGGGGCATTAATGTGAAATCTTTTTTTTAAATTAAAATTATAACCCATAATTTGTAGTCTATGTTGCTTAAAACAAACTTTGAATAATGCAGTGTAATTGTTACTCATCGTTTTGTTCTTAATTTGAATAATTAATACCTAATAACATTGCCATTATTGTAAATACTTCTTTGGAGCTTTGGAAATGCAAGTTCACTTCCTGAGAGAAGGGTGTAATACCTAAGTATTTAAAAGATACAGTGCAAAAAGACAAGGAGGAAATTACACTTCTATTGCTAACTATATATGGTAGCTTCTGTTATCTAAAATCATATAGGTCACACACTGACATGCTGGTTTAGGGCATGGAAACACTTTGGTTGTTTTATAAAAGTGATAAATAGAAAAATATAAAGCTTTCAACGAAGGACTAAACAGGAAGCTGAAAAGCAAACTGATGTGCTTTAAGTAGGTTTCTACAAACAGCGATTAGAGACAAAAGCACTCCTACACAATAGCACGTATATTTATTGCGAGTAGTGGATAAATACCCTTTTGTGCCCATTTTGCTAACAACCCCATCCTTATTGTACAGTAACACAGAACAAGCTGTAAGAAGCCACTAGGATTTCATTCTATCAGATATATGGGCAGACAGTTAACTAATGAAATAAGAGGCAGATGTGCAAAGCTCATTTAGGGAGACAATTGCTGTAATTGATCAGCTATTCTCATGCTCAAGTGCTAGAGGATCAGAAAGATTAATGGGATACTTATCACCTGCAGGCTACCTCCACTGTTTGAAAGCTGACAAAGAAAATCCAAACAGAAGACTGAGCTCTACAGTTAAGCCAATGCAGGTAGCGCAGACATATCACATTTTTTATCACAGAACGTTCTCTGGTTTATTATGCATCCACCTCATATTCTGTAAAACTAAAAAAAAAATAAAATCTTTTCTGTCACACGCTCACTTATCTTCTTTCAAAATCAGACCTCAGGTGTATTAACACATGATCGAGTCAAAATAATGCTCTTAGAAACATATTCTTATGCTACAGTCTTCTAAATTTGTATGTCTTTACCGTCTGATTTTACATCAAAAGAACAAATGCCTCCAACATACACAGTTATGAAAAAATAAACCAATTAAATTACATAACAAATGCTTATGCATCAGCATTAATTTCTTTGTATCTTCACCAGGTTTCCAAAAAGAATAGAAAATTCAATGCAAAATATAAACTTTAAAGAGAAACACATGATGAATATTTCCTGGCTCAATTACTTAAATTGGAAGTTTTTAACTTTCAAAGACAGTTGGTGTAACTTCAAACGATATGAAAGAAAGTTTGGAGCATGGATCAAAATAAACATGCCTAAGACGACACAAGGCTAGGATAAGTACTCACAATTATCATCCAAATAACAATGATGAGTCTTAATGACTCAAATGCTTTATGTATAGTAAAACAGGACTCTCTGTTTGAAGGAAGTGATAATTACCTTAGTGTTAAATTTTCTGTTTACAATACTAAGAATGATTATATCCTATAATTTTTAAAAGCGTGACTCTATAGGCTTGAGTAAAACGATCATCTGACCTAAAATTGATGTGGTTTCTCTATTTTTATGGACACCACTTGATAATTTTTTGCATATCACATCTAATCAACTGCATGCTTGGATGTAGCATTCTAGCACCGAGAAGGAGAACTGAACTGATTTTGGTGAAGTTAAGAAAAAAAAAGAGAAGGATGCAGAACGGACATCTGGTTAGCACATCGGCACACCCATTAGTTCTAACCAGCTCTGTAATCGCCTGCTGATGGCAACAACCATTGATAACAGCCATTAACACCCCTCATAACCAGTAGTATTCAAAACTTGATGTTCTAAGAGGCTGGTTTTCATGTCAAAAAGAAACAAATAACTATCTTAGAGACTGTAGCACTTCTCACATGTGAAAACACAGACGGAGATAGGAAAGCCTCATAAAAGAAGCCCACGGTGTCAAAGATGGATGCAAAGAATACCCTTTGCAGAGAGCTCAGTCTACAGCAGAAATTAAGTGTACAGCGCTAGTTATAAATGAGCAAACCCAGGAGTAGCCATAACAGAAAATGGGGAATCCCGTGCATCTTGATGGGTAGGAAGGAGGAAATAGGATCATAAATACTTTCTGTTCACCTAACTATTCATACCATACATTCCTTGAAGTAAAACAGAATACAGAAACATGAAACATTCATAGCAGGGCCACCATTTCACATTATAAGTTTCTTGCTTATCAGTCTCCTACTCCCACTTCAGGGACTCCTTCCACTCAAATCATATGAGGGAAAGCGTGTGCCCTCCATTATATGCTCCATTTCCTCCTTCCTAGCTGCCAAAGGCTCTGCTTTTGTGTCCCTTGCGCTTCTTCCCATTTTTGCTTATTCCTGATTAAGCAGGAAAGATTTGAAATAAATAAAGATATTTTTTTTTCCTATTACACAGAACACGATCTTCAGAGTTTACTGTCAGAGTTGTTGTAGAGTCAATAGCAGAGAACGATAAAAACAGATCAGACCTAACTGAGGTCAGATCCATTTCTGCCTATTAGGAAAAACTGTCACAATGCAATCTCTGGTTTATGACGATCCCACATAATCAAAAGGAGAATTTAAGGAAGAATCATCATCCCTGACCTGCTGAACTTATCCTACATAGATCAGAAAAAAAATCATTTTAATAATCTTTTGGTTTTTAAATTTGTGTGATCCTCTGTTCTAGGAAGTCCATCTTGTGTGAATTGCCTCACTGCTTTTGGCTTGGTACAGACACTAAATTTCCTTCAACAGACAGTATATAGTCTAACAGACACAAAAAAGAAGGTATGAAGAAAACATTCTGCTCCCATTTTACAGACAGAAAACTGGTTGAGGTATCTTCACAAAATCAAAAAATACAATTTGTAGCATGAATCAGAATAAAGATCAATTTCCTAAGCCCTAAATGCACTAACAACTCCATTTATTCTTCCTCTTTATAGTTTTGCGGGATTTCACAGAGATTTTTAGAACGTGCAAACTTGCATTAGTTTTAACATAATGAGAAACAAAAATTAGAACAAGCCTTGAAAAATAATGGCTTGTCTGATTGAGGACAGCACACAAATTTATCTCCAGTTCTCCTTCCCCCCACTTAACTCCAATGAGAAAAAGTATTTGCAATTCAAACTAAAACTGTTGCCTGCATTCTTCAGCTGCAGATAAGTTCTTCCTATACCATCTGTATCAAATGCCATTAAGGAAGCTAATGTAATTACTAAAATACAAGTGGATATTTCCTGCATACAGCAAGGTTAAAAAGGTCATTGTTTAACTGAATGGAGTACGTGCTTTTTATATTTGCTGTTCTTAGTACTTTTCTTCATGGTCTATTCTCAGTCCATTAAATATAGCCATCAAAATTCAGCAATTTGATGGCAACAATGACCACATATATGGATGCAAAAACTGAGAGCATCAAGTGCGTGACCTTAGCTAATCTGGAATAAATGATGTATGCCTGGCAATTATCTTGAAATGCTCTGGTTTACTTGACTTCTTTTTCAATGTTCTACTGTTGGCCCAAAGATATGCTAATTATTTCTTTTCACTATGACTTATTAATGTCTAAAAAAAGATTAATTTCAACTATACTATTTTAGTCATGCCTGTGGCATTAATGAAGTCATGAGTTCAAAACCTTGAAGTCACCATGCTGAACTAGTCAGTGTGAATTTCTATTTTAAAGAAATCTAATGTAGGCTGATAAAATCAATTTTTAAAAAAATCCTTATGAAATAAGATCACGGTTTTGAACTTCTTTTTATTATTATTAATACAATGTGTGTATGAGTCTAACTGAATACCACCACAATTTCATCTGGTCTTTATCAAGGTTTGCCTGCATTTTCTTTCAGTGATTTTACTTTGTGTCAACTTAAACCCTTATAGGAGCTGGAATCAATTGTAATATTAGCAAAAACAAAAGTTAAATGTTTTTATATTTTATGTTGGACTTAGAAAAAGAGATGCAATCAACTATATTTTAGAGCCTGCAGAAATCTTTCACTCAGTTATAGCTTCTACTTATCTGAAAGTTTCAGGTATGGCTAAATAAAAAGCTTGAGAAAGTTTAACCCATTTAGCCCAGTTCACAGAGAAAACTTGGCCTTTATTACTCCTGTACAGCATGTCATCAAAACTACAGGAGCTTTGTATAGAAAAAAATGATTATGACAAAATAAAGACCTGCTATTGTATGCCTTATTTTATTAACATATCAAAAGTGCATAAAATATACTTAGAAATGAGTATATGGTCCTAAAACTAGATGGAAAAAATATCAGAAATACTAGAATTCTCCTTTTTAACTTGTATTTTTGTAAAGTCAGCTATTTTCTATTTCTTACTGATATACTCTTCCATGTACTTTGACTTTAAAAAACCCTGTATTGTTTCAAATTGTTCTCTATAACTGCTGGTAACTCACAGTGCGGTATTTCTTCCCATAATCCTCACTGACTTCCATGCCAAGAGACAGAGTAGGAATTTTCCACCAGTAATTACCACTCATAAATTGTATCTCCATTTTTGATAGATCATTCCCCTATACTCTGTTCAACATTTGTTAGGAATGGCACAACAAATTTTCAAGGATGGTTCATGCTGGTGACAGAAAATAAAGCATATTTTGGCTCTGATAGTCCTAGGAAAAAAGTGATGGTGATATTTGGGTTGGAAATGCAAATTTTCCTTCAAGTTTATTTGTTCTTGCAAAATATCTTTCTTCTTCCAGCAAAATCTTATGGCAAATGCTTCCTTGAAATATTTTGCTAAACCAACTTAGAATCAAAGAAATAAATTTAGGATTTCTTTTTTGATGATTAATTAAAATTACTTGGATAGTTTACATTATACCCTCTCTGCCATATTTTGTCATTCAGAGAAACTTAGATTCAAATTGATGGTTTTAATCAATTATCAGGTTGCTGGTGAGTTCACTACAGACTGAAAAGAGATAGTATAAAGGGAAAATTAAAGAGATGTGAAAAGTTTGACAGTAAATGCTAAGTATGTAAAAGTAATAACTGAAATGACAGATGTTCTTACTCCAAGCAAAGCAATTATTAGAAAAAAAAAAGCAAGATGTGTATTAAACAGAATGTAATGTGTTGCAAGATTACACTCAAAATTGGTTTTAGAACTATACATATGTCATGTATTTTGTAGACATTTAAATTACACTAATGGTCTTAATTTATGAAAAGCAAAGGCTGGCAAATATTCAGGAACTGCAGAAAGTCTGCAGATGAAAATCACAGCCATGTTGCAAAATAATTACAACTCCACTTTTACTAGATGAAAGGAAACACTATTCCAAAGAACGAATACTCCCTAAAATAACAAAGTCAGGGTTATGGATTTAACAGTTCCCTTCAGCAGCTTTGACTGGCAGAACACAACATTTCCACCAACTCCAGGGACCACGAAGGATGGCTGTATTAGTACTCCTGACCATCCTTTGCGTGGGTAGATCTCCTTTACAGAGCAAGAGAGTGACACAGAAAAACATGATGAATGTGAATTTGATTCAGTGCTTTTGTAGTTGATCAAGACAGTTATACTTCTTATAAGATATTTTGTTATGGTGAAAACCACTGCACAACACATGTAATATTATTTATATCTGATACCCCAAAAGCTACGAAAAGGTAACATTCAGATTATCAAGTGAAATACCTTTAAAATATTATCAGAAATCTTTAGGACTCGTATCTTAAGATAAACACCTCAAATGAACACTGATAGGTCAATATAAAAAATAGATTTTAATCTGTTCAAAAGCAAATCAAACGGTTTGATCCTTTTAGTCAAATTTATAAAATAAAACAGATCTTAATGCTAGGATAATATTTAAAAGAATAAGGATGCTATGTAATGGTTTCTTGAATTATTTTATTAAAGTAAAAAAAAATATACTTCTTCACCACTGCAGTTACTAAAAAGGAATCTAAATGAAGACTATAAAATATCCAGATGGAATCACAGAATGGCAAAAACCCTTGAGAGCATACCCACAGAGAGGGGATTTATTACAATGTGTACATGATTTGCTTTTTGAAATTACAGACTTTCATACTATGATCCCATGAGCTGTAATGATATTGACAAAACTGATGCTGGTGCCACATTACTTTGAAGTCTAGCCTTACACCATCTATAGAATTTTTGTCAATTTTCCATTAGTGTTAGTGGCATGCACAAATTCTCGTTCATCAAATGAGAAGGAGATCACTTAATCTATAAAATAAAATCTACTACCACTGTTCAATTTAACATCTCACTGAAGATTTTCCAAACTGATCCAGTTTTTCATTTAGCACCTGTGCTGATTTTTCTCTTGGCCAACAGTCCATTGAGATTTACTCAATATATGCATTTGTGTTTCTCTGTCCTTCTCTGAAAACAGTATCTCTTTGGATGGGTCTCTTCAAATATCTGTTGTGAAGTAGTGGACTAATATGCTTATCTAATTGCTATACCAGGACAGATCTAAAATTTATGTCTACCTATCGAGTGTCAATTGAGAAATTGTTCTAATTAGCATTCATAATATATTTTTTATATAAAATAATACAACACAAATGTTAATTATAAGAAAACAATTCCCTGTTAAATTTAAGTGAAGCACATTTTTTTTGGAACAGTATGATACTTATTATATACTAGGATTTAATTCAGAAATGGAATGTGTTTCCTTCTCTTCTAAAGTCCCCTTCTAGACAATGGTATCAAACCCACCAAACCAGAGATCATACTGCACTGCAGCTGATCAAATTAAATCACCTCTAATCTTGAAAATATCTATAAAATGGAACCATTTCTTTTCTGTTGAAGTCTACTTCAGTTTCAAGTAGACTTGAGTAATTTATAAGCATTTTATTATGGTGGAATCTGGAAGAACTAAAACCCAAACACTTAGCCTGAGGTTCTGCAAAATCCAGACCTCTTATTTGTATAGAAAGAATCTCAATGAAAACCATTCTGATGTTCTTCCAAATACCCAACAATCCACTTTGAAAATTAAAATATGATCCTGAAAGTCTTCTGATTTTCCCCTTTATCCTATATATTACTCAAATATGTGGCTCAAAGTTGTGGCTAAATTCCTGCCACAGCTGCTGCCCTGGATATTTTATCTCAATGGATAGAGTAAGAAAAAAATTAATGGAAAAAGCCATTTAAAAATTAATTTTAAATGTGAAAAGTTAAAAGATTTCTCAAATTTTGTCATGTGATATTCTCTCCAGATGCCATTCCTTTTCCTGATCAAGTTGCTATTTTTGTGGTTAAATTTGTAGAAAAATTACTAAATGAAAACAACTGATACCAAAGAAGTTGCCACATACTCAATACATCTGGGAAAAAACAACTATTCTGAGATTTTATGTTCTACTGATCCCTCACAATTTTCTTATTTAAATGAAGAAACACCTACCCCTCCTTTGTCTTTTTTTCTCAGTCCTTCACCTCCTCTCAAATCAGTGCTACAGGAAATACACTTTGGAATAATTACCTCAACAGTGAATTATTCTCAAAGATGTATACAGGCAGAGATCAGAACATTAATTTCACTCACTAACACAAGCAAACATTTATGCTTTATACCTTCACTACACCTATGATGCTTTCTCTTCTTCTCCAGAACTTTTTCTAATTCTTTCTAAAGCTGTCAAAAGTTACATCCTGGACAAGACGGATCATAAGTATGATCCCAAATGACAGTCTCTAGAATATCATTCTTCCCCTGAAAACGCAACACAGAATATAATTTAAATGCATTACTCAATGTTATTTTTTCCTTAGGTATGAGGTCTTATTTTTCTCCTGAAATTTATCAACTTTTCCTTAGCTTCAGTCTATAACTTATTCCTGTTTGATGCCCTATTTTCTGTGTTTATTTATTATTTTTGTTTCTCTCTTCTTTCAAACATAGGAATTGCCTTTTGTTTCCTTCTTTCTACTACTACCTTACAGTTCTTTGTTACATTCTTTCCTATTATTAGGGAGAATATTATCATCATGCCATGACACAACTGAAACGTGTATGGTGAATGACAAAAAAGTAAGGAGAGAAAAGGATAGGCTGCACAGCAGTAAAACCACTTAGTCTTTACTGGTCGTCCTTAATTCCTTATATTTCTTCTCTTTGGCAATCCTGGGGCTGTACTGAGAGATCAGCGAATGAATCAGTGCAGCTACAAATAGGAAGCATAACAAAACCTCACGCAACTCATGAAGCTTCCTAAATTTCTAAGATCAAGATGGCCATTATTTTAACTAGGTGTGATCTCCTGAGCAGCATAACCTACCAGCTAATTTTTGTATCCAGTTGAGCGAACTGTTGGTGAACTACTATTTTGTTTAGATGCTAAATGTTTTCTGAGAATCTAATAACAAGGAAAAAAAATATCTCCATTTCCACGCTGAACTTTGCTGATCTTAGTTGGCAGCCATCAGATCTTGCTCCCATCCTGAGGTCCTACTGACAAATGGTAATCATTCTAAAACAGTGTCTCTCAAAACACAGAGCTGTACCACAGTCATAGATCTCTTGAAATAACTTGTACTTCTTGTGTTTCAGTTTTCTTTATTTACTTGACAGTAACATTGTTATGGGCTCTCCCTAGACCTGCTTTGACATCACTTTGCCATCTTAATTTGACATATCACAACTGTCTCTGGTGTCTGACAAGTTCTTTCAGCATGAGGGTTTCCCATAGCAAGAAAATCTCCACAGACAACATCACTATTAATATAAAAAGATTGGATCATAAAATTCCACATATCAACAGACAAAAATAAGACATGATGTAAGGCAATATATGTTTAGCAGGTTTGGTTTTTTTGAAGGAGATAATTTTTAACATAAAGTTAGACTAAACACAGTGAAGATACATTCTCTTAGTCCTTGCAAAAGTAATCCCAGGTCTGTAGGAAGCCTGTTAACATCTAGATAAGTCAAGCTTGATGGTTCATCAATGTTTATACTATTGTTAGCATTTTTTTCTAGCAAAACCAAAGAGCCAAAGAGCTCTATAGATGGGTATATTTTTAAGATTCAAGTGTAGTAGTTTCTGAAGTTAACTATTCAAGAGTTTTTGTGAAATATTCTTTGTTTATGCCTTGAAGGCATGGAAACAAGCACATCCATATCCAATAGGGTGAACTGTAGAAGTGCCTTTAAATCATCAGGACAATTAAGGGAGTTTTGTTAAACTTGATCACTGATTAAAAGGTTTCAGTCTGGGTCATAAGAGCAGCTGATAAGTAAACATAGAATTAAGGAACATAGAAGGAGAAACTGTGACCAACCCAAATGAGATTAGTTTTGTAAAGAACCTGAACATAGAACTCAGGCTACACGAAAAAGGATTATTAGACTATGCCTCATGAGAAATACGTCTTTCAGGGCAAAATCTGATAGAGAGATGTTATTTGCACCCTATAGTTTATCAGAGTTAGGTAGCTCTCTGGAAAATATTGCTGGGATAATAAGGTAGATTGATTCCATTTTTAAGCTTTTAGAGGACAAAGGGTGGGGCGAATACCAGCCTAACTGTTTCAAGTCCAAAATCAGGCAGAGTCCCCTGCTGAGTTCTGAATGATGAATTAAGTGGAATAAGAACCAGAGAACCTCTGCCTGTGGGGAGCTTCAGTCACAGCATGAACATCCTGTAGATACCGAATACCTTTTTGGCATACCACCTCGTTTTTCTTTGGACCTGGACAGTAGAGGAGAAAATAATAAGGGGGAAAAAGGTGGCTGTTCTAAAAAAATTGTACAACTTAGTCCAGTATTACCACACAGTACTGTTGTATACCTGATATGATGAGTCCACCTACAGGCTACGTTACAGTAGTGCCTCTATGTGTTAAGAACTTTCTCAAAAATCTTTTAAAAATTACTTCCTTGAAATAACATGAAATAGATCTCCTGCTATTCTTTATGTTGTAGGAGGCAAACTTATTTTTTAAAAAAAAGGGGGAAAAAGAAAGGTATATACCATGAAAGATGAGAGCTAGAACAAGTAGGAAGGCAAAGGGACATCTGACCAGGGTGGTATTAGGCCAAAGAGGAGTATGAAGTCATCAGGGAGGGAATTCTTCTAGAGAAGGAAAAAGACCTGTCCTTTCTGGGCTTCACGGCTTGCAACGGGAATACAGGCTACTAGCCTGACAAAGAAACTTCTGAGAAAGTGCCCAATACTGCTGAAGGTAAGTGGGGCCTGAGGACCACAAACAACAACTTTTCTCACTCTTTAAAGGCTCCAATACTTTGTCCGTTTCTTTATGTGCTTTAAAAGAATAGCAATTGGTATTGTTTGGTTTCTAATAATGTAATTTTTATAGGATTGCTGTCAACAGTAATTTAGTAACTTCAAACATCAGGTGGCTTCTGTTTTTTCAAGGATAACTTCCAGAGCTTCTTTTCAGCAAACCTGACTACTTTACACTGTTAGCAGCTTTTGTTTTCCTGAGGGCATGTATTTATTTATTTTTTATTGCTGCATTCTCTTAAGCCCTTCTGTTGAATATATGCAGCTGATTCTAAACTTTACAAATAGTCTCGCACTTTCAGTCATTTTTTCTCCATTGGCAGCGTAACAGAACCACCCCAATTTCTGCCTAGTGGGATCTCCATACATGTTGGATTATAAAGGTATCTTCATTATTAATTAATGTAACATAATCAAGGACATATAACCTGAGTGCCAACAACAATTCCTACCCTTAAGTTACGCTGGGACCACACAAGCCAAAGACAAAGGAGAGGGCGTGAGCAGTTAACCTCTGTTACATCGTCTAATACATCTTAGTAAGTGTCCAATTCATTAGACAGGGATAAAGTGTCTCATATGTGTAATTAATTATTGGCAGGTTTACTTTCAAAAAGGTGCCAGATGCTATGCATTTCCTAGTTGCTATCTGGATCTCTGATCTATATGTTTCCTGCCATGTTCAACATCTGTTCAGGACATACCTCTGCACACAGGAACTTCAGTAATTCAAAAGTTAAATCTTTTAAATCAAATGAATATATATCCTCTTCACTTTCTGGTGTTTGTAATGATATCCCTTTAAAGGTATCATAGAGGAATATTACATCAAAGAAAAATGTTCTGTAACTGATGTGGGGGTCATTATAGTTTGAAGATTACACTGTGGACAAATAACAGACGGCACCTGCTTTTCAGTTCCTCTAGAAGGAACAGTCACTAGTAGCATGTTCTGAAAAGCAAGTGTGGAAGTTGCAAAGCTTTGAACCTTGACTCTGCTGGAGTACGCGTAAATAAATAGGCAGATTTGAATATCCATTTAAACTTCCATTGTTTCTTTGTTCCTACGATCCAGACTTCTGGAAAACTGGTGGTGTTTACTGTCTGCATGTGTATCTGACTCATTGGTGCTTTTTAGTAGGAAACAGTTTCAATTCCCAAGTGTTTGGAGAAGCATAAGCATACTGGGGAGCCTTTCAGTAAGACACTAGGAGCTAATCATAGATAGAGAATTTCTTACAACAAATTTCTTACAAGATTATAAATAGCAGTTTGAAATAAATGAACTTATTTTTCCCTGTTTATGAAGGGATTACAACACGCGCAGGCAGATTTTCAATCAGCAGCAGCTTTTAAAATTATATCCATTGAAGGATTTCAAGGGTTTTCATGCCCTCTTTCAAAATTACCTATTGTTTTCTTCATGGTAAAAACCAAATCTTGCAAATTACTTGCAGAAATTCATAAGGTAAAAAAGGAAAATATATAAAAAGCATCCAGTGCAAATCAACACTCAAAGCTTGTAACAATATAAAAAGTTATTCAATGTATTGTTAGTGATGATGAATGTTTTTAAACTTACTGAAGAAAAGTACTATCTGTAACTCATTATTGTTCCAACCTCATTATCTAAACAAAACTTGTTTTCAGACAGTACTACGATTTCACTGAGTTCTTTTTGCAAGTGTTTACAGTGGAAGATAAAAAGAAATCTATGAACAGGAATCCTATGACCACAAATTAAGGAAATCTGTCTTGCAGAGGACTGGGTCAAGAAATTCAATGGCTTTAACTGCACTGTGCTAAACCTCCAGCATCACCTCTTACTAGACATAGAAGAACATACCCTGAGACACCAAGGGCACATGGAAAAAAAGGAAAGGGAGGTGGTGTGGCAGAGAAGAAATGCATTATGCACTCCTTCACCTTGAAAACCAGTTCAGAATTCCTGCCCCACTACAAACCAACCAATCCAAAAGATTCCTGACCCTGACTGACCAGAGTGATCATGTCCAGTGAGACACACACTGCAAACGACACTTGCCTGACCATCTCATAACATCCTCTCCACAGAAACATTTTTAACGTTTACTTTGATTTCTAACAGGGATCCTCTGATGTCTAATAGGGTTCAGTTCCTACTGCTCTCTCTTTCTCAGTCCTGCTTTATCAATTGCTTTCCTGTTCCTTACGCTGCAATATCCATAGTGTTGTACCAGCACAGTATAGTACACAGCTGCAAATGAACCAGATGAAAGTTTTTGGAGTTATTTTAAGTTTTCCATTTATTCACTACACGATGATGGCATACCCCAAATGATAGTGCAGAGCAAATATTGAAGCTTATGAAGAAATACACACATAACTACTGCCTCAGCCAAGACATTACAGGGCATCTTGTTTTTAAACAGATACCTATATTCGTGAATATGATGTAAAAATAGCTACTTTTAATAGCATCTCTGTAAAACCAGCTGAAACTGGCCAACACATTGAAAAGTTACCAAGGGAGTAAAAGGCTGATCCTCCTCACCTGGTGTGATCACATAAGTCTCATACCCTCACAAAATCACATTAAAGTATATGTATGACTATGCATTCATACACTTGCAAGGGCTCTCTAAAATCTGGGACTTTTCTGAATAGACAAACTTCATTATGCAGAGAAAGGAGAAAATGTCTTATACTAAAATGAGCTTCAAAGTAATGATTAAAGAATTTCTTAAATAAAAATAAAAATCAGCTTTTATATATATACACACACACAAGCATGCATAAAAAATTAGAACAAAGGCTTATTTCATACACTTGAACACTGACGATCTTTGATATCTTTGATGAAGATGATATATTCTCGACTGCATCTGCAGCTGAGATGCAGTAAACTGCAGAACAAGGGAAAAACACTTTTTAAACTGATTCCTGCAGGTGCCTAGCTGACACTCGGGTATATCTGTCTATGACCATGTGAACTAATACACTGATAGCAATGTTAGAACAAATTAAGGTTAATGCAGACTATCATTCCTTACAAGGTATGGCACAGGTGAAATGGGGATTCACAGGCTCCACAGCCACAAAGAAACCACTCACAAAACCGTTCAGCAAATACATGACATTTTTCCTCTTGATAAGCTGGACTGAAGACTATTTAGAAGGAATGTTCGGAACAGTCATAAATACTACAAGTAACATTGATCTCAATGCTTGGCGGTAAACCCCAGTAAAGTTTTCTAATGTTATTTACCCTCATTAGGCATTCTGTTGGTAGAAAGGCTAAGACATCCTGTAGTATCTAACTTCTTTTTATCTCTTCTTTTCAGTACGCTGAACGAATCAAGCTCCTTGCATTGTACTTCATGGAGTTTATCTCCCATCCATCAATCTCTCTTGTGCCCTGCTCTTTTGTCCCCAGTTCAGCGTGTGCATACCATTCTTGAAGTGCTGACTATAGAACCAGATGGTAGGACTTTTACTGAAGTTGTGCACAGAAATGAAATCACCTCCTCATCTATTCTTCCTAGGCATCCAAGTATTGGACAAGTCTTTGTTGCCTCGGTGCTGAGCTAAGATAGCCCAGAGTACTCTAAGTGCTATAACAATCCTTGCATTCTTTGAGTGGCTTCATCTCTCATCTCCTACCCTCTACGTATTGCCTATATTCTTTGTTCCTAGAGATCGGACTCAGCATTTGGCTGTGTTAAAATTTGGCTTTTTCTTGAGTTTTGGTTATTCCACAAAATGATTCAATGTATCTCTCCAGTGGAATGCCTTTGCTTCCCATTTTGTATACCTCTGTCTAAGCAGTCAGCTTTGCCAGGAACAATTCTGCACTGTACTCAAGACTGTTAATAAAAATAACAAAGTAGGATCAAAAAGTGGCTTATTCAAACTTCAACACTATGAATAGCTTCAGTTTTTACTTGTGTGCTGTTAAATTCCAGCTAATGCAGATATAAAAATCATAATGCTATTTTTTATCCCCTTTCTCTCTTACTTGCTAATATTTAGTAATTTATTTATTTTCTTCAGAATGTTGGTTACATGCTCTGCTACAGACTGGTAAGCACTTACCAAAAGTCTGATTAGTTGAAAGAAAACATGCCTGGACACACAAACAAAAATATTTTGGATGTGGCAGAGTGAGATAAAAGACTGAGATAACAATATGAACAGGAAAATAAAGTTCTGCAAGAGTATGTAATCTCTCTGCTTTATAGCATCTGTGCTCCTGAGCACAATAATACAAAGGTTCTGAAAATTTTCTAAGAGAAAGCCAAGGGCCACGTTAAGCACCAAGAAAGTGCTTTTTTTTGCAGAAAGCATAAGGGATTTCCAGATTGCTACAGTATCTTAGGAAAATGGTTGCCCTGTATTTCCTAATACAAAACTCAGTATTGTTCAAGGTAATCAGAAACTAATTGTGCCAGTATTGGTAGATGCCACAGTGATGGCACACTTGTGGTCTTTGGGAGCTTTTAAAGTAGTTTCATTTAGCATCCAAGTTCTATCTGTGGTTTCCAAAGGAATGTTTTGGGCAATTTTTCAAGTGTTTCAAGAAGCCTCCTCTCACATACAATACAAAGCTAGTCCATCACCACTTCTACTGAATATTTTCATAGGGCCATGTGGTGAGTTAATGAGGAGAAACAGATTCCGCTCCTATCAGCGCAAAAACCTTTCCCGTTTCACCTGATCTGAATTGTGTGTGTATCACAAACGTATCAAATGTGTGCCAAAGGATTCATAGGAACCCTTTTAGAAAAGGGCTACCTGGCTGACCTTCTACCCAGCTAATGATACAGGAAAATGAAAAGCATTGGTCATGTTTGTTTGATATCTCACTAAAGAGAAGGGAAAGCATTGTATGTGACTGTGGATCTTGGACCTATTGTAACAGTTCAGAACACTCCAACAATAGCTGTAGTGAAAATACTTTTACCCATCTGTGCTTGACAAAAAGAGGATATAACTTTTCTTTTGGATACAGATCAGATTACACTTGCCTGTAACATTTTCACCTAAAAGCTAGAATGTTGTAATGCACTTTACATGGAGGGAATTTGCAGACCATATGGAAACTAGAGTTAGTGAAAACATATCTGTGCAAGTGTTAAATGGTACCCCACAAAGAGCATTGCTAGGCTTAAATATGTGACCTACACACATTGCATGTTTGTTTCCAATTAGATTCTATGCGGACAATTTTAACCTTTGCAACTTCTGTTCTCTGAGGCATTGAAAGAACCTCAGCTGACGAACCACAGTAGTGTTGGGCTGGTTTTGTTATACTCCGTTTGTAACTATTTGCATTCGATTGCAAATCAGTCCTTTCAAATTTATAATGCAGGACACATTCTGGGAAGCTGAAATATTTGGAATACAGTGAGATACCTTTGAAGGAAGAACTGGTTGTGGAAAAAGGGGCAAAAATTTCAATAGGTAAACAGACAAAGATTTTTACCAATAAATATGTTCTGTAATGTTAGATTACTACTTGATAGAGTTTCTCTGCTGCCAGTGACGTTTTGGAATTGACATGAACAAAGGTGAAAAACTAACAATTTTGAGTATGAGTGGTCCAAGATTTTAGTCTAGATCAGATTATTGCAGCCAATTCATTTCAACTCGTTAAGAAGCCACTGCTCAGGTGTTAAATATAATTTCCTCAAACAATAAATCAGCCAGTCTTCCATGAGACAGAATGATGATGCAAACTAAAGGAAAATGAGGTGGCATGGTATGACTGCAAGATTTTTCACCAGAAGTTTGAGATAGCTCAAGTACTACAAAAAAGTGAAATCGTAACTAAGTTGTATACACATTTCCAAATATATATAGGAACAACACCTATTTCAAAGCATCACATACTCTGGAAAGTTTGCATAATTAACCTGTTTTAGAAGTATTAAAATGATTTTTTTTTCTTTTCCCTTTTCCTTTGTGCTCTCTCTTCAGTATGCAAAACCTCAGCTACAAAACCATGGATATTCTTACCAAGTCTGAAGTGATGTAGTAACTCTTACACATGCGCATGCACAAGAGCACTAGAGAGAGCTCCAGGAAAAAATGCACATGCCACCAAGGATGCCTGAAAGCATTCAGATTTTAGCAAAATCTGATAGGGGAAAGGCTTCATACCATATGGAGGTTTTGAAAGACAGCAAGAGGAGGGAAGCTATTTTTATGTTTCAAGCTTGAATAATCAGAAGAAAAGGACACACTTTACAGAATGCAACAGATACTTTTGTGGTGATCAATTTGAAAAACAGACAGCACCTTCAGACTTGATTAAATAAAGTTTATTTGTTCCTTTTCAATTGTTATAACTAAAACCTTTACACATAAATCAACAAATTAAACTATTTCATATAAAACTGTCAAGCTAATTACTGCTTGCCACTAAAAATCAAGCTTAAATTATCAAAGCCCCACAGGAGTTCTATCTACTCACAGTCATGCCACTAAACCCCTCTGTTTTCCAGAGTCATTACGTGGAGAGCCCTTTCAAGCACTTCAAGGACCACCATTGCCTTTCAGTAAACAATGGCAGGAAATTTATCAAAGCAAATCAGGTATTGGACTAGGAGAGAATTTAGAATTCCCTTTTAAAGGGAACTTAACTAGGCAAGAGTTAAGTTCTGTTAAGATCAAGGGTCTCATACAGACAATGAAGAAAGAAAAGATGAGAAGTACACAATGACTATAAAAGCATCTGAGTTCTCTGTTAAAAAGAAAAAAAAGCCCAATTATTTTAGAGGGAGCAAACAGAAATTCAAGTCCTGAGTCATGCAGTGTAAAAATCTAAGATGTGTTTGGGTTTTTTCTTTACACGTTGCTATTTCAATATCTTGGGAATACAGGACTAGTTCTTAGAAATCAGGAACGAGACAGCAACTGAAGAGAAGGTTAAGCATAACATTAAGGAAAGATGATGGGAAGGACAGTACTTATTTTGGAACTTGGTGTTTGGTTTGTAAACATTGATTCCTGAGACTGAACTGGATGGGTGAGTCATAGAAGGGACAAAATTTAGAACAGCAGTCCAAGTGGGTATCGAAAGAATGCTACAGCCAACAAAACCATGTCTCTCTCTGGACAGGCAATGAGATAAACTCATACTGCTATATAGTCATGAGGCAGCCTCTAGCTTTTCACTCTTTGTCATACACTGGCAACTGTTGGAGCCTTGTTCACACCATGGATCTGACCAAAAGATGTAGTCAGAACAGCATCGGTGAAGAAAATTTTTAATCTATAAAAGAGCTTAGGTTAAACCAAGACAATTTTATTTGTATTGCATAAAAAAAATAGTGAAATTAATCGATTGTCAAACAGAAAAGGATAACACTGCTACAAATTTTGCAATCAACTTCATGGAAATAAAAGACTTAAGAATGGAATCCATCAAATATCTCACAGCTGTCTCAATGTTCTCAATAAGCACCTCAGACCATTAACTTCACATGTCATTAAATGAGAACTGCAACTTATAGCTATAAAATAAACCCCTGAAACTTCTGAGAACTACTAAGCTACTGTACCATTCCTTGGTATTATTAAATTATAATATTATTAAACAATAATTAGACAAAAAAGGAAAAGGCTATTTAGAAGACTTCAGTTACAAAGTGCAAATATATTTAGCATTAAGAATAAAAGAGGGTCAATGTTGTGGGGAATAATATCAGACCATAGAAAGACTACACTAATATTTAGATAAAACACATGTATAATAGGAGGAGTTTTGGAATTTGAACACAAAACTGTTTTTTCTGCATAGACTTTCAGATATTATGAGCTTTGCCTTAATGAGACTTTTTCATAGAATCACAGCATTGTTTATGTTGAAAAGACCTTTGAGATATTGAGTCCATCTGTAGACCTCTCACTAAACAGCAATATTGTGTGTAAGAACAATGCTGGAAGGAAAAAGTTTACTTGACTGAATGTGTTCCTCTGGATATATATGATGTGGGATTAGTGCATGTTCATGTAAATTCCCCCATCGCTATTTTAGCTGCATTAGTCCCCATTCATTACTTTCTGCACGAGCTTGTTGCCTTTGCTCTTTCTGCATAATTTCTGCGTTACTCACTGCCTCACTTCTGAGGGTTCATTACTTTCCCCAAATTTCATAGCTATGAAATAGTTAAGATAATGCATAGAACCCCCCAGAAATCCCTGTCAGTGTCCAAGGATACTTTTCGCTAAAAAAATCATCACTTTTTATTCTCTAGGGACAACTATTTATCTGCCTGTGTGAATCTAACTGACCCACCTGAACAAATAATGTCTCTACCAAATCTAGATGCATGTACCAATAATGCTGGAGCACAGTCTTCAATGTGCTTTCTTCCACAGGAATTGATTACACTTGTTAATTATATTTTTCATTACTTTCTCGAAGTCAGGCTGGAAGACTTATACTAATAGAATTATTCTGAGAAGGAAAAAGCAAATTACAGATATGTTCTTGCATTCCAAGATGACAAGATGTATCTTTACATAGCATCTCACTTAGAGGGGAAAAAAGGGGTACAAAAGCTATCACTTTTAAATTCTTTAAATGAAGTTAAATGCAAGGAAGTGAAATCACAACACATTAACAACTGATTGATTTATTTACCCAAAATAGTTGTATAAAGTCTTATGAAAAACATTGTTCATATCAAATGACAAATAGCTAAACCAATATAATTTCATAACAGAAACAGTACCTTCAATCAACAGCTCTTGTCCATGACTGCCCAACAATGTTCGGGATAGGAAAGGGGCAAAGTCAACAAAAATTTCTCGCAGGAGAGGGGCCACCTTTTCTAAAGCTCTTTCAAGCTTTGCAGTGATACTGTGGAAAAACAGAGACCATGATTGGAAGAACACTTCACAATAGAAGTTAAATAATGTGAAATCATACCTGTTTTATTTAAAAGTTGCTGTAAGCTTCTTTAGGAAAGAGGATGATCACAATTTGAATAAACTTTACCGTGTTTAAATGGCTTTAAGTAAATGCAAATGTCATGTCAGTCAGCGGTGTGGCAACCTCATGAATTCTATGGCGTTTACAGAACGTTCCAAACCAAGTAAAATTCTTATTATCATTTTCAAACATGATAAGAAGAATGTCAGATACTCAAGTGTAAGTCTATTTCACCTACCTCAGCTTATACACATCTCATCATTTCATATACATTTGAAAGTTTGAAAAGAGAATTTTTTATTCACCCAAAGCAATCCCAAGTAACATCATCTGGCATTGCAAGGCTAGACAAGGGAGTGTACGAAGAAGTGTTCTAGCACAGGTGGCAAGAAAACAAATATCCTTTTCTTCAACTTTGAGGGAACGTGATCCCAGGCAAATCACTTTGCCTTTGCATTTATACTTCTCTGCTTGCTGAGACTGTACAATCTTTGAAGCATGTTCTTTAATTTCTACATGTACAATGAGAATAGGTGTTGTGACTTCTGTTTGCTTCTTAAAACCCAGAAATAATATTCCTTTGTCTGAGGATACCAACCTAGCAATAGTATGCAAATGTCAGCAGCATGCTACGGATTGTACCCCTTCAGAGTCCCTCTTCCCTTTTAAAACCTGATGGGGCGTAACACTTGTGCCCTCTGAAACTCTTGTGCCAAGATTAAAAACCTGCTGTGTTATCTCAAAGAAGTGAATTATTGCTTACAAATAAAAATGAAATTACATGCATATTCTGCTCTACCAAGAATTTTTGGTGTTCTTTTTCGGACTGCTGATGGTTGAAGTTTTTTTTTTTTTTTCTGCTTAAATTATAGCACCAGAATATTATTGGCATTTAAAGCAAAAGTATAGGCAGAAGTTATATTTATTGACAGAACATAAGAGAATGAACACTGGACATTTAAATTTTATACTGTATCTACTACCTATAAGCACTAAATAAATGTGGACTTTTTAATTCAAATCACATGAAGATCCCTACATTTAAAAAGAAAGCTGACATTATAAACAATTTGGAAGTTTTCCTTCATTAGCTTAAAATTATTTTACTGAATTCCTATAGCTTATTCTCTTTCACTGTGCTGCTTTGCCATTTCAAATTCAGATATTGATTTTCTGATATTCTAAAGGAGGGATTCATATCACCAACCTTTGTTTTAGATGATTAGTTGAAGTGAATTTCACTATGCTAAAGCCTCTATTGACTATACTTGAAACGCCTATGACTAGCTCAGAGGTTTTAATTTACAACATGAATCTACCCCAAGCTTTTTCTGCTGGAGATAAAAAGCCTACTTGATTAATCCAGACTTATCTAAACCATGTTTTAAAATATGCTTTCACTGTACATTGGTTTAAAAGGCCTAATTGTAGCATCCATTTAACTCTGAAGACTTTACATACAATTGAAAAAATTTCAGTTCAAAAGTTTTTTAATTAAGAT
The DNA here is from genome assembly GCA_013398815.1 of Ibidorhyncha struthersii. Taxonomy (NCBI): domain Eukaryota; kingdom Metazoa; phylum Chordata; class Aves; order Charadriiformes; family Charadriidae; genus Ibidorhyncha; species Ibidorhyncha struthersii. The sequence goes on from VZSZ01011077.1 coordinate 521,769, forward strand.
AAACTTTTATTTAAGAATCAAGTAATATAGGAGGTGTGGATGTGCTATTAACCTACACTTTGGTTAAGCTATTAATAAACAACTTGTTATCAAATGGATAGCTGATGGATCTTGTATATTATAGATCCATTCACGGGCAATTGGGAATAGCATTCTGTGAAAATGTGAGATCAAAGTTTAGCACTGTTTAAAAAAGCATACCAAAGGACAGAAATTAATATTTAAATAGAAAAAAAAAGGAAAATAAAATCCTTTTTCCTTCATATAAATTCATGGTGCATTTATATGTTGAAGACTGACTGGACTTCTGGTCCTTCAGTTTCAAAAAGAACAAACAGAATTAAGAATAAAAACATACATAGAGACACCCAAAAAAATGTTTCAGGGAAGCAGGTAGCTCATCTGCTGCCTTTCCTGTCCACACACACGCACACAGACCAGTAAAACAGAGAGACTGATCTGACTCTACAGCTGTTTCTAACATCTATTATGCCTTAAAACGCATCCTGCAATCATTAGGGAACTCTGTGTGGGGATTAATGTAATCAGTTTTCAGGAGTGAACTGAGTTGGTTTT
>VZSZ01011077.1:522351-608534 GCA_013398815.1 Ibidorhyncha struthersii
TGAATACTGTGTTTTTTCCTTTTACATTTGTAGACATTCAAGGCAAATAAACTCTTAATAGCTTCCAAATTCAAGATTTTTTATTTTGCATATTAAAGGCAATATATGTCAGAAAATAAATTATATATAATTATATGCAATTTATATATTTATAAAAGTGATAAACTGGGACAGGAAAGATTGAAAGACCATAGTGGCAACATCAGATTGAAAGAAAAACTTTTAAAACTGTGAGCAAAAAAAATCCCAAATAGTCCTGTGGACAGTTCTTACTACCTATTGCTTGAATTGGTCACAAGAAAGTGCAGAGAGGTGGGGGCACACACTGTCCCAGTCCCAAGTATGCTGCCTTCCCAACCTCATTCCAGGCCAGACCTCTGCCTCTGAAGCAAGATTATTAAACATCTACAAGTCCAAGATCCTTCTCCTGCTCAGTCTACAGCCATCAGCAGCTCTTTTCCTATGCAGCTGCTGTAAGGGAAGACTTAGAGAAGTTCGCTTTTACTTCCTGCTCTCTGACCCCACAAACAACTCTGATTTTTAACCTCCTAAAAGCTGAAGCACAATGAATTTAAAGTGAGAAACACCAAAGTTATCTATTATCAAAATAAAGTTTTAGTTGTTTCTTGGGAGGGGGGCAGGAAAAGGAAAACAGCCCAAAAGACATTTCTTGGGTTGATTAGATTTTAAGTTATCTACATTTCTGATACTGTGCTCCACATAAGTTTTTTTCAGATGCTAATTTTAGTTACTAGTCAGACTGCAACTACTTCCGAGTTTGAATTATGAATTCAAATTTGAATTCTAGATTTTGCAACCTAATTCTTCTTTGACTCCAGGACTAAAACTTCCAAAAAGCTTGTGAAAAAAGAAGAACATTGCATTGGTTAAAATAATTGAAAAACAAACTGATTAGCGATCCAGTTTAATTTTAACCTACTTCAGCATCTGAATTTAAAAAAAGATTTCACCCTCAGCAAAACACTGTCCTAACAGGTGAAGAAGACAAGAAGCAAATAAGTGGTTTAATTATGCCACAATTTTATTAACTTGCTTTGTAACACTGTCAAGCAATAAATAACGCCACACAGATGGTCATTCTCTCCTTGATCCTTTGCACCTTTTTGGAGTGGAGCCAACAGCCCTCACCCTTTCAGCCCGGGCCTGCACCCGTTGCTGGGATTCCACCTGCACCACACACCTGATGCTTCAGAAAGGACCAGCAAAAAAAAGGCTTTTTTTTTTATTCCCCACTGTGTGTTAAATCACCGAAGCACCAATACTTTTTTTACAGGTTACCTAGGGGCCTTGATTTAAGTCCATTTCCTTTCTAGTTCATTAGGGAATGAAATTCTCCTGTTTGTGAGCTTGTACGCTCATGCACACCAGCTTGGTTACTGTGCCCCCTCTGTTCTTCTTAAAACCATGCCTCAAAGTGGCCGCCAACTAAGGGACACTTGGCAACTCCTTAGTATACCCTGTGTCAGCTTTTTAAGGCAGACCGGTGCGCACCTTGAAAAGGTCTAAAATTTGTCTTTGAAGTGTGCTGTGGCACAACCGAATACCTTTACAAAATAATAACCTATTATACAAAGGTATTTAATGGGATTTTCAGAGGGCATTTTCCTGGCTGCCAGTCAGTGTAAGAGGGTTATTAGCTATTTCATGGCACGTGTCTCTTGCAAGACCAACTCAGACCTGGTGCACCGTTTAGGTAGCTACAGGATACATGTCTGGTTTCATCCCCTCCAGTTTAAATAGGGCTTTTTGTTTGCTCAGAAGAGTTTGTGTCTCTCTTTCCACTTGCTGGCGCTCCATTGCCAAGTTGTGCTTGCGTTCCAATTCTCATTATCAGTATTGAGCAATGTAAAAAGCCAGTCAAGTAAAAATTTACTTTTAATGAAGTTGAGGTGTCTGGCACAGTTCAAACAAGTTAGACTTTTCTGTCAAGTGTTATTTTAGTATATACATTCTTAGTACCAAAAAATTACATAAATATACACTGTATTATATGAATAACTACAATAATGCATATTAAATGAGCTAAAATACATTTTAATGTATTTTTTCTTTTTACACTCTTTTGTATGTATAAAGTTGTTAAGGGAGGAGAAATTATAATTAATATTAAAGACAGAACTTGTGTACCTCATGTTTTCAGCTGAATCCTCTGGCATTGGAGCAACAGTTTGGACAGCTGGGAGATTTTTGCTGGTAGCACCATTCACAAAGCTGGATGACGAAGAGGAAGAAGAAGATCCTGAGTCTACTGCACCTGTCCCCCAAAAAATACGGGTCTTAATTCAGTCTGAAGAAATAGAACTTTTACAGACTTTTAATATAGTCCTTGTCTTATTCATCTACTTTTAAGTAAGGAAATAACGTTACTTATTCTAAAACAAGTAAAAACATTCCATATGATTATCATATCAATTAATACCTTATTTTGCTAATATAACAATAATCTTAAAAAGCTATTGAAAATCAGGCAAAATAAATCCTTACCTCATTTTCATTATTCCCAAATTATATTCCAAAGATGAAAATATTTTTACATCATCCTGTAAAGCAAGATCTTTCTAAAATAAAGGTATATTTAAGATGAGCTTGAGTGGAGAATAGAAGTTTAACTATTTTTTAAATATAGATATACACACACACACACTTCTTGGCTGCCCAGCTGCAACTACAGGCAGAAAATAAAATACAAATTAAAAAATGACAGAGAAGATACAAAATGCATATTCCTTCAGGAAGTCATGGGGGAAAATAGTGTTTGAGGAGTATTAAGACTCTAATTTTACTTTTTCAGTTTCCTTCCTCAAGTCACAGAGAACTTTTAGACCTTAAAAGTAGGGAGCGGAGTGGGGGTATCATTTCAATGGGCTGTAAACAGCTGCCCAGAAAAAAAGATGCAGACAGAGCATACATTAATACTTTAAGTGATCTGGGTCAGAGCCAAAGGCTAAACTTAGACTCTGAATGCCAATCTATCATGTTTCTCAAACGGCACTGTGAGTTCAGCCTCTCCGAAGCAAACCAGCAAAGGCACAGAGTGGCCACGAAGAGTAGTGAGAGCACCGTGATAAATGCTCTCCCTGTTCTGCTGCACAGTCCTTGTGCGACGCTTCGCTGCGGGAGAGGTAGCACGGGACGGCCCCGCAGACGGAGCTCAAAGCCTGAGGGACTGCAGTGCTATCGGAGACGAGGGCGACAGGCGAGATCTACCCAAGTTAGCAACGAGGGGTGGAGAACCCCCGTTGAGAGATAAACAGCATTACTCTGCCAGTTCGTGAAAATGATAACTGGTAACTCCCTGTTGCTGGTCAGTTTTAGCAGTTGATATATGACTGTCCTTTGCATTACACAGGTATAGAGTATTTTTCAGTTTCCTGTAAAGCTCTACAAAGAATTTATGGCTTCTTAACTGCTTAAGCAGCCAGCTGACAGTGAAGTAGAGGTCAAATGCTGATAATGGTGAAAAATTCTCTGGCAGAAGAGATGATTTTTTTTGTTTTTAATTTGCCTTTAATTAATTTTTACTGATAAAAAGAGTTAAGGTAAAAATCAGAATGTTAACTGGCTCATTTAGGAAAATTTACATTCAAAACAGTATCAAAATTCAGCAGGATTTGCTGGGTTTGCTGACAGTAGAGTAGTTGGTGAGGTTCAGCATTTAGACTAGGCACTGATTTAGCCTCCTGTTTTAATAATGCGAGCGGGAGGTGGGTTATGGCTTACACGATGGGTTCTCACTTGGACTAAATGCAAATTGTAAATGTACTCAAACATAGTGAGCAGGAAACACAAAAATACAAGGCAGGCCACCTCTACCAACCTAGGAATCACAGCAACTTAGCTGGGAATAGGGTAGCTTGAAAAAGGTTAAGGATTCATATATAGATATGTGTATGTGTGTGCGTGTGTATTTATATTATTTATATATTTATACAATTTACATATTTATATTCATAGCTACATAGGTAACATTTTTATTGCTTTTTCCCTTTTCCTTCCAAAGTCAAATTCTCTTCATTAAGGTTGCTGTCTAAAAATGTAGTTGCTAAGTTGTTTAACCAGCTGGGCTCCCAGAAGAAAAGGTCCTAAAACTGCTGGATTAACATAGAAGTGAGAATCAGGATATAAATTATAGAAAATCANATAAATTATAGAAAATCAATCTAAAACCTATAAAAGCAATTTCTTACATAAAGAGATGAAGAAAGAAAACCTATCTCCCAAAAGATACATTCAAAGCACTTCAGTTACGTACATCTCATTACATCGTGACAGTGACATTGACTAAGACAGCGATGGCAGATGGAATGTAAACATCGACTGCAATCCATGAATAACTGAAAAAAACACCTTTAGCACAACTGCAGCACAGAATATACCTCAAAGATAAAACTGCATTTCTAGAGTATCTGTGACGTACTGTAAAAACAATTGTAAATAGGTCTGGGGGGACATCTAGTGTTTCTAAAAAATTGTATAGTGTTTTTTACCATAGTTTAAAAAAAAAAAAAAAAGNCCAAAGTTAAAAAAAAAAAAAAAAAAAGAGCTGTTCAGTGAAATTCTATACCTTAATAACATAGATAATTTCAGAGACTACAATTATATAAACCAGTAAGTATCTGGATACCTCACGTATATATCTCAAAAACTGACAAATATGATCACTGTTTTACTACTGTAGGCATAGCTAAATTAAAAATGGCAAAATTAGCACTTTAATCTAATAGATATTTGTATGTTTTCAACATGATACACTTTTTTTTTCCTTTCATTAATGTGTTTGGCATTTCTAAAATGTTGATATTAAATTCATATCTTTAAGAAAGGTTGGAGGGGAAGGACCTTTCAAACTATTTCTTAAGAGAATTCATCGGTAAAGCTCTTTCAGATGAATTCAGGCATAAAAGGCTTTACCAAATAAGATCACTAAAGAAGTTCAGTACACATATAGTTGTAATTAAATCTGATACTTCTGAAGTTCCATTGAATCAATACTTTTCCTTTAATGAAACTACTCCATAGACTAGGAGACAAAACCACTTGCATTAAAAAAAAAAAAAACAAACAGCTATAAAATCTATCAAAAAAAGGCAGCCTTTAATCCACAGTGAACGTACCATGGTATCTGCAATACTGTCCTCTGCTAAGAACAGTATTGGGGAAATGACTGATTTTTAAACACAATTACTTACAAAGAAGAGCTACTACATTCCAGCCAAAACAGTTCAGATCTTTAATCAGTGAGAAGTCTGAAAAGCTTACTCTATTCTGTATCATTTGGAAAACAAGATTTCCAATGTAGGATATTTTTTGCATGACATAAGAGTACCTAAAAGGAAATCCGTTCAAGATTAACAGAAGTGGCTACACAAATGGAACTGTTCATAGAAGTGATAACATTATTCAGAGCATTCATTCCTCCCATCTGCCTCAGGATAATTAGATTTTAAGATTTTTTTTTTCCTTAGAAAAATCAAAGTTCTATTACCAGGTATTAAAGGTAATCTGCAAAAGGAAAGAAAAAAAAATGAGTGTGTCTTCACATTATTCCATGAAGCAGAAGGATGCCAAAAGCTTCCCCCTCCATTTTCTGCAACCCCAGGGAGATTTTCACTTTCTCAACCCTTGACTGAAGTTGTGATATCCTTGAAGAGAGCTCTTCTCTCAAGTGCTTTTGCTTAGTTTAGAAAGAAAACAGACCACAGCCAGACATTTCAAAGGAGTTTAAGTAAACATCAGTTGCTCTCCGTAAGGATTCATTTCTGAATGGAAACCACAGTCTCCATGGTCAACAGGCTCCTTCATGATAGGCCAGACCATTATTACTATTATAAATAATTAAAAGAAGGTCTTGTCCTCCTTCTGTAGGTCACAAGAAACAACTACTGATAAGACGTGACTACAATTAAATTAGGTAGGTTCTTACTGAAAAGCCTTCCAAAAATCACAGCATAATTTTCATTGACAAATAGTGATCGTCCAAAATATTAACCCTCCACAATCTAAGATGTATGTATTAAGTAGCTAGATGTCTTTATTTTTTTTTGATGCATAAGGAGGGATTAATTGGTGTATATCTTATAAACACCCTCTACTGCAGAGCACTAGAGAAGTTAGCTCATTTCAATTCTAAACTACGCTTAAACAGTATATATAAACAGTATACTATATATAGTATGTAGTATATACTATAAACAGTATCAAGGCTATTTATTCACTTATTTAAGGCTGTGCAAGTCCATTGTGCACTATGAAAGATTATAAACATACACCAAGAGAAAACACTGGCTCTAATAAAGGCCAAGGTTTAACCTTTCCAGGTTTTTATTTTAGAAGTACAAAAACAGTAACAAAAAAGATGATTAAAAACCAAAACATCACTAAAAGTATCAAAACAAAAAACAAACAAGAAAAAATGGGGGTCACAAAAATATTTAAGGACAATACCTGTTGTATTAATCATACTTTTTGGTGTAGCTCCCGTTGCAGCAAATATATTAGGTGTACTACCCGGTGGCAGTCCACTCCCAGCTGTGGCAGCTCCAACTGTGGTAACGGCCAGACTACCTGGAGGGGGTTTCTTTACTGGTACAACCACGCTCCTGTGGAAGAAGAAACAGCAGATTACTAAAACTGCACAATGGAGTCAGCAAGAGTTTTTGTTTATGATGGGATTACGCTGTGTTATAACGCCATTGCTGAGGAACACATGATAACGTCAATTTTCTTAACCTTTCTGAAATAGGGTAAGACTACATTAACGGACCCTAAACCATACTCCGACCCTTAATCTGCAGCTTCAGGTGATTCTGAGAAATTTGTCTTTCAGTGCCCACAAAATGGAAAGACCCCACCACTGACTTCATTGATATGTTGTGAACACTGCCATCACCTGTGTTCTAGATTTGCAAAGAAAACATTAAGTGTTGGAAACGATGCCAACATACTAGCAGTCCATATGTATGCAGTCCTAATGAGTATGTTAATTTGTTAATCTTACTGAAGTTATGTAAGATGACAACTTTTTTTGCCAGTCATTTGAACTTTTGAATACAGGCATTGATTCTACAGTACTGTGCGCATACCAGTCTTGCAAATAGAGTAGACCAATAAACATAATTTTGCACTCAGCCCTCTGCAAAACTCTCACACTTGTTTAAATCAACAGCACATGATGTAAATTGAACACCTAAAATGGAACACACTAAGCATTTGCTTTCATGATATCGGTAAGATGTCCTTTTAAAAATAAGGTTTAAAAAGCAGCCTTGAGAATTTGAAACTTTTAAGAAGAGAACAGGGCTTTCACACAAAAAATCTGACATAATATCAGATATACATAGACAAAATTGCATTCAAACATACACATTCTGACCAAATATTAAACCACTCTCTTTTTTTCACATACTCAAAAATAAAAGACTTGTTGTATGTGTTATAAGGGAAGAAGAATGAAAATATTACAGAGACATTTAATTAATATTTTTTCAACACTGGACAGGTGTCACAGTGCAGACAACTATATTTACAATTTTCCATTTAATATTTCCATTTATCTATAAAAAACTGCTCCTAAAAAGACTATATGAGTAGAAAACATGAGTGAAAAACAAACCTGAAACAATTCATACTTGTAACATTAAAAAATATATTTTCGTCTTCATACACGTGTTTTCTGGTTAAGCAGATACACTTTCTCTAAAATTAATCATTGTGATTAAATAAAAGAGCAAGAAAATGCAACTAGATAGGGTAAAAAGGCCCCATTTTGCTCTAGGAGTTCCTTTGGTAATAATTTTGTTACACTTCTGTGTAAATATGATGGCACATGATGGATCAAAAAGATGTAGAACAATTTTTTACAGTAATGTATTTGGCTTTTTTTGTTTATCCTCAGTCTCCCCAGATTTTAAAGACTGGTGATACAAATTGTATTCCTGATGCCATTGTGAGAATTATAATGAAGTGCTATATTTTGTGATCTCCTGTTATATGATGACAGTGTACAACACAATCCATAGGCAAATCTTTTTCCACTCTTTTTAGAGAGGTAATAGTGCCAGTTGATGTCTCTGCATTCTGAACAACAGTTTTACCACTACCCTGAAGCATGGATTATCAGAAAGGTAACTCTAGGCATATTGATGGTTTTCTGTCTCCTTCCATTTTCATTAGGAGAAGATGAGTTTGCAGCATGCAATAGGTATTGATTAAGATATGTGACCCTAAAATAATTGCTTTTGTCTGTAGTTAATAATCTCTTACAATCATTGCTGATATGAAGTGTTTACATAGTAGCAACTACAGGTGTAAAGCTGGGTCTACATGGGTTAGATTAATCTGCTCCATAGCACCATGAAATTTCTTAAAATTAGCTCCTGTCTACACACAAAGAACTCGAGCTCAATTAATATTTCAATCAAATACTTGAGTTCTGGGTGTTCAGGAATACTGACTAAGTACTCAAGGGCAGAGTCTGTAATGTCATAGAAAAACACGAAGAAATTAGGACTTCTATCTTAAGTGGGAGAAACTCCTGATTATATTAATTTCACAAGGGAACTACTATCATTACCTACATCATCTTTGCAGAGAACTGCAATAGGCTGCCCAGGGAAGTGGTGGAATTGCCATCCTTGGACGTATTTAAAAGACGGGTAGACATGGTGCTTAGAGACATGGTTTAGTGGTGGTTTTGGCAGTGTTAGGTTGATGGTTGGACTAGATGATCTTAAAGGTCTCTTCTAACCTAGACAATTCTATGATTCTATGATTGGTGTGAATGAAGAATGAATGGGAATATTTGGGTGCTGAGGCATAAGAAGGAAAAGGCAGCATAGATTGGCCTATGCTAATGGCACATAGATTATGAGGTCATCAAGACCACAGGCATGCAGGTAGCTTCACAAGATAACCAGACCTTGGAGATAAAAACAGTGAACAGTGATGACTCAAAGAGGTGGGGAAGGACAGACTGTCGATAGCTCCATAAGGGTAAAAAAAAAGCATATGCAATTGAAAACAGTTTCCAACCTATGAAGAACCCAGGAGATGCGAGGAGGACTTGACAGCTGGCATCCCATGCTCTCCATGTCATTGCAGCAGATCCTAGACCTAGCACTTGGATGCAAGCATGGGGGGTGCCTGACTGCTGGACACACTCCTTAGACACACACCCTCTCCAGTGCTTGCAAATGCAAGACAGAGTGTCAGTGAGTGAAATCTGTTTTGGTTTGGTTTTTATTTTAAGTAAAATAATTCTTCCCTCCTATAATGTCTGGAATTTCTGGAATTGGTATCTACTGAATTGCTGACACAATTGTTGCAGAAGTATTTCCTACTTTCCTGACACTTTTCCAAAGAAGATGAAGCTAAATTCAAGGTCTTCCACCTTATCTTCAGACAGCTCAGTGGTCTTTCAAAGCATTCAAAAGATCGCCTAACTTTCCAAAGCAAAGTCCATATATGTCAACTTCATTCCTCAGACATAATGTACTGGCCACCTATAAAGGCAAAGATTCTTTTCTTAAGAGCGTAGTTTAGGACTGAAAATCAGCTCCCACAGGAAGAAAGGACAATCCTGCCCAGATCCCACAAATACTAATGCTCTGCATATGGTTGACATTCTTTTGTAGGTCTGAATCAGGACATTAAGACAGGTCAGGTGTTATTAAATTACAGATTATCAAGAAACATCAAGAGAAACCTCTCTACCATAAGAACAGGCAAAATCAGTGAGACATTATCATCCCAGACTGAAAGAAAATGCAGTTTTCTGACATGTCATACATGGTGACCTTGTCAAAATGTCTCATTCCTACTGATAAAACAAAATGCGGCAAGTGAATACAGAATGACACCCAGATGAAGGAGACTGAAAAACTATACGAACAACACAACAGAGTGGTCAAAAATGTGCAAAACAATCAGAGGAAAAGCAGAAGAAAGGTTAAAGAAGATGACAGACCACTCTCAAGTAAAAAAACTCGTTCTTTTAACCTATCAAACCAATCCAACAGGACATTCAGGTATTTCTTTCATGGAGGAAGAGAAAGCTACAGACTAGAAGAAAAGGTTATATACATTTCCGTCACTTTATTTTAGGCTTTTTTTTATACAACATATTTCAGACTTCCAAAATGTTCCAAAGTGGTCCACATTTTTCTGTATCACATCACCATGCTCCCAAATGATCCTCAACGATTTCGCCAACAAAAGCTTAGTAGTAACTGTCTTCAGCAGCTGATTTTATTTCTCTGTTCATCAGGTAGTTTACTATTCTAAAAAGAATTGTGTCGTTTGGCCGCATATGTGGCAGAAATAACTGTTTTGTTGCTCAGCGAGTGTCCTTTTCAAATAGTAAATCTAAACCTAAAGTCATCGTAATTCACATCATGTTTAAGATGAGTGGTGTTGTTTGAACATCCACACCACTCATGCATTACTGTTGCATTAAATAACCTTGGTAAATGGCTACAGGATTCTTCTGAGTTTTAGTAATTCATGTGAAACATTTAGATAGAAAATAATACCATCAATGTGTTGAATTGCAAAAAGAGAAAACGGAAAAGAAAAAAAATACTTTCTCAAATTAACTTTCCTTAAAAATTTAGCTACCCAGTGCTGGTGACAGACGAATCAAGTTATGCCGCACTACATTTTCTCTCTCTTGGTCTGTACCTCTTTTTCCTTTTTAAAATCTAAAGGCCTTCCAACCTAATCACTCTGGTCAATCAAGAGGTCAGAGATAAGCCTCCAGTACTGCATGACTTGTGTTACCTCTCTGAGCAGCAGCAATCAAATTGGAATCACTTTACATTCTTCTGGGATATGTGAAACCTTTTAAGGCTGAATTAATATTCTTGCTCCTCCCTTCCTCCCCCATAGCAGCAGAAAGCATGAGGATTTTCAAGAAGTGCTCTTCAAAAAGCAGTACAGACTTAAGGCAAATAATTTACATAAGTATTCTGTGTCAAAGAGCAACTTCTCCCAGATGTTTCAGAAGGAATCACAGTAGAAAATAGGGGACAATTTGTCTGCTATATTACATATCACCTCATCCTATAGTTAGCTTAATTTAATCTCTGAAAAGAACTCTTAGTATTTCTTCTCTGAAAGTTATTCATATTCTCCATACCTGTGTACATGTCCAGCCCTTTATGAAATGTGTATATTGCTGATTACTCAATGTTCTTTCTGATTTCAGCCCCAGATAGTGACTTGAGTCTGTAGCAAGCGATCAGTAGCATGTACTAACAACATATTTTGAATCCTACTTTAGACAACCTTCTGTTAGGCTGACTGCATTAAGACAAGATTAATCTCAAATCAAGGAGGAAAGATGTAACTCAGTCAACAGCCATGGAGAAGAAAAACTGGATTAAAAAAAAGTGAGGTATACTGAAAGGATATGGAAGGCTCACAGAAGTACATAATCTTTAAGACTCCTGCAAATGAAACCATTGTGCTGAATGCCCAGTTATTATGGATTCTTTCAACTGTTTGATACCATACATTCACCAAAATATCCAAATCTTAAAGTACATAAAATGATCCTAATCTACTAAACACAAATTGCTTGTTTCTAAATAGAAGAAAGCAAATGATCTCAGGTAAGACTTTAGGACAAGGACATGAAGATCATTGATCTTCACTCTCAGATAAAGCAGGAAGGTGAACATTTACTCCCAGTGAAATTCCCAGTCACTAGTATCTCCTTTGCATTCAGATAAATTAGCTGGAGCGTCTAAAGTGATCTAAAATATTGACAAGAAACAAGGAAAAACTGCAAGAGATTAAAAAGCTAACTATCATGAAAGATGAATGGTCTTGGCTGAACAGAGAAATTGGAAATATTGGAAATCTAATGAGTTTGAAGAATGTGAATACAGCATAAGTGAAAATGTCATGTATTAAATGCCAGAAGAATTACTGAATAAAAAAAAAAAAAAGAAACAATCAGTATGAGGCACAGACTGGGGATGAGCGATGAACCTAATCCTGTATCTACAATGCAAAAAAATATAATAAAATCAAGAGCTAAAAAGTCACAGTCTTGTAAAAGACACTATTACAGCTGTAATAGTGATTTTACAGTGGCTTATTGGGGCAAAAAAGTAAGACAAAAATTCAGTACAATTTTCAGCTGTATATCCAGTGAATCGCATTAAGGACTAGAGAGATGCTGGTTTCTGCTGATAAAACATACACAAAGCTTCAGTTGAGATATAGCTATGGTTCCATGCACTGAACATCTGTTGATCTGCTTGAGGGTAGGAAGGCTCTACAGAGCGATCTGGACAGGCTGGATCGATGGGCTGAGGCCAATGGTATGAGATTCAACAAGGCCAAGTGCCGGGTCCTGCACTTGGGTCACAACAACCCCATGCAGCGCTACAGGTTTGGGGAACAGTGGCTGGAAAGCTGCCCGGTGAAAAAGGACCTGGAGGTTTTGGTTGACAGCCGGCTGAATATGAGCCAGCAGTGTGCCCAGGTGGCCAAGAAGGACAATAGCGTCCTGGCTTGTAATAGAAATAGTGTGGCCAGCAGGACTAGGGAAGTGTTTGTCCCCTCGTACTCAGCACTGGTGAGACCCCACCTCGAGTACTGTGTTCAGTTTTGGGCCCCTCACTACAAGAAAGACATTGAGATTCTGGAGCATGTCCAGAGGAGGGCAACAAAGCTGGTGAGGGGTCTGGAGCACAAGACTTAGGAGGAGTGGCTAGGGAAATAGGATAGTTTAGCCTGGAGAAAAGGAGGCTCAGGGGAGACCTTATCGCTCTCTACAACTACCTGAAAGGAGGTTGGAGCAAGGTGGGGGTTGGTCTCTTCTCCCACATAACAGGTGATAGCACAAGAGGAAATGGCCTCAAGTTGCGCCAGGGGAGGTTTAGATTGGATATTAGGAAATTCTTCACTGAAAGGGTTGTCAAGCATTGGAACAGGCTGCCCAGGGAAGTGGTTGAGTCACCATCTCTGGAGGTATTTAAAACATGTGTAGATGTGGTGTTGAGGGACATGGTTTAGTGGTAACTTGGCAGTGCTAGGTTAACAGTTGGACTCGATGCTCTTAAAGATTTCTTCCGACAAAAACTATTCTAGGATTCTATGATTCTAAGGGTTTTGAAAGAGTTACCTGTGTACAGATTGCTAAATGACAGACGAGGAACATGATTACAGCTTGATAAAAAAAAAAAGAGGGTTAACAGACCCAATTTTGGTTGGCTTGAACCTATTAGTAAATTTGGGCTGAAATTGTTCTAAATGAACCATTGAGATGGAGGTGCTCTTTCCACCTTGTCTTCCATTTTATTTAGTAAATGAGTGTCTAAGACACTCTCTAGGAATACAGACAATGCAACTTTAACTCTCTTTTCTCTGTAAGAGGAACTGAAACCATACCTCCTATTCTCTGGAGTGTATTTTAACTGCCGCCTTAGAAACGATTCTAGACAGAGGAGCTCCGAAGTCTTTCCTTTGGACCACAATCTCCCCCCTCCAAAGATCAGGAAGATTATTGACAGTGAGGAGGAACCCCAGAAGAGTCACTTAATTTCCACATTACTGAATACTTTTTTTCATTCACAAGTTCACAAACTACTGTGATACCCAAACTAACGGGGAACGCGATAACTAAGTCCTGACAGCACCTGTAACTGTCCCTTCTTGATTCATGGGAAAGGTGCTCTCTTTCTTCCAATTATTTTTTATTATTAACTTTATAAAGTAATCTTTTGTGTTGGGAGAAAAAAACTGTATTTATTTGTAACTCATTTTTATTAAGTTTTTAGGAACATCAAATCTGGTTTTCAGTAATCATCTTTTGGAGAAACTAAGAACTGTAATGGGAATATAATCTCCTAATTTAGCTATTTTATTTAAATGAATGTGCAGACCAGTGTCTATCAGTGATCTCCCAAAGGTGGGCAATAATATAACAGATAAATATTGAACCTCTCTATTTGAACTTTCAGTGCATCTTCTCTCACAGTTACTGTCTTTTTCCCATTCTGTCAATCAGTAAAAAAACCCAACTTTGTTCTAGTAAAACACATGGAGCCTCTGAGTAGTCCTTCTAAATATAGCCTACATACATAAAACATAGTTTTTTAACTAAATGTATTTTTTTAAGACCTTCTTTCTCTGTACTAACTGGCAAGACATGTATCAGCCCTGACTGGATTTCACAAGATGTCCACCTTTTCTAGCATATAAATACCTTTAAAACTGCTGCCAAGGACCTTTGGGGGGAGGGGGGAACGAAAAAACAAACCAAGACTGGAATACTTCAAAAATGTGCCCTTCAAAATATTTCAAAATATGCTTGTAAAGACTTCATTGAGCATTTAAACTATGCAAACCCATAGCATTCCAATTTATGAAGTGATAATGGATTAAAAGGGAATAAGGTATTTAATAGCAGCAAAAATAACTGATCTTCTCATTTCCAGGAACTCAAGATTTTCTGCTTATGCAAGCATCCTTCCTATTGAAATAATTCTGCTAAGTACAGAAAAATATATGTAAATTACCTCACTTTGGAAAAATAATAAATGAGAGACAAAACCAAAAGCACTCTGAATTTCAATAATAGCACCCCTCTAAAATTTCTCCACTAGAAAAATGCAGAGTGGAACAAATGTAAGCTTCAGAATGCAGAACTGGGTAGAATCACAAATAAATTCACAAACGTTAATGGTCCAGGTTGTGTCTAGTGGGACAAATGCAAATTGACAAAAAAACAGAAACAAGAAATCCCCGAACTTTAAAAATCAATAACCGGGACTGATTTTTGTCAGACAAAAGATGAGAAGGCAAAAAGGAATTATTGGTGAGTTATGCTCCATTAGTTGCAAATCTAGGTGAAATAACCCTTTGTGTTTGCTTCTAAAAATGTCATCCTGGATGCCATTTTCAAGGAATTCAGTCTGACGTTAAAAGACATGTCATAACTTTGAGGATCCAGGCTCCAGTGTCCCAGAAATCTGTTTATACAGCTCATAATGTAATTACAGCTACCTTAAGACAGATGAGGCAGAAGGCAGCCATATATTGAAAACTAATTGAAAAATGCAGTTGTCCAGAAGCACTTGTGGGGAAGAGGTCTCTGAAAAGCTGCTCAAAGCTTCAGAGTTTGAAGTGAAATTTTTGATGTTGTCACTCTCAATCTATTGAAGAGCTGACAGACAATCAAACCCGTCTGGCTGGCTGGCAGCTCATTTTGCTGGCAGGTGGCAAACAATTAGACACACCAATTTGTGCCTCCTGATGACATTAAAGCATGAAACTAAGTTGTATGCAGGGCCTAGTGATTTGTGTGAAAGCATTTCAAAAATAATACTCTTTGCCGTGGCAACTCATTTCAGACTGCCACCTCCCATTACGGCTTTGAGCGGTGAAGACGACAGACTTGAGTTACGTGCGGTGCAAGGCCGCTTCTGTTCAATCCGTCATCAGCGCCCCCCGAGACCTCAATCCCCTCCTTTCATCAATATCACCTCATCATTTACATTCGATAGTACTTGAACTGCTGCATACATTAACTACACACAAGTCCTATTTGATAAAACATGTTGGACACGTTTTCTGCTTTTATATTTCATTTATAACTGCACAAATTCTTCGGAACAACACACCATGGCCTATTACACAATAACTCTTGTGAACATATTAGCAACATACAATTAAAAGAACATGCAGAGCAAAACACATCGTATTTAATGATAAAATAGAATGCTTAACTTCAATTCTATTTACAGGAGTTTGCTTTATATGGCATTTACCTGCATGTAAGAGCAGTTACCGTAGTTAAAGGAATACCTTTAAAAAACCAAAGATACGGTTATTTTTCTGCTAATAACTTATTGCCTTAACTCTTTTACAAGGCATTCAGCCATCCAAATGCAAAAATAAAATTAAAAAGTCTACCCTTTTCTAGGACTAGGAATATCTTTTGATTAAAGTGAAAAATATGTTTCTCTAGCCTTGATTTGCTTATAAATATGGAATCACTGTGTATATTTTATAAAAACTGAAACAAATAAAACCCGACAAAACAAGACACTCCATCGCTCATGACTCTCACTAGAGAGAATAAACATGACCAATAGCCACATTGCTCAGTGAAGTACCAAAAGCTGCATAAACTACAGCAACAAAAGATCCTACAGAAATATGGTCCACTGGTATAGTGTTAACTCTTAAAAAAATATGCAGTATGTATTATTTAATTGTTAGTTTTTATCAGGAAACACAATTATATTTACATGAGCAAGCATGGAAAAACAATCACATTTTAATTTTTTTTAGTTTTTCAACAGTAAGTGGGATACTATAGGCAACACAAAATATACATAAACCACCACAAGCTAAAATTCATGTTGCTTCCTCAATATTTTAATTAATTCTGATATTATTTCAATATGCCAGTCAAGCTTTTTCCCCCCTCTAACCTTTGTTTCACCCTCATGAAAAGTTACAGGGACAAGATCTCAATCTGCGTCTCCTTTGTAATTTGAAAAAGAAAATTGACAATGCCACCCATCTTTTGCCTCCAAAGATTGCCACAGTGGTCAAGTAAGTACTTTGTAAACATGAGCAATGCGCAAAGAGAAGTGTTTGTCTGAACAGTGGTCATCATTCAGTAACGCAGCCAGGAGGCGAAACCAGCCAGTTGAGGTCCCGTTTTAGCAAGATGCCCACAGTTCAATAACACTCGTTTAGTTGTAGGTAAGAATTTAACACTTCCTGATCTGCTGGCACCTGCCATTTTTGGTTGTATTAAAAAGCATGACCTACCTCACTCACCAAAATCAGATAACAGGATGATCTACTGAAGAGGACAAAATATCCCAACAAAATCGATACAAATGGGTCTTCTTTTGCCTAAACTTTAACCATTACCACTATTTTTGCTGAAGAAGTAAACAATGCCAAGAGTTGACATGATAGAACATATGTTACCAAGCTACAAACGTAGCTGTACAGTTTGTACAGTAAATCACAGAATCACAACTTGGTCAGCAGGGTAACAGGATAGGGAAAAACCAAACCACTAAAACTTCTTGGCTCATAAGCAAGCTTATTAAGTATGAAATGCCTATCAAAATCTGACAGCTGTAGACATGAAGCACCTCTCAAATAATTCCATAATTCTATGTTAGGAACTGCTGATAATGATGTTCAAAATGTATAAGCAGTCACATTGTTGCAAGAAGAATTTAAAGGAGGTGCTCACACTAAACAGAGGTTATGGTCAACCTACTGCAGCCCGTTAAGAGTTTTTAATGCTTTCTTAAAACACCATAATTTAGAAATGCAGAATAAAACTCATCTCTTCAATCATCTTGATGTTAAGTTCCCTCTAACATCATGAGGTGATATGCTCCATTTTAATTTGTGTCCAGCTGGAATATGATGGTTCCTCCCAGAGGTTTAAGGAAAAATTCCTAACTGCATAGGGAAAAAAAAAATTTTTCACTTCATATTGAAATCACTCTAAAATCAAAACCTGCAGATTGGTGAATAAAAAAATATCCTTTTAATGAAACAGCTGCTAAATGAGCTTTTCTCTGAAATAGCCTTAAGACCTAAAATATTATGAGAAAGGGATATATTAATTGCTTCTAAAACACATTTCACTTTTCCTATCTCGATCCAATCTTCTTTGTTACAACAGATGCTATCTGAATTTTTATTGAATTACTTCCGAAAAGTAGCCTCAGTACCAATATATATATACACACAGACAAAAAGGCACCAGTTTTTCTATGGAATTCCTAATGAAAAAATGCTTCTTCACTTTTATTCTATAATTCTCATGTATCTTCTTGTACTTTACTATTTACATTATACTGAAAACATTGATTGCAGTCTTCAGACTTTAATGAAGATATTTGTGACTTTTTTGCAGTTTTCTGTAAAAGCAGATGGATTGTTCTCATAAATCACAACACAGCCATTTTCTTATTTTTTCCTTCCTCCACAATTTTAATTCTTGTACCTGCATGATGAACTAATATGTTTCTACTACTTCTCTTAAAATTTTGAGACATGATTTATCATATCTTTGAGTTAAGTCTTGATTCCATTTTTTACTTTTTTAAACATTTTTATGAATAAACTGCAGGTATCCTGTCGTAGTGGAAAATGTAACCACATCAACAGGCATAAGAGTTAGCTCTTTGCACAGGTTAAGACTGAGCCCACAATGGAACAAGAATACCCTTCTTCTGAAAGGATGTTGTCGATTGCACATCTTATCACAACTTCTATGTTCAGAATAACTGAGGTGGACTGTGCATTTAAATAAAAGTATATTCATTAGAAGCTTAGAAGCTAAAGCCTAAAAAAGGAAACAAAGGACTCTCTGTGGAAATGTTCAGCAGTTTATTTTTAAACACTAAATTTTGAGCGTATTTGCTTTTTAAGGACCTAAAAGGAAACTGGTTTCCACCACGACCATGCAAACAATTAGCCATGGTCGAAGCATTTCAGTACCAGAAAACAGTGCAATGATGGATCCAATTAAGATTTAAGCCTTTGAAAGAATATTTGACTGAATTTCTGCAGTCAGTCTGTTCTATATCAGCAGATATTACCCCTCCTTCTCTTCACTAAAATGCTGTTTTACAGGAAAAAAGATTTTATTGCAAAAACGTTTCTTTACAACAGACTGGTTTTCCAAGTACCTCGTAGAGTTTTATTCACTGCTGACAGAGAAAAACAAGGTGAATTACTTTTGTCTATACTATACAGCCTGTTTTGGTAACCCAGAAAAGGAGAAGTAATGCAGCTGTTTTTTAATAGAGTCTAATACAAACCAATAGAACAATAACCATGTTAAAAAAATCCTTCAAATTTCTGAATAACATCAATATAAAATAGTGAATCCAGCCATATACCTGTCAAATGAGTGAAACTGCATGGGAAGAATAGCATGAGCTTCTCTCTTCAGTGCAGGATCTGGGTAAGGGATCGGATCCGGACCACATTCTGCAATTTCAACAGGGGCTGCCACAAGACTTTTCAGTATTTCCTTAACATTGATGCCTTTACTTTGGCTGATACTGGATATCGATGATGCGGGTTTCAAGATTTCACTGGGGCTTTCTGTTAAGCTCTCCTGAGATTTCTTCACTTCCGAAGACAAAGTAGACAACAGCTCGCTCATAGCATCAGGGCCTGTGCTGGTCTCCAAGTCTGTCCCATTCAAAATATTGGGCATCTGTTCATCTCCAATTCCAGAATCTGTATGAGGAATAGAGCTTTCCAGCTGAATATCTTCAACTGGTGTCGGTGTTTCTTTATCTTTGATATTTTCTGGAAATACAGTTGGTGTCTCTGCAGTGAAACAGAGATTATGAACAATATTTATAACTTAGCTTGATTTTTTTCTCATAAAAATATGATCATGAGGTTTTACAAGACAGAAATGTAAGTGTTAGAAAGCCCACAAATCTTAGTATTTAACACCTTAGAATCTCATTCTACATACAAAACATTTTGCTTTCAACAGCTGTTTGGCATATATAAAGGCATGGAAGATGGAACCCAAAGTTGCATTATGCAAACTCAGTGACATTTAGAAATTACAGCCCACTACTCACACAGTAATCAAACAGTAGAATACTGCCAGCAAAACCAACATTAAAAATTATAACTTATCAACTATGTATCTGTATGATCTGTGAGACTACTGGAAGAGAAAAATGCAATCATTTATGCTTTAGGATTACTGTAAAATTTAGTCTTTTTATTGCTGTCAGCAAATATTAAGCTTGCATTCAAAAGAAAACTGCTAGACCTTTTGTTTGCCTTACCTTTTGTTTAAAGATTGTATTATACACATTTTTACACACATATCATTATGGTGAATACAAATTTATTTATACATGAATGAAAAAAAGAACTGTTATTGTTCATTCTTTAGATAACTCCCCGTTCCCCACAAAAGGCAAAATTCTGTATTTTTTTCTGGAAAATGTTAAGAACAAAACAAACACAGCTTTATACAGATGAGCAAGTGAAATCTGTTGAGTTTGGAACATTTCCAGATTGGAATGGACTCTATAACATCTTGTAACCGAGAAAAGCATACCTCTATTAATTACTTCAGTGAAACAGACACAACAACTTCATTAAATAAGAATAATTTGCTATGCCTAGTGGAAAGTTAGCTAGAGTTGTGAATAACTTTCATATTCATCTTTTTGGTGACATTTTTTAGAGCAACAGACCATGGCTATATTTAATGACAAAAAGCTTGCAAACTGATTTTTTAATTTCTTTTCAAACTACTTTATTTTCACCAGAACACTTGTCTTGATTATAAAATTTAGCTGGCCTGTGTATGAATTAGAAACACTTTTTTTTCTTTCAATGGTTCTGATATAGCAGTTTAGATGTTATGGAAAATATTTCACAATGTACTTAGATGAAGCTCTGCCCTTCTGCCTATTCCAAACAAAAAGTCCTGCAACAATATAACTTCAATAACAATCACATAACTTAATTCCGATTCAGTCAGGTGTAAAATATCTATATATTTATCACATCGGCATAAGTGTGTGTGTATGCATGTGCACATAAAAAACTCTAAATGACATTATTTATGTGTTTGAACAAACAGTAGTGTAAAACTCTTCATGTGTACAAGTATTAACTGATATAGACAGAACAGAAGACACTTTTAAAAATACAGGGCAGAATAATGCATTACAAGGAGTATTGTTTTCTCCTTTTAACAGCCATAAATGCTGAAGCCACTTCCTTCTCCTCTTTCTCCTAAGTGCCTTAAACACATCTTATCAAATAGATATGAGCCCTGCTTTGTCACGCAGGAAGTAGAAACTGGATTTATGAGCTGCATAAAATGCACTTAGCATCTGCTGGGTCAGGAAGTAAAAAAACCACTGTATCTACTTAGTACTGCCTATATTTGGCACAGAAGGACATCTGATCCACAGAATGATCCTAATGAATTTTCTGCTTGCTTTTCTCTTTAAACTGCATCCACACAAAGACAACACTTCTCAACTGAAAGGAAGAGTAGGGCTGGACTGCCACTCAAGCAGATTGTTGCCCTTGTAACGTATGGTAAGCAAAATAGCATAAGGTTCTATTATTATGTAAATGAAAAGAGGAAAATAAAAAAAAAGAGGGTCCACTACATGGTGAAGTTAGAGTACACATAACCTCGATTTTCATTAAGGTCAACAATGCTGAACACTAAACTAAAGACAGTAAATCTACTGGAAATGTGGTTGTGGAAATTCAAGTACCCTAACTAAATCAGAAGAAAGCTTTTAATATATTAAAATCATGGGAATGAACAGACTCCAAGCCAATTTTGAAAGAAACAGTCTATGAAATTACTGGTCTAGTAGCAAATACTTTTGCCAAACAGGTAAGCTGAGATAGCAATGTACAACTGGAGA
This sequence comes from Ibidorhyncha struthersii, assembly GCA_013398815.1. Classification (NCBI taxonomy): domain Eukaryota; kingdom Metazoa; phylum Chordata; class Aves; order Charadriiformes; family Charadriidae; genus Ibidorhyncha; species Ibidorhyncha struthersii. The sequence goes on from VZSZ01011077.1 coordinate 543,807, forward strand.
ATAACAACATACGTTTCTTCTTTTGAAGAAAGGGGAAAAAGGGATCTGGACAATTACAAGTCTTCATCTTCAACAACTACAAGCCAGTAAGCAAGATTTCAGGATTTATTTTGGTGTAAAGAATAGCAATGGAATGGAACAAGACAGGTTACAAAATGGCTTTGCTAAATGAGCTTTTTAAATACTTATTGCTCAAAGAAAATAAGGGCCAATGTAGTAAAACTCCATAGAGATAGTAATTTAGCCAGGAGAACATAGGAACTAATAGAAGGTGGGAAAAGAAACTGGCTAAGAAGGGGACATCAAATAGTTTCGAAAGAAAAAACATCTGACTGAGGAAAACTACCATGGGAGTTCTCTCTTTTAAAATTTTAATACAGATCTCAGATGAAAAATTAAAAACATTCTGGTGAAATTTGCTGATGACAAAGTAACAAGGTACAATTGATACACGGATGATTATAAGAAGGAATTATGACAGACCTGTATATTACATTTAATAGTGAAATCTATGCATCCAGTGACTAATGTAGAGATTTGCATTATAATTGGCATTCATCAGCTGGAAATGACTGAAGAGAAGGACCTGGATACATCAGTCACCGGGTAACTATTCAGTTACCAATGCAACACTGCTATGGAAAAGGCAACTGTGATTCCTATTCTGAAGAAATAGCTCCTGCAAGAGTCAAGTATTAATGCGTTAGAGAAGGTGTTGGTAGGGTTCATTATGGAATACTGTGTATGCTGTTATATTTGAGGAAGATGGAAGTGCCACTACAGAGATCCACAGTGACTGACTGTTGCAGAAAAAAAGAGTTTGGCAGATATAGACTGGCCAGACTAGTACTGAGAGGGTATACAACAGCTATTATACATGTATTTTCAGGATGCAAACTCCAGAAAAAGGATTTAAGCTAAATGGAAGAATTGGCATGAGAAAAACTGAGTGCAAACTCACCAGGAATACACTTAGATTGAGAAGTGACAGTCATCACTACGGAATTAAGGTTCTGGAATAGCCTTCCAGGTAGAGTAGGAAATTAAAAAATCAAAACTAATTTCAAGACTCTATAAATAGGACTGTACTTAATCATGTACATCAAGTGCCTTGTAATCCTTTCTTCCCAAATGACAATAAAATGCCTAAAAAATTGCACCATTTGAAGTTAAAAATGGAAGGAAAATTAAATTTGTGTGCATAGAATTTAGATATGACATAATATACAATATATAACACTAATTAAAATTATTTAGGAAAAAAATATCAAGAGAAGTTATTCTATATACAGGTAAGTGTATGGATACTCGATATCCACAGAAACAAGACGTGTATCTTTACTTTTCTCACTGTGTCTCCAGTACCTAATATGAATACGCTGCACTAAGTCAATTAAGCTGTCTGATTTATCACTATGAATAACAATTTCTAAAAGCTACCTAAATCCAATGCATTAACTCTAATTTTTAAAACATCAAGCAAGCTAAATGAATAAGGGTTTAAAAGGTTCAGTTTACGTTTTGTAAATCAAAGGAATAGAGTCAGAACAATATGTCTGTTCATGCATCTGTCTATGTTATAACATTGTGACAGTAAGCCTGTAAATTTTCAGCAAACCTCATCAGTTTTCCACAGCACAAGGCCATGTCAGTAGACAAAGCAGGAACATTACTAGATCTAGTGATCTTAACCCTGTCAGAAATAGGCAGTTGGAAGCCAGATGCCTCCTTCTTACTGTTTTTCATTGTAACTAATGAGTTCATCTACTACATTATGGGAAAAATATGGGCTTAAGTTAACTAAATGACATATTGTATATCTGGTGACCTCATCCGTCACGCTCCTTCCCTAAAATATCTTGTTTGCTTGTGATTTATGAAGTGTATTGTAATTGTTTTAACCTACTGAGTTACCTAAATAGTGCTTGCACTGCTTCCATATGCCTAAAAAATACCGCCCCNATGAGACCTTTCATATTTGTGGTAAATTCATACAATTTTGCCATTATAAAAAATGACAACACAAAATATTCTGCTTTTCAACTTTATTTACTTTAAAAAATGGAAAAGTTGTGTGTATATTCCTGTGGTCCTTTATCTTTTTCATTTAATTAACCGCCCCACTAGATAAAAATCAGCTGAAAATTTTCAAAAGTAAAAAAATATGACAATTACTAATTTTAACTGCTTACAATATGGCTGAGAACTTATTTGAAAGTCATACTATCCCAAATCATTGTCAAATTTCTGCTGTAAACAATATAGCAACATTTGGCAACAGAAGGTTTGGGGCAATCTTGATATAGGAGTTGCTGTCACCTTTCAGTCTGTGTGTGCACTGGAGAATTTAAGAGTTGTTTTCTGTATAGCTATCTTAAGGCATTGATAATAACCATATTAGCTGCCTTTTAGGTACCCCTTTGTAGTATTCTACGAGCTTTCAGGGACAGTACACTACAAGCTGAAAATGCTTTCAAACCAACCAGGCAGGCTGGTTTATTGTAGGTTCCTCCATAGGTGGCAGAGCCAACTAACCAATTCCTAAGCTCTAGGCTATAAAGAGAGAGTGAAAAAATTCCTCCTAGCAACATCAACCTACTAGTTTTCATATATGAGAAGCAGCGCAATTAAACTGAATTGAGAAACTAAGTATGGGGACAGAATCGAAGAGTAATATGGGTCTGATTTAAAAGTACATTGAAAAGAGTGACCAAGAATGGAGTTGCAGTGGAAATGTCCTCAGAGGCTGAGGCACAACAGTGAGAAGAATCACCCTAAATGAAACATTAAGACGCCAAGCTCCCTTGTATCTACTCAGGACCTTTTCTCCTATCTGCATTTCTATTTTTGTGTGGAAGTTATAAAAAGACTAGAGTACAAATTCCCTGTATAGTGATCGTCGTCATGGCCCCACCACATTTTGGCAGCCTGGCCACTATTACTATTCATGTAATAACTATGCATTAACAGGCAAATCTGGTGTGCCCCACTAATGGAGTTCATGGGGATCTGTTATTTTTGAGGCAAGGCTATCTGAGCAACGATGACTTTTATTTCGCACAAATCATTTGCTGTTCTAAATATTTTTTAAACAAGTTTCCTTGCTCATTGAATTATAAAGAAATGAGGAAAAAGAGCCTGGCTTAGGGTCACTATTTGTCAGTCTTGCGCTATCAGGCTTTCATCGAGGAAAATGCTTGTTAAATCATAGAATCATAGAATCGTTAAGGTTGGAAGGGACCTTTAAGATCATCAAGTCCAACCATTAACCTAACCTGACAAAATCACTTCTAAACCATATCCCCAAGTACCACGTCTACCCTTTTTTTAAACACCTCCAGGGATGGCGAAACCACCACCTCCCTGGGCAGCCCATTCCAATGCTGGATAACCCTTTCAGTGAAGAAATTTTTCCTAATTTCCAACCTAAACCTCGCCTGGCTTAACTTGAACCCATTTCCTCTCGTCCTATCACTTGTCACTAGGGAGAAGAGGTCAGTCCCCATCTCTCTACAACCTCCTTTCAGGTAGTTGTGGAGAGTGATAAGGTCTCCCCTCAGCCTCCTCTTGTCCAGGCTAAACAGCAGCCTGCATCTATTATATAGCCAGACCATTTACCTAGGTTTCTCAAATTCCTGCCAGACCAAAAGGTGGCCCTTTGCTTCTGCAAGGACAGCAATGCAACAGTGCAGATTCAGTTGTCTGTCTAACAGAGGACCAGTAATCGTGTACATGAAGAAGTGGGAATAGAGCACATGGAACCGCAGCACCTGGCTGGGAAGAGTGAAAGCCACAAGCAGGGATACCCCGGGGCTCTGACACGAATGGCTGAGGGTGGGAGGAATGCAGCTGAAAACTGGGGAAGGTCAGATATGAAAGACTCTAGGCTGGGTTGGCAATTGGAAGGGCACTGATCCTGAGACAGGAGATTTAAGACAGAGGGTTCGGAATTTGCTTTTAACCAGAGGGGATTTGTGAGGAGAAAGGATGTAGCTCTAGACCAGGAAAAATAGAGAGGCTCTGAAATGGGAGAGAAATGGAGCAGGAGAGACGGGGGCAGAAATCAAAGTTGGGAAGCGATTGAAGAGGACAGAGTTATCATCAGCCCTTTTTCACAGCCGGACACCTGTAACTGCATGTCTTCCCGTTTTGATCACTAGAAATTGCTTCTATTTGTTGACATTCCTCAAAAGTCTTATCTGTTTCTTTCCCTGCAATCATGTCTGGACTCAAGCAGGCACACAGGGCAGCTCCTTCTACCTTGACCAAAGAAAGAGTATTAAAAGAGCCACTTATGACAGATATAACTCTTGATTTGTTTAGGCAATGCTTTAATCAATGTCTTAATTCCTCCCTACTAATCAAACCTTTTTCGCTCAGTGTTTGATAGATACGACATCTGCACATCAGTCTGATTGATTACCTGGTTGCCAAACAGAATGCCAGCAGTACTAAACCAATGCATCACCAAGGCATTAACTAAAAAAGACTTAGATAAAATAAATTTAAGAAAATGAAAAGTTGTATTAAAAAAATGTCAACTTTAGAGTGTAAAAACATTTGAAACAAAAACCAAATACAAATTAGGAACAATATGGTAACGTATTTTTTTCTAGGTGAATATCCCTAGTTTTTGTCAGTTTCTATTTTTTTTTATTTAGTTTTTATTTTTGTCATGTGTAAACTCAAAACCACATAATGAAAAAATAGATTAGTTGGGAGTGATCTATAATATCTGTATTTCTGACCTGTGCTGAGAAAGCTGATGCTTTTGTGATTAGACATTTCCTGCAAAAGAAATAAAAAAAAATTTCTGTCTTCTATTTTTACAGCATCCAGCAACAAAAGTTAACAGTGAAACACAGAGTATATTCCATACATATGATTAAACTTATACTAAAAATGTGCAAACTTCTCTGCTGATGCCTTAAGTAGTTGTTGAAGGGCAATAAATATCAGATCAAGATGTTCTTATTACTATATCATGATCTTAAATGCATATCCTCTCCGAGGTAGTTGGAGTAAGTAGCATATATTTCATCAGGAAAGCAGTATGATAATTTTGAGCAGCAGGCAGAAATTCAGTAGAATTTGAATTTTATGATTCTCATGATTATCATCCATGTCCCTTATAACATTTCCCTCAGTTTCTTGAAAACTTATGTACAACTAAAATTTGAGGAAGATGGAGCCATGAATGTTGTCAGGACTCTGTGGAGGCAAAGGATATTTTGACAGACAGTGTAAATTAGTCCTTTAGTCCATTTTGCATAGTTGGACTGCTACCCTTATGCAAAATATTTAGTTTAAAAATAGGCTGGAAATCTCTATGCTACTAGATTAGGAATACAAACAACAGTGTAGCAATGTACAATACCCAAAGTACTGTATACCTATGAGATCAGAAAAATGCTTTATTTGTCTTTAAAGAAAAAGCTGTTTCTGCAACTTTTTCATATAGTTTGTTCTGTCAAGAAAAAAAATCAATAGCTTCCAATCCATCCACAGCACATACCTTTAAGAAATCTGTGCATTTATAGTGCTTTGGGAAAAATACAGACAGTGATATCAAGGGAGTTGAGAAGCCAATCCATTTTTGATAAAATGTTGTGATGAGCTACATATTGATTTTCTTTGCACAGTATGTTATAAGGTGAATTGCACTGTTGCGATGCTTTCATTTCCAAAACACCTCTGAATAACGCTAAGTGGAAACATCAGTTTTCAACTGAAAATATCTTGCCATTATTTGGTTAACATTAATTGTGTTCTCAGTAATTAACAGGCTGCCAGCTGAAGTGTGTGGGAAAAAAAAAAAAAGACTATTCGCACTTTTCCACTGCTGGAGATGTGGAAAGTGCTGTCAAAAGAAACAGTAGTCCAATAAACCTTCAAGGTAAGCAAGGATAACTTCAGTAATGACCAGAATTGAGAAAACTCATCTTAAGTGATCTTGACCACCATAGCTAAAATGACTTCAAATTCTGTAATTTGAAGAGGTTAGTAGGCTTTACATGATAAGGCTTATTAGCTGCTATTAACAGAAGATACCACATTCCTCTATTTCTCCTGTGTCTTATTCTAATGACCAGCTATTTCTGCTCTCAAAATATGTACTGATTGCCCTCTACCTGGTAAGAGAAAGGGCTACTCTCAATTTTTCAGTCTCATCTTCCACACCTTCCAGGTATAACAGAGACATTTTCAAAGCAATTCTGGGAAAACATCCCTATCTTACCAGAGAAACCAACTGAGAACAAAACATTTTTTTCTAAGGTATTCCAATTGCTGCCATTGCAGAAATACAAATTGCAGCATTTTATGCTCAGTTCACAAGGGTAGTTTCTTGCTGACCAAAAGTAAAGACCACTAATGATGTCTTGACTAACACAATTTTATCTTAAAATGGCTGTGGGAACTGGCAAGTTCCACTGCTCAGGTGCACTTTCAGAACGTGCCATGAAGTCAGAAGCCTTGTAAGTCTTGCTAATGCTGCTACAAAGACCTGAACCTCCTCTAACTTTGAAATTAATTTTGTGTATTTGCTTGCAAAATAAAACAGAAATTTGTTTGCCTTCCATGGGAAGTAGCTTTGCTTACTGGGACTATCTTCACCCTTCTGAATTTGAAAGCACGATTTGCATAGGACTTGAAATCATCCCTCATCACCAGGAGCAGAGATGAAGCTTTAGCACTGCTTCTCTACTAAATGCAACACAGCTAGGATTTCTCGCACACAATCTTTGTGGAACATGCAGCTAAAGATGAAAGCCAAAGATTTTTATGAAGGGGTTTGCGAGTACATCACACTGCAACGAATAGTCTCCTTCGAGGATCTCAAGGACTTAGCAGACAAAAAAGGAGACTGGAATACTTATAATACAAAAAAGAACAAACCTGAAAATTCCCTCAACCATACAACGAAACAAATCAGTATTCAAACGTACTTAACAACGGAGAAAGGTGCAGATTAGTTGCATTGCACGCTGTTAGACAGGTAGAGGAGAAATAAGGGGCTATTGGAGGGACAATAATACGCATTGCTTAGATTAATTAGATGCCAGGCACAGAAGGAACATGCCTGCCAATCATTACATTGAAGACATTACAGAATTGTTTAGATGGATATCTAGTTCCTACTTTCAAACCATATATGTGCAGTACTCATAGAGAAGGGTATGTATCTATGAACATATATGTAACGAATTGTAGCTGTCTATGGGATGGGGATATCACTAAGGCACATGTCATTAGACTGGATTAAGTGCCTGAGATTAAAGAATTTCATGCCAGCTTTTGTCATAATGCAAGTTTTGTGTCTGGAGTTCAGTTAAGCCTAGCCAAAGGAGCCAGGATTAATTTGACAAAGGCAGAGGTCTACGATGACATCTATAGTGCATGGAAAAAGATTGGGATTTCTAGTGCCCAATTTATTTCTCTTTTAAGTAGATCTCTAAAGCAGTCCAGGTGAATTTTACCCTAAATATGCCCTAATGTCTCTCCACTTATTACACAGGGAGACTAGGATGCCTAACTCAGACATTGATTCACTACTGGGATTTTCCAGAAAGTACAACTTTTGTATGACTGATGATTAGAGATAAAACCTGAAAATTTAGTACAGAGTTTTTGATCGTACTGCAATACCCACAGTGACAGAGACAGTGAGAATGATAAAGAATGTTTCTATCATCTTTGACTAGTTAGGTGAAAACAACTCTCCCCTTTCAGCAAAAACATTTTTAACGCTATTCCCATCTTTACGACACCTCCATATTTTAATTATGTTGAAGAACTTCATCACAGTCAGTTGAACAAATCTGATGAACCAAAAGGTCTGTAAGGCCAGGCAACTTTTTAGACCACTTGATAGGCTCCTACATTTAAATAATTCTTGGTTTAAAGTCTCCATTTTGAAATCTTCACAAATGCAGAGAGACCGAGCCATATGACATCCCCAAAGTCTAACTCATTCTAATTCTTTGGTACTGTGAACAGAAAGAAGCAAGTCTGGCAACATGTAGTTTTGTAGGACTATGTTTCTCAGACAGCCTTCAGATGCAAAAGAATAGTTCTGATCTCCTATTTTCCTTGAGACTGTGATAATAAATTACTCCAAAGACTAATACCATATAGGACCTAAATTAAAAAGAGAGGGAGCTTTCTTTTCATTTTGCAATTTCTGCTTTGTCTAAGCACATACTATTTTAGAAGTACTGCAGACCCTTTAAAGTTACCAGGAACGAGTAGAAGAAATCCAAGGACTTGTGAAAAATTTATGAGCAGGAGTAAATCTACAGATGGAGACAGATTTTTCTCCTCCCCGTGGATCAGTTTAGAAAGAAAAATAAATAAAAAAGTATAGAATATTATAAAGAAATAAACATATTTATTGTTAAATGGTAGCCATGGACACCATTGGTTTATTTTTTGCTTCCTGGGTTTGTCCTTTCTTCTTTAAGCATCATAAGATAACATATAGCTTGTGAACAATATTCGATTTACAGTAAAAGAAATATTATTTTACTACCTACTTATTTTACCACCTCTAGACATTTGTAAGTAAAGGTAGAATATATTTCCCTGCAAAGCATATTTTAAAGCCTTTTATTTCAACGCTACATTTCATTTGCATATAAGACCATCAATAAACTAAGCGAAGGTCAACATTTCATATGATGAGAACCAAAAAGTGTCTTATCAAGTATAATGATGTTGAAAATTCTTGTAACCTGCACTTGACACCAGCTGTACTTACTCACAAGATGCATACACCAACCACATACTGTGATGTGCCTGAGACAAGTAGGTTCTCACACAGCCTTAAATATACTTTAACTAAAGATATTGCCCCATGTAAAGGGGGGGGGGGGGGAAAAAGGAGCATCACTAAGAACAAAATCAGTATCTTAAATACCGGTAATATAACTACTCCTACCTTAACCTTCCCCTGGCAAATTACCCGGTCAGACTGGTAGATTCCATCTAGTAAAAACAGATTTCTTTTAAGCAGACAATCCCTGTCCCTAAACTCCTAGAGATCTCTCCCAAAAAAGTCATGTACAGGTCCAACAATAATGATACAATTTGCTGTATTGAATTGTATTGACAAAGAACAAATCCTTTACATCCATTTAGTGTCACGTGGAATGAATAAAATACAGAGACTTTACTTCCATGTAACAACTGAATTTTTATCAATTTTTTAATAAATACGATTTTGCTTTAAAAATATGTATTTGTTTTTAAATGTTACATTAAACCACTCTATAATATGCTAAAATACCTTAAAATTTAAAATAATATTCAAACATTACATGCTTGCTGCCAGCATCTGAAAGCATGTCAGATCACTAAAAGCAAAGCAATTGGCTTAGCCACTGGAACGAAAGATTCTTGCAATGACAAAATAGGTTTTGACTTTTAGCCTTTTCTGACAGTGTTGGCAATTTTTTTTTCATTTCACTTCCTGCTAATATTGTTCAAAAATTGAGGAACTGGGTTCAGAATGTAAAAAGCAGAAACATTTTTCTTCTCTAGTGGGTGAAGCAGTTCAGTATGAGAGGCTGAGACCTCACAGAGTTAAAACCTTGAAGGATGCAATGACATCAACAAATAAAATAACTAGCTACAGATAACATTTCCTTATTGAATAATTTCTTTCTCAAGCCAAAAGACTTCTTTTGTATCCTGCTCACGCTTTTACTATACCTCTATTGAACTATTTCAAAACCAAAACTGTATTTTGCTTGAACTCAAGGTAAAACAAATATTATAGACAATAGTATAGAATACACAATTCTTAAAAAATGCTTTATCCAAAATATTTTGTTGAGCTTGTATGGCTGCCTGCATTTCTTCTTAAACTTTTTTTTCCTGCTTTTGTTATGTATATTTTATTCACATACTATATATGGATAAGAAGAAAAACTATTTGCTTTTCCCCTCCTTTTGCCACCCACTATACCAAATGTCAAGCTTTGCACAAACAGCAATATAATCTCATTTATGTTGCATAATTTACTTTTATTGTATTAAGTTTAATAAAAATTAAAAATTTAAATGTCTTTAAATAGCTGTGTTTTGAGGCAGTCTAAGCAACCCCAATTTTCAAGCAAAGGTGGTTAAAACCAAAATATCCTATGCCTGATACACAGAAACATGCTCTAAATGCAAACAAAACAACAACAAAAAAAGAGAAGGCACTATTTAATGAACTTTTAGGGCTTTATTCTGTAGTACCACATAGTACTGTATTACTTTTCTGAACTAATAGCAGATGATTCCTGTTTTTATCAACGATGGACTAAATCATACAAATGCAACTATGTCACAACAAAGAATATTACAACAGCAAATTGAATGATCCAAAATATTTTTTTTCTTTGTATGGCAGACAATAGTCTTATTAATCAAAATCACAAAACCTTGCTTACTAGTTGCTAGAATTTAAAACAATTTATAATATACATACATGCACACACCAAAGTTTAAGAAATGCCAGATTAGCATAGTGACAGTTTTAGTTGAGGTAATGAGTATTTTGAAGTAATGCTCCCAGAACAGTGTATGATAAATATACGTTGCATTATTAGTAAAGTAGGAGGTTAACTATTTCTGTTCTTTATAAACAGGATGCCATTTTAAATCTCTTAGGCTTTTTATAAATCAATCTTTTTACCCATTGAGATTTTTCAAAGTTATACCAAGAACATTTTCATCAGATAAAATTTTTTAATTATATTACACTTCTGTATTCGCAGCACAGTGCATGCAAATAAACAGGGAAATGTACATGCAAACTTGGCTAAAGTTACATTCAGGTAACTCTCTCTTTTTCAAGTAATGACACCTGAAAAACATATTCCCTACATTATATATTAAAAAACATATTCCTTACATTATATAGTATCTATTAAAACAAAACAAACAAACAAACAAACAAAACAAATCAGGCCCAAAACATATAATAGTTGCTCTGGTCACAAAAGCGGTTTCCTTCAAGAAAAGCACAGCACATTAACTAACAGGCATAAAATAATTCACAATACATACAATATCAGAGGTTTACATACCATCAAGGGGCAAGAAAAAAAGCGAGAAAGGAAGGCAAAAGAACAGGAAAAGATCTGGGGAAAGGGAATACTACAAAAGTACTACATACTTTATGTGGTATGCAATATTTTTAAAATAGGCCTGATTTTATTTTTATGGACCTAATATTGTAGCAGAATAACCACAAAGCAAAAGCATTTAAAATTTTCTTCATCCACTCCCTCCTCCTGACTGCTTTTATTTTATTTTATTTCATAAAAACTAAAGTTAATAAATGGTAGTAAAAGTGGGAAAGAGATTTCCTAGAGAAATGTAGGCAGGAAGTTAAAAGTTTTAAAGGTATCATCAGGTCTGATCTCCATGTAACCTGAGGCGTATACTTATTTATCAACAATTACATCACAGTTAGTTCTTGAATTACATTACATTAAATAAGAACACCCAAACAGGTTAGGAGATGATGTTAATATTACCTTTGTAAAATGAGTGGGCAAAGCTCTGCTCAGGAATTAACTTGGCAAGGAATCCATGGTTCAAACTTGGGTGAGGGATAGATGGTATGACCACAACTGTGGAGAAAATCATGGAATCAAATGTGAGCCAGCTAGTATTCATGTGTGGCCTGGTCCACTGTGGATCCATGACAGATATCCTATCTCATTGAAACATGCAAATATGGTATTATCAACAAAAAAAATGCATTTCTGAAGGAAGAAAACAAGTTCTGTATCAAGAGATAGGAAACAGCATACCTATTATTTGGGCACTTCAAGAGCAACATTCATGGGGAAAAAGAGACACAGATAGATATAGATATATATACGCGCACACAGGCAAGACAATCATGGATGAAATAGTTCACTGAAACTAGCAGCTTCTTAGTGCAGAACCATAACATATAACCAGGAAGGCACAAAAAAATTATGATTTCTCATAATTGACTACGTTCATGTAGTATATTCAAAATGGAAAGCCTACAAGCACATGGACTTTAAAAATTATGTATAAGTAGTAAATTAAAATATCGTGATGAATCAGAAAATAGTGAGTAAATGTAAATATGACACAAACTAGAAGATAAACACTATAAAAAATGAAAATTAGCAACTCCATAAATGAAGAAAGTCATTAAAAATCAATACGAGACGAAAAACATACTTAAAGAGCTTCATGGACAAATTCAGTTACTGTTTTCAGCCCTTTTAACACAGAAGGTAGAGTTATAATCAGTCCAGTTGAAAAAACCTACTGATCTGACAGTGTAAAATATTTCAAACAAAGCGGGGTAGAGTGTGGATCCCTAATTTCTGATGGGTTCTGACAGCTAACAGACTCCTTCCCTCTCAGGCTGAAGAACACATGCTAGTAAAAACCGCTACTACTAATAAAAATCACAAACAGTTCACTCAAAGAAGGCAATAGAAATGCTTCCTTTTTATTATATTGTTTCCATAGGCTTTTAAATGCAGGCACCAACACAGCAGGACTCCAAGAAAGTACTCCACCACTACCCTTGCAAAAACCCCCTCATTCAGACAAAAGGAGTTCACACGGGCAAACAGCTGTGTTCGCTGTTTATCCAGTTCATGGTATAGAGTTAAAGATATCTGTTCTTGCTAACAAATAACAGATTCAGGAAGTTGTGCTGATTAACCAGCTTGTACTTTACAGCTTTAACTCCATCAAGCACCCTGTTTCTTTTTAATTATTTTCAAATTAAAGAAAAAAAAAAGGCATAAAAAAATCTATCTGCAAATGAAAATTAGTTACACCCTATAAGCGAATATACAGAATAACTGAAATCTGCCAGCGTATGTTAAAGAACCAAATGATTATAGAGGAAGAAAGTAGCAAGTAATTTCCTATTAGGATCTTCAGCTACTCACTATAAATACTTTTCTAAAAAAAATAATCAAATAACATTTGAAGAAAACAAACGTACCTGTACTTGTTGGTGAATTTATTTCTTGTCTGATATTTCTACCTGCCTGACTCCCAGACCTTGCAGTTTCTCGTTGTGGTTCTAGTATATCGCGGTATTTGGAGACCATCAGAACAGAAATAAAGTAGACTACTGCCAAAGCTAAGAACTGAGCCTGTTTGCTGTCGTCCTGCATTGGAGAAAAAGGAACAGACCTAAAATATCAAACAGTTCCATAGAATTTTCACACAAGATCATCATGAGGCTTAATAAACAATACCTTTCTGAAACGTTGTATCTGTTAGCATAGTAGCAAATGGATTATGTAGAAGATTTAATGGATTCTCAGTGCAGTGATATGCACAAAGCATGTATTAAGTACTGAATTTTACAGGTAATTTGGCCACTACACAAATCTCTGGGACTAGGGAATGAACGGGCTTTTCAGAACAGAGGCCTGACTCTGCTCTGAGACTGCCTTCAAGACTTCCCAACAGCACGGGTAATTGACTTTTGCTGCCCCAAGGATGAGACTCTGAATGCTCCTGCCACAACAAGGTAAAGGGTACTGCTGCTGAGAGGGAAAACTGAGCTCGCTGATGCTTTTCTACCTAACAGTGGATGCATAAACAGGCACAACAGCTTCTGGTAAAGTGTAAAAGCAGGAGGGATATATGATCATTGTTTTTCTTCCAGTAATAAATCCCAGTTTGCACATTCTGACCTCTCCTTCAACAGGATTGTCAGCAGCAATCCTAGTTTTCCAAGACTCTAAGTAAACACCAGGACTACAGCAACTTCACTCTCTTCTTGTCCTCCCATCCCATGTACTCTGCTGTTCTGTGGCAACTACCATCTATGGCTTAGATATCATCCAGACTGAGCTTAAGTTGCTGTAGTTCAACTGAAATGTCTTTTATTAATATTATGGTTTAAAACCCAACGTGGTAGAATTAAGACTTCAGCCCCTATCGACTCCTATAGTGGTTCCACATTGTCTCAATTCCACAAGTATGCATTTTCTACTGCAAATCTAGTGCTTGCTTTCCATGCTTTTTGGTGTCAATTTGGCAGCGTATCTTTGCAATTCTTAAAATAACTAGCTATTCTCCTATTAAGTGCTTTCATAGAAATGCCAGAAACAATATTTCCCCTATTTCCTTCTCCTCTTGTGAAGAAAAGAGTAGATGACAGAAGATCTCCACCCAAATTCAACCTTGCCCTTTCAAGATAATCAGGTCATTCTGAGAGATAATTTTTTTTGTGAGAAGTTCTACTTTCTTCTTTTTAAAGTTATTTCTAACTTCAGTCTTCACTTCAACCCACTTGAACTTGAGTTGGAGAATATTAAACATAACATACCTATTTGCATATATATAATAATAATTACTATTGTACTTCTTTCAAAACCAAACACATTGTGCTGCAGTTTTATGCTAAAAAAAGCTGCGGACAAATCTGAAAAACATTTTAATATGTATTTATATATAGTATATCTATATATACGTTTAGCAGAAGTGAAAATTGTCTTTGGAAATCAATTTGCTGCAGTTCTGTAATACACATAATAATTCTTCCTCCTACCCTGGTTGGACAAACAGCCGACACCTTTAGTAATACAGTTTTAATCAACATAAGTCATAACCGTTTATTCTGGCTGTGATTATTTGGCTAATATTAGATCCAGTCTGACTGTTAAACACAGTTAGCTACTAATCTCAAATAGCTTACCAGTATGATTTTAAAGTGCAGAAAGTGGCTGGTAGTCACAAAGCCACGAGCAGATGGTTTGCAGATAATATACGTAGGGCAACACATGAAGGATATTTTTAATTCCGGTACAATCAAAATCCCTTTCAAAATATAAGTGATGATTTGCAGAAGAAAGAATTACAGCACATATTACTCACCACATCACGAAAAACAACTGCCCGTAGACGATTAATATCAACATCCTGAAGAAGCCTATCAGGGTCTTTTATAGGAGAAAGATTGCCAGGGACATTTTCAAGGGGAGTCTAAAAATAAAAAGTAGTGAGATTTTTCCCCCCCCCGAAATATCAAAGCATTTCTGTTAGAACCTTAATTTGACACCTTTTTCAGATATTGCATCTATCTTAGATGCTTTTTTACTACCAATATACTTCCAACATAACACTCAGACAAGGGTTCTAGAAATAAAGCAATGTTTTAAATTATTGTCTTAATACTAACTATTTAGATATAAATTGTTACAACTTCCCAGTACCTCAGAACAACTGTATCTCTTCGCAGAGTTAAGATAATAATTTGCACACAAAAGTTTATTTCAGATTACAGTTGTTTCATAGCAGTACAATAAGTTATTTCTAACATGAATGTTAAATTAAAAAATGATGAGCAGAAATATTTTTAAAAATCAGTTTATGTTCATTTTACTGAGAATTATTACAGACTACTTACAGAATAACTGCTATTATTACAAAAGCATGGAGTAGTATGCTTTCTTTAAAAAGTGATAATGTATTACAAATGATGCCTAAACACCTAAAAGTCTCCTTATACTGATTTGATTTGCACTGAATGTGTAAATGTGGAAAAATGTAATGTTTCTGTGAGATTTAATGAAATAATATTGTGAAAGGAGCTGAGTTTTTAAACTCTATCTGAAAAAGTTCTTTAGAGAAGAAAACCCACGGAATTTAGTAATGAAAATATAGTAGCAAAAAAAGGAATCCTTTACATCATACAAAGTGTTGTACTTTAGTTGTGGGCTGTGCTAAATTCTTTGAGATTTTAGTTTCAGAACTGCCAAAATCTTAAAGCTGTAAACAAGTTAAAAAAAAGAAGAGATGAACAATGAATTAATGAAACTGACAGGTTAAAAAAAGCTATGCAGGTATTTATGGCAGATGTGAGTAAGGGGACCTGCTCTTTGAAGTAGACCAAGCAAGAAAGAAAAAGCTGTTTAAAATTGCTCTTAGTCGTACTACTGCATTAACATTTTCTTGTTTCAAATACCGCCCCCCACGTACTTTTAATTTAAGCCAGTTAATAGCAAAAACCTAAGGTTTTGCCAAATATTTGAGAAGGCAGTTACAATTATTTTCTGATCCTATAAAGCAGTGGTACAGACTTGTCATTGCTGTTGGTAACTGAAGATTGGGTTACCTTGGTTGCTGCTGATGCAGTTACACCCTGAAGAGCGTCTTGAGTTTTACTGCTGATTAATGATGTTTTGTTCACTCTCTCTCTCTGCCTTTGCCGACACTCTAAGCAGTTTCTCACGGCCACACAACAAACTAAAAAGAAGTTATGAAAATGCTACAGATCAGAATATTTTCTTATTATTGTATTCAGAACATTAATTAGCAGTCTGTACATCTAGTTTGATATGTCAGTAACCATGTCCAAATAGTAAGTGCGACATAGTTCTCACATAAGACTCTGTTGGTACAAAGAAAGCATTATGGTGACTTACTTACTTCATTCTTTAGTTGAACAACTAAAAGTTTTACATAACTGCTATATCACTATATTAAAATCTGAAAATTATTAGTCCCTGAACTGGAGCTCTCATACGTTATTGATCAGTTATCAACACTTAAAATCTGAAAGTACTTATGTGCAGCTCGAGTAGAAAAAAATAGTAGGTGGCAATTTAGAATTTGATGAAAATTGATCATTGAGAATAAACCACAGGCTTTATACCAGGAGCAGTACAATTACCAATGAATAATAACAGGACAAAATCTGAGTACAAAAATTATTCATCAGTTGAAAAATGAAAAAGTATGTGGGATGTAACATTAGCAAAACAGCATTATGCTAGATGCCAGTCAAAATTTAATGTTCACAAGCACAAAGTGATGTGGTTTGCATAGAATAGTTTGAATTATTCATAAATTTTTAAATTTCCTAAATTACTTGTAACAGTATATAGCACATAGTGAAGATAGGTGCCAGACTGTTGCAACATATATTAACATTTACAGAGTCTGCACATGCATCCCACGTTTTTAATCTTACATAGCCTATAAGTAGTCATCCAAATCCATGGACAGGCGGATAAGGAATCCTGCAACATGCAGGTAGCAAAGCAGTTTTAAAAAAAAATATATTTTTTTCCATTTACTTACTTATATTTAATATTTTTACTCCACCCAAATATATACAACTTGTAATACATAAGAAAAAACAATTTCAGACATGTTATTTTAGCTTATTCTCGCGCCTAAAGTGAATCAACCTTAAAACTGTACCAAATCAATAATAAATGGGATTTTTATTTTATCACATCATTGTCAGTACAGGTCCTTTCCTACATATGTCACTATTTGATCCATCTGCAGCTCATTGATCTGTAAGTAATTATTTAATACATATAGTCTGCTGACTTACCAAGCCTTAGGCACTGTCGCATTAGACCTCCAGAAGACATGTTTTTTTCAGCTTCAATCTCACTAAAATTTAGAGAACTGGCAAATACTAGTACATCAACCATTGCCATCAGACGGCTGAGAAAAGTTACTGCTGTCTCTGCTGACATTCCTTGTGTCACTTCAATATTTTCCAATTCAGTCTTTAAAAGGAGATAATTGAATTAAACAATTTGAACACAACTGAAATATAAAGACAGCACATAGACATACAAATCTGAATTGTTATGCTTAATGACAAATACATTGAAGAGTTATTTAAAAATCTTCTACTATTACCATTAACAGTGTGAGTGAAAGTCAAAGTAAAACAGCATGAAGAGAGACAATTATTTACATTTACATGCTGTAATAGACGAGAAAAAGTTTAATATAAATGAGAAAGTTATTAGCAATTACATAAAGACAAAGTGTGGGCAGATGGTAAAGCAATGCATGGTATATAAGGGTGCAATGTCTTCTTACATTCTTCCATAGCCTAAGTAAACTGACAGGTAACAGATGAAAGTAATTACTGCCTATAAAGCTTTTACATGACTTTAGATAAACAAGCAAATGTGAGGAGTGGAGTGGGAAAAACCAGACAGTTTTGCCCTGTTTCCACGGATTGATTCTCCCTGGGAATGCTTATACCATATAGGAACCTGAACAGAGTCCAATTCTCCTGGAGATCAGAAGAGAGTACATTTACTCCCTCATGACAGCAAGAGGGGGGAAGTACAAACATGATAAGTTACATGGTGTGCAGCTCACGTTTCCCAGAGAACGGCCGTTTCTTTCCTAATGTAGTGTTGGACTTTCTTAAATGGGAATTCACAGAAAATGCTGAACGAGGTCAATATTTCTGAAATCTAAAAGGGAGTCATGTTTTTTCTCCAAAAAGACACATGTTCAGAGTTGTGTTTTCAAATGCACTCAGGTATCTAAGAGTGCAGATAACTGAAGAAACCGCAATTTTAATTGGTGTCGTGGTTTGGGCTGGATTGGCCACCCAGGGGGAAGGACATATACTCTCCTCCACCTCTCTCTCCAAGTAGAGGCAGCAGAGAGAAAGAGAGACTTACGAGTTTAGCCTCAAACCAGGACAATTAAAAAAATAAATATCTGTTTAAACACTTTTACCTCTGGAGCTAGGCAAAATTGAAAATGCGATTTAGTACTTGACTCAGTCCACATTTATATGCCTAAAGACTATTTTTAAAATTGTTTATAGATGGCTGACTCTTATTGATTGTCATCAAGATTTCAGATCGCAGGGCTTTTCTGAACACAGTTTGGTCCCTTTGAAAAGTATTATTTTCATTGTGTTTGTTTATATTTATTCATTTGCTTAGAAGTACCTTTTTTTTTTTTTTTTTCAAAATACATTTTGTGCTTTTAAGGCCACTTCCTTCCAAAGAAAAAGACATAAAGAAAAGTAAAAAATCCTTTATTCCATACTTCTAAAAAATTAGTATCCTCACTCATGAGTCACTTTTCAGAATATTTTACATCCAAAATTATAAAAGTGCAAACTGCACCAAACACTATGAAGGAAACAACTGTTTTGAAAGATGAAGGATATAATGTGGCATGTGTCACCAGAATGATGGATACCACTTCATTTAATTTCTTTTAAGGATGAAACATGTCAGTTACATGAGAGATTTGGGAAGGGCTGTCATCTGTCTGATCTGCCCAATAATACCAGAAAAATGGTAAAACGACAACTCTCACAACAATTTCCAGCCCATCTTCTTAAGCCAGGTCTCCCCTGCTTAGTGTGTGCTGTGTTCCTACTTTTTGGAAAAATAAGTTGCTGTCTTTTTATAATAGACTGGAACATCATTTTTGAAAGCAGTCATCCAGACAAAACATATTTGCAAAAATCTATAGCCATAACAGTCTGCTAGAAAAACTCATAGGTGGTTACAGAAACTTGAACTTCGAACTTATGCTTGAAATAACATCAGGCTTACTAGCAGCCGACTGACTGCCTGCTGTTGATTTTTCTCAAGCTTCAACTGTATTGCATCAATCATAGTCTTAGACCTTCTCAGAATACCTACTGCTTTATTTTTTTAAGTTATGTAAGAATTTCATTTTATATAACATGTTAGTCTATTTTACCAAGATTTTTGAAAACTTTGAATTGAAAAAAAATCTCTTTTTTTTACAAATCTCCCTAAAATTCTGCTGGATGGAAGAAAAAAAAAGACAGTTTTTTACAGCAGAACTTACCACCAGTTCTACCTGTTAAACAGAGCACACTTCTAATACTGCATAAATAAGCACCATTGTTGATCAAGCCGCCTTTAGGTATTAGCAGTATTTTGAACAGGTGTAGCTCAAAAACTCTTTAAAAAGTGAACTGATCACTGTTTCATGACCACACAGTGTATTTTAAGAGCAGTAACAAGTCTCCCATACAATTAATACGTTCAGGGCCTAAGGAGTTTCTCTATTGACAACCACATTTATAATTTAAATTAGCTCACGGATCTACCTCCGTTCAGTCCAGTAGCTAACAGTAAGCATCATACTTGACAATGCATTAAGATACTCAAGGGAACCATGTTAGGAAAAGTTAATGATTACACCCAACATATTCCCATTTACATCCTACTACATGATATAGGAAAATAATAATAAGAAAAAAGCCAAAATATTAAATGATCAAAAATAAGGTATTTTTGAAAATGCAGAAAACTGAAACTTACAGCAGCAATACTAACCTTAGAACCCTGGACATGCAACAGACAAAACAGACAACAGATCACAACAATAAAAGAAAAAGAAAATTATTTAAGTTAACTAAAAATACAATGTAAAATTGAAACAAATTAGTATCTTGGAATTATACATTTGTTTAATTTATAATTCAAACAGCAAGACATTTGAGCTCAGCATGAACATTTGAAAATAAAGACTTCTGAGAGATAGCTATGCACAAGGAAAACTGTAAATCTTGTATTATTACGGAGTTCATGTAAACACTGATTCCTCCAAACCACTGTACATCTTTTATATAGTACATAGAGCAATTTTATGAAGCAATGTAAACCAAAGTAATGTTTTCACTGATTATATAGAAATAAAATGAGTGTTTTACAACAAGCCATTCAACTGAAATGTAATAAAGTAGTTATTGACAAAACAAATATAAATCACAAAAAGCAAAGTGTTCTTCATGCATAATGCTCCTTCCTTTGAAGCAACTCAAGATAGCTCATTGCAATATTGCATTTGAGTGTGATTTCTTCAGCCTAGACCAATAATACACTGGATATTTGAATGCTTTTGAACCACAGAAAGAAATTTAAAGATTCACTAAGTCCCTGGCACTGAATTAGTCTTCAAATTCCAATGTTCAAAATTAAACAGCTGTGTTAAATTCTTATGTTTAAGCTTCAGGTAGAAGTACTTTCGCTCTTATCACAATGGGCTAGCAACTAATCCTTAAGTTTTCACTGGTTATGTTTTCAAAAGAGAAAGAAAATGCATTTTCAAGGGTATGTCAGTATTTTTTGTCATTTAAACAGTGGAAAAAACTAATCTAAGAGAAAGAAAAACAAGCTGAAACAAACTGCTTGCTTTCCTTTTGGAACAGAAAATACCACGTTCAACCAACTTTTAAATGTCGTCTTCTTTTGCAGCTGGATGCAACTGTTATCTCTCCATTACTAGCTGAACAATTTTTACATCAGTGTGTCACTGTGGATTCTCAGAATTGTTATAGATCACACAGCACCTGGGGCATCACATGAGTCATGAACACGATAATGCTAACACTATATACAGGATGTACAGAAAAATATCTCACCTTGGCTTTTCATCCTCAGACCTAATAAGGGCTGTCTTTAAATGTTTAATCGAGTTTTGTACACAGCTATTCATATAACACCAGCAGCCCTCAGATTACAATTTGAGAGCTGATGTTTTAAATGCTGCAAGCAAGAATTTAGAATTACAGGCTTCATAGAGTAAGTGGAAAAACAAACTAATTGCAAGGGGTCTGGAAATTTACTCTCAATTGTCACATATATTTCAACTCCTCAAATTTCTTTTGCCTTACTCAATGTCCTCAAGTCCTTGTCACAGCTGCTATCCTTGTAGTAAGCAATGATTACTACAAATTCCTCGCTTGTACACAAAATGTTTTATCTGGCAATCAGCTGCTGTTAACAGAGAGCATCTTCTGCAAACCTTTTTCCTTACAGCTCCCCAAACATGCTTTTGTCACACTTGTACACCATCTTAAAAATGCCTTCCTTATAGCTGTAATTAAAAATAGCCTCAAAGACCTTCCCAAAGAAAGAAGAAAAAAAGGAAATCAGTATTTTATATTTTATGACCTCCCTATAATATTGGCAGAGTTATCTAATATCCCCAATTTAATAACCAAGACATGAGAATCAGCAGTGGAACACACTCCAGTTTATACTGTAAAACAACAAAACTGGTTAGATTTTTATGTCAGTATTTGCTTCAGTTTCAAATTGTTTCATATATACAATTGACAACCCTTTAAAAACACCAGCATTTGAAGCAATTCCTTGTACAGACCCTCAGACAGAGGTGGTATAGAACTGAAACCAAGGGAAATATTAAAACACGTGGGAATAGATTACTGTGAATTACAGTAAAATTTTCCCTGTATTCTTTACAAACATATAATCTTCACTGTACTCTTCTGTCCCTCACAGATGTGTAAGTATTTTGTTTTCACAGATAATGCATTTTTTCTTCTCTTCTTCCTATTCATGTTTAAAGGCTCCTGTTCACAGCACTATCCAGATCATCCTAGTCTGGATTAAAAAAAGCAAGGCAAAAGGCAGATTTCTATTACAATCATTCAATAGTGAGGAAATTCCATAATTAAGATTGCCTGTTCTACTGCAGACAAGGGGTCATGGATTAATCTTCCACCCAGCCCAGAAGAATTGCCATTTTGCTCCACATCCTAACTATGCAAAGGAAAAAGTCTTTTTGAAATTGGAAATTCCCCAAACATTCATCTTTTTCAAGAAACTGTGACAGTACTGCTTTTCCAGCATGGGAGGGAACACAATAAAGAATCTGTTGCACAAAAGATAAAAAACCCTGCAATTCTTCCAGTATTCTGAAAGTCATTTTGCTAAATTTATCTCTTGGTTCTTTTCTGCATATAGACTTAATTAATTCAAGCATCCAATATTCAGCATCTATTCTACTACTAAGAAATAGGTGAAATGCCTTTAAAAAAAATGACAGGCAATGGCACACGTAATAATTACTAACTTTTAGAGCAAACTGTTGGGAAAAGAGTTTTGTAACAGACATTTAGGACTTAGCAGCCCAGGATGAGGTCTTGCTTGGACTCAGACTGACACACTGAAGTCCAGGAACTGTGGACAGACAGGAACTATGTGTTTCTATCTGTCACCTTCTCCGTTAGAAAACAGGAAAGCTACCTTGTAAGAAGAGGCTGGACTCAGCTCCAGGCTAACAGTCATTGCAGTCGATGGACCCTACAGGGATCCGGCTGACCAGCCACTAGATGTCTACATCACAGACAGCTGAATCATTTGCTTCTATTGAGTAGATCTCCATTGGATAGAAATCTAGTCCAAACATAAGTACTTCAAGTGGATACCTAAATTTACCCTAATCTCTTCCTGAATTCTGTCGTGTTTTATCATCCTGAAGTTAAAGGATGGAATGACCTTTACAGTCTGTTCGATAGCCTTTTTGCTCTCATTTTTTATTATTCCAGACCAAAAAGTAAACTGATATTTAGAAGTAGATGTAAGTATGTGTCCTATGCCACAAAAACAATACACTAGGAGGAAATAAGTAAGAACTACTACTTTAAAATTTCAATACAGGCCCAAAAGGCCTTCAGTGGGAATATTTGCGAATTCTCATTCATGAAAGTGAAAAAGGAAGAAAGGAAGTAAAATGAGCTTATACTTGTAGATAAACTGAATATACGTATTCTACAGGATCTACAAAATGTGAGGGTTTTGACACCCCAGAAAAGCGTCACAGAATAGAGATATGGAAGATCAGAGGTGTCCAAAGACAGACTAAACAAGATGAAGACTACGGATTCCAACAGGCACACCAGGAGATACAACTCAAGCCTACAAAGTCATAAATGATATGGAAATGAATAAAGATGTGATTAACCACTCCTTTCATAGCATAAAGAGTAAGGCACACACTTTATACATTTAAGCAGGCTTAAAAAAGCAAAGACAAGAAGTGCTTCAATGGTTATATAATTACTTTGTCAGACTCAATGCCATAGGATTTCATGAAGGCTAACAGCATAAGTAGCTTCAAAAAAGATTAGATAAAGTCTACAAGGATAAATTCCTCAGTAGTTATTAAACATGACAGCCCGGACACCCTCTCTAGGTGTTAAAATCCTAAACGCTGAAATGAAGTATCATTAGAGCAATCAATATGTTTGCTCAGACTTCTGTATTTTGATGTAAGCTGCGAACAGTCGCTGTTGGAGGCAGAACGCTAAACTAGCCAGGCCCTTAGGATGACCCAGTAGGGTAGCTTATGGAATATGTGGAAGGCTTGCTTTTGGTTAAGAGTAGTGCAGTACTGCTTGACTGGACTTCTAATACCATGCCCAGTTTAAATTACAGAATAACAAAATCACACAGAATCATAGAATGGTCGAGGTTGGAGGGGATTGCAACACAAATTTTGGACTGTATGTCTTGTGGAAAAAAAACATTTGTTAATGTAATTAACTAAAACACAGCAGGTTCCATCTGAAAAATCAAGAAACACTTTTTCTCTGTGAGGGTGACGGAGCACTGGCCCAGGTTGCCCAGGGATGTGGTGGAGTCTCCATCCTCAGAGATACTCAAAAGCCATCTGAACACAGTCCTGGGCAACCACTTGAACCAGTTGGACCAGATCACCTCCAGAGGTGCCTTTCCAGCCTCAACCATTCTGTGATTCTTTGAATCAGTGAGGGTAGAAAGCGTGTTGGCTGTCTCCTCCCTTGAGAGAAGGCCTGCCATAAGTGCTTTTATGCAGCAGAGACATCATATAAATCTTCCAGTTTCAGACCTCTTCTCTCTTCCAATTAGCAGCTCTTGGAAGGAGAGTGAGACAGAATCTTTTGTAACTGATTGTAAGCACTGGACTACTTTGCCCTTTCAAGACTAGGAAGAAATATATTCCTAACCAGCAGTCCATCCGTTTTCTCCACAGCAGTTCAAGGACGCAAAAGTATTAGAAGTCTGAAAATCAGTATGAAACTTCTTTTCATTCATCATATGATGGATATTCAGAAGTGGTCTGATGTCCAACAGGGCATCTGGTCCCTTCATAACTGTGATCCAGAACAATATTGAGGGATAGCACCTTCTCTAAGAAGGAGGAAGGGTGTGCTGGGGTCTTTGTATCTGTCACAACGATTAATAAATCCTGCTAATGTGTATGGACAGACAATGACAGAACAGGAATGCAGTTGAATGGGAGGGAAGAAGCTCTCTGCTAGGTGGAGGTGATCATCATCTAGACAGTAACAGTTATTTCCAGGTGAAGCTAATTCGTGATTTTATCAATTTCTTCTCCCTACCCTCCTGGTGCATCTGGGACAAAAGTAATCACTTTTTTGAAATTTCGTAGAGTAGGATTAATTCAGTTTGAAGCCAGCTACTGATCTTTTAGTGAATTAGTTTATTTCACAATTTATTTTTATTTTATTATCCTAAACAGATGGAAAAATTGACCATTTAAGTAATATGCACAGTTCCCATGAAGTGGAGAAATGCATGCATAATACACAAATTTGAAAATGTAGACTTTTGTATCAATGCATGAAAATCACTGCTATTGTATCAACACACAGTATTTTTACAAATGGATGTGTAATTTTTATAGCTGTATCAGCTATCTATCTATACACACACATATATATTTATTATCCAGAACAGAGGGAAATGATGAACTGCAAAATTATTATTCTATAGAATGGCTCTGCAATGTCATAAACCAGGAAAAGAGCTAAACTCCACCATGATCATTCAATGAAATTACAGCCTAAGTAATGCTGTGCCTGGTTTATATTTTTATATAAAAGATGGCAAAGAAAACATCTCATTTTCAAATGATGTCTAAAAGGTTTGTTTTAAAAAATACCTCCCAATGTCCTTTTATCTGACAACTGATAGTACAGTCTGCATCTCAAGATGGCTCGGTGTGCACTCTCTCAAACTTGTCAATATTTACATTGAAGCACTTGCAAAATCTTTTATTCAGCAATCTTGATGTCATTCTTGTGACTACAGACAACTGAAGTCTTTCCTATGAGTCTTGCACTTTTGCTGATAGCAAATATTTTCCCAGTTAACACAGTGAAAACAGTAAAGATACAGCAATTAACCATTAATTGCCTGGCTGAAAGTCGTATTAATGTTCAGCCAATTGCTAGTCCATACACTCATACCTTTCAAATAAAATTGTGCAAAAGAGTTTTTTTCGCTAGCTAACTAGAAGTAATAGTGAAGCAAAATAAAGTAACCTCAGTTGCTAAATGGCTGGAACAAGGAACTGAGCTTTTACAGCCAAACTACATTTGTAGCCTCCATTGCCTACTAGCCACATTACTTCAGAGGAGCCTCTTTGTCCCTTCTCGGCCTCATTTTCTCCCCTTTCAAAGATCAATACTTGATGCAGATGCTTACGGGATGTTCAAGATAAAACATTTAGTACAAAAGAAATAGTTACAGATATTTTATGCACACACAAGGTCTTACATTCAAGTACTATAATTACTATTGACAATAATGCAATATTTACAAAATATTTCTCCCTTTTTCATGAAGGATTCTATTAGGCTACTCTGCCTGCCTGAACTGTGATCACCTAAGAAATTACAACTTACTAAGAACACCACAGTGGATAAAAATATCAGCCTATTTCAATACAAGATTTAAAAAAAAAAAAAGGAAACAATGGTCAGGACCCACTGAAGGAAGAAATAAACAAAAGTAGTGAGGGGATGAATTCTGTTATCATTTGGCATGCAAACAAATGGTGGCCATGCAAAACAGATTTATGAATATCAATGACTAGCCATCATAAAGCATGTAATTTTGTTTCATCATGATTTGTAACCATGATCCTAATGGTCTTCTCTTTCAAACAAAATATTAAATATCTATGAAGTATTATTCTTTCTTAGTACTACTTCTCTAATAAAATTAGCATTTCAAATGCAAAATAGTATACACACTCTGTATATCAAAGCTTAACAGTTGCGATTGTAAATTTAAATTTTTTAAGGAATTAGCAGATAAGGGGCAGGAGTCCCTAAAGCAGAAATGTCAGGTGCAAATAATGGATTGTATTAGTAAAAACGATTTCTAGTATGACCACTAGGTGGAAATATTGTACTTACAGTTGGAGATGTGGCTGCTGACAGCAATGGTAAAATTCCTCCACAAGCAATAATAATATTGTCTACCATCTGGGAAATGAGGTGTATTGTGTTGTGTACAAAAATAATATTTTCATTGCTATTGACAAAGTCCATCACAGACTTTGTGGAGTGACTGCAAGAACAGAAGAAAGGATGGGTTAAAACCAAACAGTTAAAATAAAATATTAGATAAATTTATTCATTGCTACGAGACCGTGAATGTTTCTTTCACATAAAGGCAAAATATCATCTACAAACCTTTGCATGTAAATTGTCCAAAAATATGAACAGGACTAGTTTAATGAACAAATTGGTTGTTGTCTATTTTCACACCAGGATTAGTTTCAGATACTCAGTTGAGAAATATGGCTCATAAGCTTTTATTCCCATCAACTTCAATTCACAGGCAGTTCTGCTGAAAGTAGTGGGGATGTTTCTTCAGCGTGAAAGTTACTATCTAATTTCAATAGTTCACCACGCTGCACCAGTGCCATTTGAAATACCCTTGGTAACACCTAAAGATAACACCTGCTAGTGTTTTAAAGGAGAAACTTGGTAATACGATGATACTTGATCTAATATTAAATTTATTAACTAATACTAAATTTAGCATTAGCAATAGCTTTGCAAGCCATAGATGATAATAAGATTAGCTGAAATCTCAGCAGCTCCCAATTGGTGAGAAATTGTCCTACGAAACAGTCACTCTCCAAAAATATAAAACACTGTGTGTGTTTTTTGAAGAATACTCAGTCTATAAGTATGTTCTTTTCCCAAAACAACATTGTTGCCAGCCAGCAAACAAAAATTAAAGGCTTCAATTAAATTACACAAACTGAACTTTAATTTCCAAGCATTACTTAAACACAAAATACAAACCCCTCCCACACATCTGACCAAAAAGTAGTTATCAAACTTCTCTATTTCCTAGTGACTAGCACAGAACAGTTCACCAAACTGGGAATTAAATGCAATATAAATTGGTCCTTGGATATACCTATGCTCAATTTTTCCGAAAATGAACTACCATAAAAATCATAGAATGGTTTAGGTTGGAAGGGACCTTAAAGATCATCTAGTTCTACCCCCCCTGCCATGGGCAGGGACACCTTCCTCTAGACCAGGTTTCTGTCCTGTCCTAAATTAGATTTAATCTAATCTAATTAGATTAACGTGTGTATGATACCTAAGGGGTCTGATAACAATAAGTTCTTGAGTATCTCTGTTACAGTGTACAAAGAAAAAAAAAAAAAACAACAGGAAAGAGTTTTTATTTACAAGGTTTGGAAGTAAAGAAGCTCTCTTTTAATTGATCAGCTGAAAAAAATGGCCATTACTAGACACAGAAGTC
This sequence comes from Ibidorhyncha struthersii, assembly GCA_013398815.1. Taxonomy (NCBI): domain Eukaryota; kingdom Metazoa; phylum Chordata; class Aves; order Charadriiformes; family Charadriidae; genus Ibidorhyncha; species Ibidorhyncha struthersii. Next base: position 571,967 of record VZSZ01011077.1, read on the forward strand.
TTCCTCATGCCTGAAACAGAACCAGCAGATTCTAACGCTAAACATAAGCTGAAAGAGCACCTCAGTTTAGTTAGGTATGTATGAATTACACAATCTCTCAAGAAAACAGAAATTTTTACCTGTGAAATAGAGCCTTTACAGGCTGGGGAGGGGTGAAAAGAGAAGATAGAAGATACAGAAGGGCACTTCAACTAACACCGCTCTTTCCCTACCCACTATCCCAGTAACATCCCCTCTACAACACATCCAATTTTTCCTTGTTGATGGAAACACAAAACATGAGTTAAAGAAGAAACAACCACCTACCTTCTCCAAACATGTACATCTGTTTCTAGTGCAAAAAGCAAGTCTGTCAGGAGCCGCTGGTGCATGGGAGACCATTTAAACTCTGGAATACGAAACATAGTTGTGCGTGGACCTGGACTAAACTGTCGTCGCTGCTCTTCTGTCATTGGCATTCCTCGAAATCCCAAGTCAACACGTAAATCTCGGTCTTGCTGGGTGACCGATCGACCCTGTACTGCCTACATCAACAAGAAGTTCAAAAAGCATGTTAACTTTTTGTCATGTGTTTTCGATTGGATGACAGAATTGGAGACAGGATGGGCAAAACTGGAGCACAAACAACAGGAAATACTGATATTTCCAGTCAGGCAGTATCCTGCAGTAAAGGAGCTTCTCCAATTCAAATCAATCAGCACTGAGAGGCTGGCCTTCCTCTCAGCCATTCACCGATGTTTCACACTCAGGTTCTTCACCTGAAGTACTATAGAAAAGACCTAATGCAGCACATACAAGGTCAGCAGTGACAAGACTTTGTTTATAGGAAACAATAATTCTTTTGTGCTGATACCGCAATTTTCTTTGAATATTTGCCTCAAAACATGGACAAACTAGACAGTGAAGGCTTCAAGGAATCAATGTACTTTCAGACAGCTCCTCATTTTCCAAAACCAATTTATTTATCTAGTCTTTTTAGCAGGATCATTAAAGAATCAAGTCTAGTCTCCCAAATCTCATTTTGCCAATTTTGTTACACTTTGTTAATTGGTTAACAGTTTTATGGATCCTCAGGACATTCTTTAGATTCTCCCATCAGATGGTGGATATGAATCCCATTCCCTTTCACTACCTACAGAGTAATGACTGTTTCCATTTAGTGATTAAAGACAAAAGAAAAAGATACACAAAAAGCATATGATGGAGAATACCGTGAAGGAAAAAGTAGTAAAGAACAAACATTTTGACTGAATTTGAGGCAAATATTCATAACAACAAACTCAGCTACAATGTGCAACATCTCTGAAAGGAAGAAATACAAAATCCAGTCCTTGAAATTATTTTAAAGTGATTTTATACTAGCTTCAAACTGGCAAAATAGAAAATATACTTGCTTTGCTTACATATTTATTTCCTGATCTCAGCAAACTGGACATTTAAAAGCAAAAAGACATTTACAAAATATTTGTGCTAGCAATGTAAAAATGGAAATGGCACTGGAGTTGAGCTGGAAAGCTTCTCAGATCTTTAGTCCAATTTTGATCTTCTGTACCAACATTTTGAGAGCAGGGCAGGTTTCCTTCGTTCAATTTGACCTATTGAGATCAAAATTTTTACTGTTCCTTTCGTTTCCTATGTTTTTCTTACAACAATTTGCTGCTTCCTTTCAGTCCATTTGGACAAAAGAGAGCTTACTTCTAACGATAAGGTGGGCAGATAATTGTAGATCTGTTTTTAGAGAATTTGAGGTTAGCAACTCTGTTCAGATACCACTTGTTCTCTTTTGGGTACAACAACAAGTAGCTGCCGTATCAGCAGCAGTAATGTTATCACAACTGTACCATACCAAGTTAGCTTTTATCTAGCCAATAATACTGTATATGCAAGAGTGGGCTTTGATGTGCCTTGCACAAACCATCATGAAAACCAACTATCTACGCTTAGGTGGCCAGTCTTTAAGTCATTTTCAGTGTTTTCAGTGGTCTCAAAGAGATTAAATCTAATATGGCCGTTCCTACACATGCTGCAACCAAAACTCCAACCGCCAGCTCCACTATAGACATGTTAAAATTAACATTGTGCTTTACTCATGAAAACAGTAATGCTTGATTTTCGTTTTATTTAATACATATTTCCATCTTTTTATATTAAGGTTAACTTAATTTGAACAGGAAAGATTTAACTATGGACAGTTTACAGTTCACAGAATCACAGAATGGTCAGGGTTGGAAGGGATCTCTGGAGATCATCCAGTCCAACCCCCCTGCCAGAGCAGGGTCACCTACAGCAGGTTGCACGGGATGGCGTCCAGGTGGGTTCTGAATGTCTCCCGTGTGGGATACTCCACCACCTCTCTGGGCAGCCTGTTCCAGTGCTCTGCCACCCTCAAAGTAAAGAAGTTCCTCCTCATGTTAAGATGGAACTTCCTATGCTCAAGTTTGTGCCCATTACCTCTTGTTCTATCACTGGGCACCACTGAAAAAAGACTGCTCCCATCCCCCTGGCACCCTCTCTTTAGGTATTTATAAGTATTGATAAGATCTCCCCTCAGTCTTCTTTCCTCTAGACTAAAAAGACCCAAGTGCCTCAGCCTTTCCTCATAAGAAAGATGCTCCAAGTCCCAGAANGCTCCAATCCCATAATCATCTTTGTAGCCCTTTGCTGGACCCTCTCCAGCAGTTCCCTGTCTTTCTTGAACGGGGGAGCCCAGAACTGGACACAATACTCCAGACACAGCCTCACCAGAGCAGAGTAGAAGGGGAGGATGACCTCCCTCGACCTGCTGGCCACACTCTTCATGCACCCCAGGATGCCATTGGCCTTCTTGGCCACCAGGGCACATTGCTGGCTCATGGTCATCCTGTTGTCCACCAGGACTTCCAGGACCCTTTCCACAGAGCTGCTCTCCAGGATGTCAGCCCCCAGCCTGTGCTGACGCGTGGGGTTATTGCTCCCCAGGTGCAGTACCCTACACTTGCCCTTGTTGAATTTCATTAGGTTTCACAGGGTATTTCAAAACGCTCAAGGAAGAGATTAGAAGAAGTGTTTACCACACTTGATAATTGTTTTAAAGAAAATTATTTAGAAGAGATCTTAATGGCTACAGACTTAAATAAATTCTTTGTAGTTTATCATTGATTTTAGTGAGAAATAACTGTAATTTAAGTAGTATATTGAGAAGCAAGGGAGTTAAATAATTCGTAGAGTCAAACACTTGAAGAGCACACAGTTTGTAGATAATTTGCAGAACCATATGATCTGTTAAGAATTTTGTGAGGAGCTTAGGGTAAAACATTTGGAAAACATTTTGTTTCTTATATCTTACAATGATCTGATAAAAGTTCATTAAGCTTTATGTATCATTTTAACCCTACCAAATCATTCTAGGCTTGAGGAATTTACATTTTAATAAATCAACTGTTATAGGTGAAACTAACCAAGAAAAGAGGTCAAAGAACAGAAAATCCCTATGGTTTTCAAATTCTTTTTCATTAAAGATTTATCTCACAAATTCACTGTGTTTATGGGTGCATACATGTACCTAGCAAATGAACACTAGCGTTTCACTTGTCTTTTACTCTTTAAACAAAAATCTACATCTCGAAATAAAAACTGACTGCTGCTTTTTCTTGCTATCCTCCATTCATTCCCATTTATCAGTTTCCATGGTATTAACAGTCTTAATCTTAAGACTTAAGGTGTCAGGGAACTGAGTTAAATAGATACATTATTCATTTTGAGAGCTTTCAGGGCTTGTTCTTTGCTAAACTGAACGGTTTTAAATATAAGGATCCTTACACAATGCTTGATAGGCTGTCACTGATGTTATGAGGATTTTCATAGTTTTGAAAAAATACAAGAGAACCCCAAACTTTTCTTGTAATACCTGTCTAGGGAATGCGAGAGCTCCATCTGCTTTTCTCTTCAAAACAGAGATTCTTAGCATAGAAGAGCGACTTAGAAGACAGTATTCTTTCTGTATATCAGAACCCACTGGTCTGAGTACCAGTTTTTTTTTCATTTTTTTTTTTTTAAAAGGGAAAGTATCTGTTTTGGAAACCACAGATTGTTTAAATAAATTAAAATGTCCATTCACTGGAGTCTTTCTAAAAGTATTGTCTCCCTGAAGAACGAAGTGGGTATAGTGTTCTGTATTCTTTTATCAGATGACACGTACTTTGAGTGTACGTGACTGTATCTCTGAAACTCTTTCGGCTGACAATTTGGTACACACTAGACAGTACCGGGCAGAGCAATTTTTGCAATTTTTATTTGGTTGTTCTTCTATAGTTTCAGCAAGTCTGCTTGACTTTTAAATCCTAGAAGCTAAATATTGGTGTACATACTGGACACACAGTCAGCTAGTAAAATCTTGAAGGTATTCAATTTTTTCACCTGATAACATCCTTAAAAGCAATCTTTGATTATGTGCTACAGTCTCTGAACAATGCCAGTGAGGAAATAAATTGTGTCCTTTAAAAGTTCAAAGTGATTCTACATTTTGCTGTGTATACAGAGTACAAATTATTTCAAAGAGTAGACTTCTGCGTTGGTCTTCCCATTTTCAGAATGCTATGGCTCTCACAAAACCACGAACTTTTCAGAATTTGTCAGAGGGAGACCTAGACAAGAAAGGTTCTCCAAGAAAAAAGTAGATACTACTTCTTTTACTAATCATCTCTGGTCTGGAAATCAAGTTGCAGTTTTTCTTCTATTATCCCTAAACTATCATTTTCTTGTGTTACGATCAAATATGGAGATTATTTATGCCAGCACTCCTGTATGGGAATAAAGACAGTGTACTAAAGTGCTGTAAGACTACACTCTGAGAAAGGTACAGCAAGAGTAAATAATACTTCATTGTGTATTGTACAGTAAAAGAGATATTTCTAATCTTAAGACATACTAACAAGAAAGTCTAAAGCAGAATTCTAAGTGTATCAGTTAATCTCTGCACAAGAACTAAGGAAAATGGATGACTCTCTCATAGCAATGTTTTTTAAACTAAAGTATCCTCATACATATTTTCTATACAGACATGAAAGACTTCACAACCCTGACACACTATGGCATTTTCAAAGCATATGGGCTTGGAGGATGGAAACCTTGCATATAATTAAAGAAATATACTTCAAACGTTTCTCAGATCTCATACTATTAATTTATCCAGCAGCAATGCATAGCAATTACATCAGACACATACAAGGCCACAGTATTTGAAACTTACCTGGGTTGTGGTAGTTGTCTGGATCTTCCGTATCTCCTTTCCTGCTTCCTTACCATCATCAGATCTTTCTGTATCTGATATTATACTTCCTGCATCAACACTAGGTACAGTTTTGCTACCAGAAGACTCTGTCTCAAGAGTTGTGGCAGTCATTTCAGCGTATTCTAACCCTTTAGATGATGAAGCCAACTCCCTCTCAGAAATGCTACTCATTCCATCTGAAGTTGTATGAATCTTGAACTCCTTGTCCTCTATTATACTTGAAGCACATGTTATATCTACACTACCCGTCATATGTGCAAGCAATCCCAAATCATCATTTACAGCAAGATGCATCTGTGTCTCTTGCACGTTTGGAATAGCAATGTGATTACTTGAAAGTTCAGGTAGAAGTTTCTCCTCTTGACTAGGTATTTTATCAAAGAGAAATGAGGTACTGTTAGTAGAAGGTTCATCTTTCTCATCAGCCAGAGTTATTAATGGACCATTATCTTTTTCCTCATTCTTCTTAATAATACCCACACTTCCATGAACATTGTTTTGCAGCTTCTCAACAGCAGCACTATATACATTATCTAGAAGTGATTCGACTTCTACAAGTGCACCATTTTCTCCAGTTACCAGTGTCTCTGGTGATAAATCCATATCATCAAGTTTTACTTCAGTAGCTTCTACCTTTTCAGCTTTTATATCGACTAAAAGGTCGTGAACTTCCACGTGCACTCCTCCTCCTGGTCTCTCAGCACTTCCAAGCACATCATCTGACACCTTTGTAGCCATGAGCAAGTCCCTTGTATCCGTACTGACAGGGTAATCTGTTTCACTTTCTGGACTTTGGCTTTGTGAAAGGTCTTCTATCTCTCGAATTTCCATGCCACCTTTTGCTCCTGTTGTCTGAGAGGAAAGACCTGAGATAGTGCTCACATTCCCCTTCTTCCCCTTTTTTATGTTTTCTTCCTCTTGCCTTTGATACTCTTCGTACATTTTCGCTAGATACTCTTTGTGAGCCTCATATGTGACCTTAAAAAGCAAAGAACAGATTATTTGGATGAATATACGCTACATGAACTTGGACAAAAACTAACAGAATCGTAACGACATATTACATACAGCTTACAAGTTGTTTCACAGCAAATAACCTACAACGATGGCAGAAAAATGCCACCTTGACATGTACGGAGACAGCCACCAGATGGCACTAAATCACTTCACATCTTATCTTACTATATTGCTAGTCCCTTTGGGGGAGTTACCAGTATTAAAAAAACATCCACGAGACATTTCTTACCTTGGAATGAGCTATAGAAAGAGTATCCACCCACACTCTCCAGCCTCCCCATTCATATTTTATTGCATGATACAAGAGAATACGGAAAATGTTGTAAACCATCTCTGTGATCTTCTGCTCTTCAGAGTTCTTAGGGTTAATGTATCCCAGAGAAAACATCCAGTCCTGCCACACTGAACACTGAAGTAAACATCTAAAGTGAAATAATTAGGTCAAAATATATCCAAACAAAGCTTCTTTATTTTAACATTATGGTGGTTAAAATAGGAGGAAAATAATATAGTACATCTCCTCTGAACGTCAATCCAACAGTAGGAAGAAACTTAAAAATACTTCAGGATGAATGAAAATTTAAAGTATATTCTAAACAGAAGAACCCAATATTAGTTGCTGAACTAAGAAAAGTTACCACAGACCTATCCCATTTATTTTTTTATATTCCATTTAATATACAGTATAAAACTCTACACAGAGTACAACAGATTGCTATTACCCACAAGTAAAGGATGAGAAAATATTATTGGTAGTGACATACCTTCTGTTTTCACGGCTATTACTAAAGAGTTTTATCATATCAGATAAGAACAAACGTCGAACTTCCATCAGCTCTGCACTCGGCGTGGAGTTTTTTAACAGCGTCGCTACCACCTTAAGAATCACTTTGAAAGAATAAATTAGTTACGTAACACATTTTAACAACATTTAAAAACAAAAAAAAAGTTGCTGACAGCAACTCATGTAAGTAGAAACTGAAATCCATATGTATTTGACATATACTAATGAATTATGCTCACTTCCTGAACCATAGTCTTTCGAAAACCCCCACAACCTCTAGGCAATACATTTCTCATACAAACATAATATACTGTCCTTACTTGGATTCTGAATTTTCACTGTAGAATCTGGCTCTGGGTGCGGTTTATGAACAACTTGAGTGCATACTTGTTCTGTCAAAATCTAAAATAAAATATTAAGTTCCTTTTACCATTTTTAATTAAATGTTACAGCATTTATTTATTTTGAAATTTCTTAAGGACATTTACCATGGCCACACTGTAACTTCATATAAAGCATTGTCATAAAACATTTTTATTCTTGAAGAATGGAAACAAGCAATTCCTCTATGCAAGGATCAAGATTTTAATGTCTGGTTAACTAACTTTTTAGTTAGCTGACTAAAATACAATAACAGTGTCTTAAAGATACTTCGTTCATATTCCTCATAGTGTTATACATTCACAGATCAAAAATTCTTTCAAACATTATTCTGATACATTCCATCTGTAAACAAACACAGTAATTCTTAAAAGTGGGTTTGGTTTTCTCCAGCTAGGAAAGAGGAACAGTCACAGACAGCATTCCATAGGAATAATCCTGGGGCTTCATATAATGAGCAAGACAGATCATTCTCCTGTTTCCTGAATTGTACCTGACAAACTAATTGAGACAACACCACAGACCTTTTACACTGCAATATCTGTCACAGTTTCTATGTATTTATTTTTAAGAACAAGGTAAAAATTTAATGATACTAACATGGGACTCACAATAACTATATTCAAGCAAATCTATTTCAAAATAGACTCATTTCACTAGTAAATGGTATTTATTTTAAAGCAGAACTTTAGCTCATTCATTAATCAATAATCAAACTAACATCAGTTGTAAACACAGTATCTTTGAATGTGTCTTCACATATTAGTATTTAAAATAGAATGCAAATATGCCTTTGCTTTTTATGAGACAACATGGAAAATAACTGCATCCGTTCTTTGGCAAATCTTTTGTACTTCTGGCACTTAACTCCTTTTTCTCTTCCTCTGGCTATTTTTTCAAATGTAAATGTCTGTGGATGCTGGACTCCATAAGGACTTTAATGTTGTCACTCACTGAGTTATGTATTTTCTGAGAGTATCAGTCAGAGAAGCTCTCAGAAATCTGAATGCAGAGACATCTAGATTGTTAGACCCAAGTAGTGAAACCACACAGGGAAAGCTTAGAGATGTGCAATGAAAAAGAACTTAACATCTGAGCAAGTCATTGGCAAATAGATGACATTTAGGTTTCTACAATCATAGGAGAACATTTTCTGCATCACTCAGATGCAGAACCCTAAATATCAAGCACTCCTTTACTCTTCCATGTCTTTTCTGGAATCAATCCTCAGTATCTAGCCATAACATCTACTTGTGACTGAAAAAAAATAAAATAGCATAATTAAAAAAATAGCTTTCTAGTGCATAACTGCCTCAGATATTGCAAAAGATTCAATTCTACATTACCATTTTAAAAGTAATTAAAGATTCAACATGATCTTTATGCATTTGCAGGCATTAGGACATGGGTTTCGACCAACTTGATGCTGACAATATTTTGCTTTAACTGCTCATCAGCACAACTGAAGTTTCTTCAAGATACTGACAGAACAGTTGAATGCTTCGCCTCAAGCAGTATCTGTTCCATAAAAGAGGCTGTGTTCAGTTATCATTTTGGCATAGTACCAGCATTACTAGTTGAAAAAGAAAAACAGCACTTTTCAAAATCTTGTAAATGTGAACGGAATGGTACAAAAAAGAAAATGAAAAAAAAAGGGCATCTTTCTGGCTCCAGTAGTTTCCATTGCAATGGAGGAGTAAGAGCAATTGCAGGTCTGAAGTAACTTTCTTTTTTTTGTGTAAAGTGATGAACATCTTAAATAGCATGATCTTTTCCATCAGCCTTTGTAAGTGGAAAGTTTTATAGAGATTACGTAAAAATTATAAGGGCAACGAAGCCAGTGAGGGGTCTGGAGGACAAGTCTTATGAGGAACGGCTGAGGGAACTGGGGCTGTTCAGCCTGGAGAAGAGGAGGCTGAGGGGAGACCTTATCACTCTACAAGTACCTGAAAGGAGGTTGTAGAGAGACGGGGACTGACCTCTTCTCCCTAGTGACAAGTGATAGGACAAGACGAAATGGGTTCAAGTTAAGCCAGGGGGGGTTTAGGTTGGATACTAGGAAAAGTTTTTCACTGAAAGGGTTACTCAACATTGGAATAGGCTGCCCAGGGAGGTGGCGGATTTGCCATCCCTGGAGGTGTCTAAAAAAAGGGTAGACGTGGTACTTGGGGATATGGTTTAGAAGTGTTTTTTGTCAGGTTAGGTTCATGATTAGACTTGATGATCTTAAAGGTCACTTCGAACCTTAATGATTCTATGTTTCTATGATTCTATGATTATGACATTGTTAATAAAAATATCCAAAGCATGGAAAAATACATTCTGAACCCGGAAATCCTTTCCTAAAATTTCTATCTAAAATTTTCTCAGAAGTCTTGAGAATAGGATATTGTAAAGCACAGAGTCACAATATAGTTGTCATAATTTTTATAACAGAGATGACAATCTCTATGTTTAGTAATTTGTACCTCATAAAGTGTGTTATATGTTGTAACGGTCACCGTATTTGTATGCAGCATCAACCTTTCTCCAAGCAGAGTGAAAAGACTGTGAGTATGCATGATTTCAACCTTTCGCCTAGAAGAGAAAATAAAAATCTTAAGAAAATGCCAAGCGTGTTAAACATTTTAAATAAATGCAAAAAAACCCAGAAACCAAACATTTTGATGTTGTACTGAAAAGTTCTAAAACTTGTTATTCTGTAAATATTTTGAATTAAACATCATTTAAGGTCTTTCCCATTATGAACGCAATTGTAGTAACACACAAAGGTCCTCAGAAAGCAATGCCGGATTTGGGATGGGCTTTGGTATGAAACAAATGACACATCATTCTCACCCTCCGTGATTTTCATAGTGGAAAAAGACAAAAGAATCTCTTTCTGAGATCTGAGAGAGTTCATGATGTTCACAGGCTGGCTGAAATGTGATCACTGCAGAACATATCTTTTGTTGCTCTCTCAAGGACTGAGAGCGATCCAGTCTCAGATCTTTCAATGTAAATACTAACATATATAGATTTATCAGTGCTGCCACTCACTTTCTATAGAATTCATGCAGCCAAAATAATTAAATCCTGGAATAACATGCGTTACAATGTAAAAGGAATAAAACCCTGTAAAGTTATGTAATTCCAAATGATTGAAGTGAATTTTATAGCTAGGATCAAAACCGACTCAAATCTTAAAAGAAGCAAGCAGCTCACATGGGTGAATTCCATCTGTCCCAAAACACTATTCTCTCAAAACTGGATATAACGTCATGAATAAACAGACTACTTCTCACAAATTGTATCATTAAATTTATCTATTACTGTAACAAATATGAAATAAAAACATTATTGAAAATAATTAATAACCTATGTTAAAGCAGCGGGAAAACATGGAAAAAGATAAAGTGACGTTTCTGTAAAATTATATGCATTCAAAAGCTAAGAAACTCCCTTTTCATGATTACTAATGATAATAACACAGGTTTAAATTACATAGATTGATACTAGAGCTCCTGAAATTAATACATTATATTATAATTTTCAAATAACCAGAAAAGAGAGTGTCAACATCTTATAACAGTGTGTACTCTTCTGTGCACAGAAGAGAGTTCATGAGTTACTTATGAGAAAAACTACAGGTATTCAACCTTGTGAGCTATGATGTAGCACATGGAAGCGAAAACTCGTTGGAAGGTTTAAACGTGGAGGTAAAAATCAAAAGCAAATAATGGACTGATTTCAGTGGTGCTGTAGAAAGAATCAAAGATGGCATCAAAGGGAAAGAAAAGCATTCTGCCAACTCTTAAGGTTAGACAAGGTAATCTACCATCATAGATCACCAAGAAAAATCAAATTAGTTATTCAGGCTCTCATCTTACACATTACTAGTCATTTCTTCTAAGAATCAATTACCTCCACTCTATAGCTTAATCTGCAATGAATATATATGAACTACAGCAATGGTAACTGGTTTTGTACCTACGCGTTTGTTATTAATATTGTATTGGTTTGGATTTCATAAATCCCATTATAACATCTCTATGCAATTCTGCTTTAGTGTATTAAAATACAATGCCTGTTTCCTGTACTGTGAAACAGAAATGCAAGTGCTTTATAATTTTATGTAGTTTATAATTTTATGGTTGCTTAGAATTTCCTGTAGTTGACTACAATTTTATAAAATCATGCGTATGCACACATATGTATGTGCACAAATAGGCATACCTCACAAGCACTAGCTGTAAGCTATGAAAATGAGGGGGGAATTTTTACTTGCTGCCACCTACATGAAATACGAACACTTGCAGATGTTCAGAGGTCTGAAAATTAAAAAAAAAAACTTTGAAAGTTACACAGAATGTTCAAGGGGATTTCAATGACTTCAATTATATGAAAAATAAAGTTATTTAATTTTGTGCTAAGTACTTACTTCCACTCAACAATGGAAACTACACTGATACATCCATAATTACAAGTAGATGCTAAGGACCAGGAAATTAAATTTCAGGTTCTGAAAATTCTCACTTTTCTTTTTTTCTAATGTTCCACTTACAGAGTTTGCTACTTTATTTACTGGATAAGCAATAAATATTTTAAACAAATGCACTTAATTTGGACACAACCAGGCTTCTGCACAAGTCAAACCTCCATCTGGTGTATCTCACTTAATCCAACTCCTATCAATGTGAATGACTCTTAGTAAGTAATGTTTGAAAAGCCCTTGGAGATTCTTGAGTGGACTATCAATTTGCTTTATTAATTCCCAGAACACTATTTGGCTTGCTGGATCCCAAAAGAAAAATCCCATTTGGGAGCTTATTCTCATGTAACTGTCCCTCAATTATACAGTCATACTTTACTATCTTACCAGGAAAAGCATGTCCAGCAATACCGCACTCTGGCTGGCCTCCTAGCTCCTTTCCCTTCTAAGGAGGTTTTACATGACAAAGTCTCTCGTGAAGCGCACACGGTTAATTTTTATACTGCAGAGGCTCCCACTGGAATATTGTTGTGGGTTAACCCCGGCAGACAGTTAAGCACCACACGTAGAAGGGGAAAAGTGAGCAGCAGCAGATTACACAGCACTGCCTGTTTTTTAATTCTTTCTTAACACTTAAATACGGAAGATGAGACTAGGTACGTCTATTTTGTGACATCAGTTCTTTTAAAATGTGAATATTTCCTGCTGTCACAATTTATACGTGAATATTTCTTGGACAGAGGTATGTCCTTACCTCCTTTTTTATAATCGTTAAGTACTTAAGTCTGCCTGCTTTTCCTTCTGAAACTTTCCCATGTGAATAACATATTCTTCTGTTTCATTTTCCCCATCATTTTAAAGCTATTTTTAAAAGTACTGCCCTGAAACTTTTATTGCAGTGACACTGAAAATTCCAGCAACAAATTTTTGATGACACTCATATGTTTCCTATTATCCTTAGCTGAACATACATTTATAAAATGTATTTTTGGAAGACGTTTTTCAATTGCTTTAAGACTTGAATTTCAACATATCATATATTTGGCAAACAATCCCTGTATCTTTTCAAACATCACAGTAGAAACAAGTTAACTGCAAAATTAATTTTATCCCAATATATAAAGGTGCAAATTATTAATCAGAAAACCTAACGATTCTAAGTAATTTCTAAAGACTGTCAAAGAACATACGGGAATCACTACAAACAGACAAGACAAATTGTGAACTTAAATACAGCACTATAACAATTTTAAAAATACACTTACTTATGACCCAAGTGTTTAAGAAAATATCCAAGGACCTTCAAAGCTTGCACCCATATACTCTCACTTTTGGAAGCCAATAGTTTATAAATTACACTAGAAAAAGACAAAAAATTCAACAAGTTTTTTTCAGTTTATTACTAAACATCACATATATAGATTGTATTTCACTGAAAAGGGGTATTTCTTAATAAATAAAACTATAAAAATAGCAATTTACACAAAATGGAATGATATACTGAAAGCACCAAGCACAGCATAAGAGTTTGATGATGAATTGTTTAGGTTAGAAACATTGTACCTTTTGATTCAGTTCAATGTTTTATAACACAAAGTGACAACCTTCGCTCATACTTCTACCTTGGAACAATCAAATAACAGACAGTCTGAGCAGTTGTGGCTTAAGACAAGAGAAGCAGATTGGAGCACATAAGGTCATATCCTGAAGTTTCTTGGATTACCTGGATGCTATTGAGAATCCCCTTTCATTCTTAAAACCCCTACCCAATATCCCTTTTACACAGGATAGGGTACCTGCATTTAATCACAGCATGATTACACTGAAATCTCATTTGTCAAAAGTAAAATACGGCAATGTGTTACACGAAATCCCATATATACCTATGAAGCGGCATCCTCATTGCATCAAAATTTGAAATAAAAAAAATAAATACACCTTCTGTTTTTAAATCCTGGCTAAAAAAGGCCTTAAAATTTAACTAACTTAATTTACTATTTAATTAATTAATATGATTGGTTTAAGTACAAATTCTACAGTCCTTTCAAAAAGGAAACCAGTCTTGATCTGAAGACACCAAGAGACAGAAAACACTACCCTTTCCCTGGACTGTTCAACAAATTTTCGAATTTATATTTTAGTTTCCCATTTGAATTAGCTGAGCTTCAGCTTTTAGCCATTCTTTTCAGTCTTTCTCCACTCAATAGTGCTTTAGCAGACAAAATCTTCCTCTTTTGAAAGGACTTAGGCCATTATCAAATGACATCTGAGGCTTTTGTCCTCTGATAACCTAGGCAGATGAACCCCTAATTCTATGTAAGGCATTTTTTTGAATACTTAAATGTTGCAATTCTGTGCATTCTCTCCACTTTTTCAACAGACTTTTAAACACAGAGACTGCACCATCAAACAATTTTAATATTGGTACCATGAATGTTACATAAAGATGTATGAAATCCTCTGGATCAGTCTTGCCTTTCTTTGAAAGGTGTCAGGAATAGAATTCTGTCTGAATACAGACAGCTATAGGCAGAAAACAAAGTCCTAACTGTGAGTACAATGAGTCTTCCCTTCAACTAGCATTGTCATTCAAACAGTATTAAGTATAAGCATTTGTATGAAGATCTTAGTGTTCTGGCAAAACGCAAGTTTGAATTTATCACGTAATATATGTTGGGTTTTTTTCCCCGTTTTACAAGTCCCTTGCATTTTCCAAAGTATTTTCAGAACAGCACAAAACAAAAATCTATAGTAAATATAAAATTACTAAGGTGAAAAGCATTGATCTCTGAAAAAATCTGCATTACCAAATTAGGCATAAGAAAACCCCCAAAATACCGCTTGTCTGGGAATTATCAGTTATTAATTTTACTGTCACAGATAAACATATGAATTCCACAGGTAGTTTTTTAATCTTTTCAGAGAGAATTTGAGAGGTAAGGGCATGATTTTCTTGTTTTCCTCTTCTTACCTCCAGATTATGTTAAACATCTGAAGACAGATTATTCAAAATTATTCTGAGATAGATACTTGGCTTTTTGTTAATTACATATTGTATTTCAGATTCAGAAGCAAGCGCAACAGTACATTTACCTTCAAATATCATAATGATAACCTTATAATTTGGAGGATTTTTTTTTCCTCCAAGCTATCAAGACCCCTCTGTTTTTGACAAAAAATATAGCCTAAGTTAATAAAATTGTAGTTTGACAGATCAGCAAGTGTGATAGTTATACGAAAAAGAAGCAATCTGGAGAGTGATGTTACTGGAAATACTTTTGAGATATTTTCTCACTTCACTGTCTTACCGTATCCCATTTCTCTGATCAAAGGCAGGTATCATGGATGCTGGATGTTCGGACATTAGTGCCACTAGCAGCTGCAGCACATCATGAATATTTTCATCCTGTATGACAAGCATCAATGTTATTCTACAAACTAACCTCAACAGCAGGCTTCCCATAGAGCTGGTACAATTGGTTACAGTAAAAGATAGGTAATTACAGAAATGTACCTCATGCATTGTTAATAAGTAATTTAATATGCTCTGTAGTTCATCTTCTTTCACTCCTCGATCCTAAAAAAAACCAAAACAACAAAGAAGGGGCATTATTCAGAGTATGAAGTCAGCCCTCTGTTCCTGCTAGAAAGGATTCTTATAGTGTGGGACCTCAGATACTACGAATTATTACTTCAACTCCTCCGATCCCTGAGACAGAACAGGAAAAAATAGGAGAAATAAGCCAGGCCAGAAAATACAGCTTTTCAGTCTAGTGTTAAATGGCAGATTATACCTCAAAGACTAAAGTGCTAGACCATTTCAACCAGTGATAAAACCAAAAAAAAGAAAAAAAAAAAAAGAATTAAAGCAATAACTAACTTAACAACTGCTATTACCTTTTTCATTTGATCAATCAAACAACTATCTACTGTCACCAAAAAAAAAGCCCAAATACCTGAAAGGTTGTAATGCCATATACTATTTCTGCAAGTACATTTAATAAAATATATATGACACAGTTTGGTGAGGTTAATAAGAAACATTGTATGGTTTTACTACCTTTATGTTGTTTGGAAATATGTGCATAAACATTAAAATTAACCAGAAAAAGACACAATACTGGACAGGTGCTACATATTGGCGACTATGAAAGATTCTATTACATGTATATAACAGAACTTAATGTTTTCCATCTGGAATAGACTGTTTTACCTTCAATATAAGTTGTTTCAAAAACAGAAGCATAAATGCCCTTAGTGATATGATTTCTTTCTGTGAGGGCCGAGGACCATCTGGAAGAAGCAAAATATACGTCTTTTAAATATAAAATAAGTCCTTTAATGACTGCAGCTTTTTAAGGAAATCACAGTTCCCACAACAGATTTAGCATTCTATTCATTATATAAAAGTTTGTATTTGAAAATAATATCATTTATAACCTTTCAGAATGACATTTTACTACACCAATATACAAAAGTGATGTTTCATTAGGAAAAAATAAATGCTTTTTTTTAAAAAAAAACAAAGACACAGGAAGATGAAAGGTAGTAATCAGATCTAGAATCACACAACTAAATTAAGGTATATGTTCTGTAGGTGTTGTCATATGAGCCAGTAGTTTCAAATCTCAGTATAAGCAACTACTCTCTTTATTGACAGATCTACTCAACCGACGCAATGGCAGTGCCAATTCAGGACAAAAATTATTAGTTCTATTGACTACATTGAGCTGAATTCCACTGAAAACAATGGGGGATTAAACAACTACTACAAGCTACACTGTGGACATGTAAACTTAAAAGACTCTGAACTCAAAGTTGAATCTCACCTAAACTATGTGATAACAACTTGGAATAACTAAGCCACTACGTCAAATACCATCTGAATGAAAACCAACAGAGAAAGGATTGATGAAATATTAGTAGTGGCTGTTACCTGCAGCAGAAACTGAAGCTATTTAACCAGAAACTACTATCTGAAGAAAATATTAAATTTAAACCAGAAAAAAATTAATTCTGTAATCCATAATACTTTAAACAATTGTGATTGAGGAAGTACATAAGGAAAACAGAAGTATCTAAAAAATTGAATGAGAAAAAGAGCCTGAACAACTGTAGTCACTTGAAACTTAGTCTATTTTATTTTCTGTTCTCCCCCTTCACAAATAGTTAAGGTTGAACTGGAAATTCCTGTGTTAAATTCCTGCTGTTAAAGTCCTGTGTTAAAATCCTGGCAACAAGGGCAAACCTGAAGGTAAGTGTGCTGGTTTTGGCTGAGAGAGTTAATTTTCTTCACAGTAGCTCGTATGGAGCTATGTTTTGGCTTTGTGCTGAAAACAGCATTGATAATACAGAGATGGCTTAGTCATTGCCGAGCAGTGCTTACCCAGAATCAAGGCTTTTTCTGCTCCTCACACCACCCCGCCAGAGAGTGGGCTGGGGGTGTACAAGGAGTTGGGAGGGGACACAGCCAGGACAGCTGACCCCAGCTGACCAAAGGGATATTCCATACCATATGATGTCATGCTTAGTATATAAAGTTGGGGGAAGAAGAAGGAAGGGGAGGACATTCGGAGTGATGGTGTTTGTCTTCCCAAGTGACCGTTCCACATGATGGAGCCCTGCTTTCCTGGAGATGGCTGAACACCTGCCTGCCGATGGAAAGTAGTGAATGAATTCCTTGTTTTGATTTGCTCGCGTGTGTGACTTTTGCTTTACCTGTTAAACTGTCTTTATCTCAACCTATGTTTCTCACTTTTACCTTTCTGATTCTCTCCCCCATCCCAACAGGGGGCAGTGAGTGAGCAGCTGCATCGTGCTTAGTTGCCGGCTGGGGTTAAACCACGACAATAAGCTGTATTTGTTTGACTAGCAGGAACAAAAAGAGTGGTTAATCCTCTCAAGTTTTCTTCCCTGTTTAGGAGTGGAGAGAGGAGAACTGGAAGGCTTCTTTCAGGAAGAAGCAAATAAATCTCAACCTGTCCCTACCACCATGTGAAAATATAATGAGGATATTGTAAAAATTCTATCATACAGGCTTTGAAGCTATAGGAACAGCTTTATATCCAAACATTCTAATGGCACTATGAAACATCTATTTCCCATTGTAAAAAACGAAGTCAGTCGGATTTTTTGGTACTAGCTGCAACTACATTAAATATTGCATCTGTTTTTATGGCAATAGTCTGCTTCTAGACAACAGCTATTTTTTTCCCTAATTCAAATGCAGATTCAGCTCAGCTAACTGCATCACGGAAATCTCTTTCTTCGCACACTCTCTTCCCACCTACACTTTATTGGGACTCAATATGCAATAGTATCTGAAAATCAGGCCTAAAAACTGAGGCGTTTTGTCTTTTCTGGAAGACTGTCATTATGGAAACAGAAAACAGAATACTAAGGCAATGGGGAGCTCTGAAAAGTCGTTCTGTAACAGAAATTTTAAGGAGGGATTATAAAGAATATATCCCAAATAAACAGGGAACCTGTTCAAAGGTACCTGAATTTCATACTTCTTATTCAAATACCCACTAGTTTCTCTGGGGATGTGCAAGAACCTTGAAAAGGGTTCTTCAACGTGCAAAAGATACCAAAAGAATCATTAATTGCAGGTTAGATGCCAAGCGGGCAAAACAGTGCTTTTTCATTCAGTCCTCCAGTACTATGTATTCCTTGTATTTTGATTGTGTCTTGAAGCTTCACTGTATTAGAATGAGAAAAAGGGGACAGCCTCTACCCAAAAGACTTTATTAGTTGGAAAAATTAAAAGAGGACAGGTATGGAAAAATAAGAGAGGCTGGAGAAACTGGAGGCTATGTAATGAGTAGACAGCTACAAAGAGCGGAAGAAAGGACGGCAGCAATAGTAATGCAACAGTCATCTGATACAGACTGAATGGAATTAATTAATCTGAGAAGTTCTAAAGCTACATAAAATGGATTTCCCACTATAATTGTCATGTCATCACATTTTTAGCTTCATTACTAGTTGAAGATTTATTTTTTAAAAATGCATTATTGACCAAACAATGGTATAATTTACACTACATTTAAAAAATATGCATTATACACACATATACTGAGGTAAAGAGGGGCAAGTAGATCTTGTTTTTCAACACTCTAAGTAGTTTTGTTTACTATTAATCTTTGTGCCCATCACTGGATATAGACAATTCAGTGTCACCATCACTCAGAAACTGATAAACAGCACTGCTAAAGACTAAAACCAAACCCAAACCAAATCCACAACAAAGATAATCCTTTTAAGATCCGGTAAAGCAATCCTAAGTCCCTAATACAAAATAGCAACATTCTTGTTAATTTGGAAAGAAAAAGGATGCTCTCCTTATCCCACATCAGGGTGAGTCACCAAATCATTCCCCGCTGTTGGATTCTTTATGTATTTATTTATTGCAGATAGCACGATTTGCATCACTTTTTTTTTTTAATATATCCTCATAATGAGAGTTAGCCAGCTTTATCCAGACAAAAATAAATGAAAAAAAATTATCCAATTCATCCTTGCAGCACAGAGCAATTATAGGGGCATAAACCAGAACTAATTAGGAGGGAATAAGTAAACATACTCAAAGTGAAGTACAGTCAGTACTGGTGTAAAAAACTGATTGGGAGCTTTGAATAACAAAAATAATGAGTTCTAATCCTGTCTTTGGAAATAAAATGTTGTGTTATCAGTTCTACAAGCAACCAAACACAACATTCTTCCATTTGGCTTTTTTATATGTAAAAAGCGTGATTTTTCGAGTCCTTAAATTAATAAAACATGATACCAATAGCAGAATCTGATCTCCATGCATGCATAAACAACATCACATTATGTGGATCACAGAAGGACCTAGATTTTATCTTACTGTTGCAAAGCTAATGAGAACTGAGTTCCACTCTAACCCAGCCCTTGAAATAACTCTGTGCTTTTTCTATCCATGAAAAGAAAAACTATAGTTACTTTCTCCTTATAATAATTTTCATAACTCTCACTTTTCTAGCTCACATTCAAAAATATTGGGCATTAATGTTCTTGAAAACTCAACTTAACATGAGTTAACCTTGACATTAACAACCATGCATTCTTTAGCAGGAGGCAAGATACTGCTCATAAAGGTCCATTCAGAGTAAGAGTTAGGAAGCACACAGGAAACACTAGTAGAGAAAGAGAAATGGTTGGCTCAAGAATGAACTGCACTACTCAGTAGTCTGGAACTTAAACGCACATTTCTCATACAGCAATGAAATTGCAAGTATTTCACAGGGATGGTCTGCAACAGGGTCCAAAATTACAGTTTAGCACAATACGTTTCTGAGAGTTGTTAACACTGAGTATCCTCAGTTTTTTTTCTTAGGAAAAAAACTCCACAATATTTACTTTATATTTCTGTTATCGCCTTCATTTTATGCTTTCTCATTACTTCACCACTGTTGGTCCATCAGTATTTTCAGAGAACACCATGCAGTTGGTAAGTAATTCCAATGGAGATCTTTCAAGACATAAATATCCTGGTGGGCTCTAATAAGTTCTCTCTTAAATTTACAGAAATTGTACATCAAATGAAATCAGCAGCATGGAGAATTTGTTTTTTTCAAATTCATAAACGTTTTAATTTTCTTTAAAAAGCGTTACTAAAGAAATTAAACTATCCAACAGTTACTAGGCATCCAAAGACGAAAATAAAAAAAGTGTGTTTACATTTTCCTCTGTTGCTTTTACATTAAAAATAGGTGTTTTACCCCTTCTGAAACACAATCACAGCTTGGCTTTTACTTAAATATCAGTCTAGTATATATTTTGAAAAGACGAAACATCAAAGAAGAACTAAGAGTAGTAACATAACACTAACATGTCTCTGGCAGTTTGAAATATTATCATTGAAATGCACCATCTATCATAGCAAGACAAAGAGTTATATCTCTCCCCACTTACCCTCTTATTCATTCCAAAAACTCACAAAATAAAATAATTATAGAAAGAAAACATAATTTTAAATAATTTTTAGTCAATTGCCTGCTTCACTGTGTCTTTAGATGCTGCAACTGTTGGGCAACCCTCTGATCTTCTCCCACCTTCACATCTTATTCTGTATGACTTAACAAAATGTTAAAAGCATGCATGTGGCAAACCAAGAGAATAGCTATAACCACATTTCAAGTGTAAAATAAAATATAATAAAGTTCAAGGATTCTTTCCTGTGGAAATTGGTTTGACTTTTTTCTGCTCTTCCTGACATGAGAATTATTTCACAAGTTTACTTTTAATATGGTCTTAATAAAACACAAGTCACTTTTGTCCTGCTGCCTATTTATAACGGATAATTTAATTTAAAACCCACACAAATACAACACAAAAAAAAAAAAGAAAGTAAACCTCATAATTTTAAACAGAAAACTTGCCTCCACTATGTAGATCTATATCTAAAATGTAAAGCCTACTAAGAATAATTACCAAGCAAGCTGATAAGTATACATTTTGAAAAAGTGTTTCTAATACTTCAGAAGGAAAGAAAACAACATGACTTTAGTATACTGAATCCAAAAACAAATACCAACTTGAAAGAGCAAAGCAATAATGAAGAAGATACAAACCCAAATTTGAAATAAATATTAGAGCCTTTTAAATAATTCAAAACATTTACACCTCTTATTTTATAAGCTGACTATCAGAAGAAGCAAGGGTGGGACTTTAATTTTTTAAGAAAATAGCGTTAGCCAAATGTGAAGTTTCAATATTGAGTCACTTTGGCTTTAAACAAGGTATACTAAACTGTCAGTACAGAAAACTCACCCACTTTTGTGCTTTATTAAGACAGGGGAAGGCAATAAAACGTTGAAGCAGATCGACTGCCTGCAAGTAACAGTAAATCAGACTACTAATATTAAAAAGTGTTTAGGTATCTCTGCATAAAAAATGATATGCCTAGAAGACAAGAAAGCATCACACTACTAAAATGTCTGCATGAATAAACTTAGTTTCTAATATGACAGCAAACTATTTGAAGGCACTATAACACAATGCCAAATTTCAGATATTAGCAAGGTTTCCATTAAAGTCTTCTCCAGATCTGAAAAGTCTGATGTCAAATTAGCTTAGAGTTTCAGTTGCCTCTGATAAAGCAATACGATACGCTATTTTCTCACATTAGGACATTTTTCCATTTCTTGCAGTAGAATTACTGCTCATAGACAATGGGTCCTCTTCTTTCATTTTGAAATATCAAATGCTACTTAAAATGCAGCAACTCTAACATTCACATAACTGTATTTTTACAGTGTAAGTTTCTTACTTCTACAAACTTCTTTTTACACATTATTCTACATTTTAACAAATAACAAACTTGCCAGCTACGTGTGGGGCAGTAGTAGCTGTACACAGGCTAATAAAAATCAACACAAACCCAAAATCCTGAAACAGTTAACTTTTTTTAAAAAAACTTAGGATTGGTGAAGTTATGAGTTACTGAAAAGAGGCAGAAAGAAAAAAGTATTAAACATATTAACTATAGCTACTTACACTATTCTAAGACTATAAGCCTGAATCAGCCAGACCTGCATATCACACCGGCAGATTGCACTTAATGTTAAAAGAAAGAGCAGCTGGTGAAGAAAAGCAATGTAATATCCAGGTGATTAAACATTTTGAAAAGTTTTCAGGAATTTTATCAATTGAAAGTAATTAATGTGAATTCGATTAAAAAAATGAAATTAAGTTAATATGAAATCAAATTTAGCAAGCTATGACCTCAGCAATTACTATACTTCCACAGTCATTTGCTGGCAAATCGCCACAGTTATTACAGCTGTATTAGTCAGAAGCAGAAGCTACCTGTGAAACAATAGCAAAAAACCTCCTAGTGCTGATATGCATGGAGAAAATTCCATAGGTATGCTAGATTTGCACATCCATTGCTATGTCAGTGGTCTTCCTCCCTGATAGGCCGACATTCTTCAACTTAACACAAGGAAAGGCATTTTTACAGACAGGAAAGAGGGTACTACAAAATACTTTCTTATTGTTATATCAATTACATGGGACTTTCTGCAGTCTAAGTGACAGGGAGGAAGGAAGAGGATAAAGAACAAGTTTATCTATAAATGTAACTAAAGAAAAAAAGAGAAAATACAGATATAGTGGATAATAATACGTATTTTGAAAATGGGCATTGCCTCACAGTTTATCAAATGCCTTCCCTACTATTGTATGAAGGCCTTAGTAATCGTGATTTCTGTTATACTGCTACACCAACCAACCGGTAATTTACGCTCTCTGATTGCCCTTCAGGGACCTACCTGATTGCCTTCCTGAGAAAAACAGAATATTTTCTGAAATTGACACAATAGAGAAGAGAATGTACTATATCTTTAAAACCGGTAAGAATGAAAGAAAAGGTGGGGAAGTAAAACAGCCACATGTATGCTAATTTAGAGTTAACTGATTCATTTATCATGCCTAATTTTGTGTCCTTGTGTACCCCATGCCTTCTGTTCAGATTTTGATGAATACATTATATATTTTTTTTTAGTTATTCAACTAGAATTATACATACAAATACTCCAAAAATAAAGCTAACTGCAGAGAGGCAGATCTGGGCAAGATAAAAGCAATCCGTATCTCCTACAGAAAGAAATGTCACACTGTTTCCACAAAAGAGCAAGCTTAGCCACAGAGAAGTCTGTAATACACAATACATTTTCAAAGGGTTGTTAGGTACTAGTATCATGACACAGAAATACAGGAATTTTTTAATTAAAAAACAATACAAAACTAACAAACAATAAAAAGAAGAAGAAAAAAAAGAATTACAGCAATAACAAGTAGACAATATTATCAAACTTACAGTCTCAAACCAGTTGAGCAATTTTCCAGGTCTCTCTCTAGTTCTAAATATGGTTGACACCTGGAAACTTGACCTCCCAACTGCTGGTCATTCAACAGTCACAATTGTACATATTATAAACTGATCAGTTGAGTTTTTAACATCCTAATTCCTCACTGAGCTCAGAGATGGTTAACTCGTCTGATGGTAGAACTACCTATGCAGCACGATAGCGTAACCCTTGACAGAGTAGAGCTCTGAAAGCATGAAGCTGGATGAAGTCAGTCCCAGGGTAGGATTTAGCCCAGGTGGGATGCCCCATAGAGACTAAAATGATGGTAGAAATCCATATTCAGGCAACTGATTCCTGCATTTCACTGTCTATAATCAGCAGACATTGAGCTCACTCAGATAGAGACATGTTCATTGTAGGTATCAAAAATGAACTTAATCCCATTTTGGCAAAGAGAATCCAGAATCAGTGTAAAGGGAAAATGTATTTTATCACTGACAAAAATTCCATGCGAATTAAGTAATCACCAGAGTTAATTTTCATAATCTGATATTACAAACTTTTCATTCAAATGAACAGAGAACAGAAGCACGGTGTGTATTTGTTAGGTATGTTTAAAGCAAATTTTAATCGTTTTATGAAGAATATAATTCATCTAATATTATACTATGAGAGAACTATAAATGAGGTCCCAAGTCCAACAGCAGCTCTTTCTGTGAGCCTCAACAAGTTACAACTTCACTGACTATTAGGATACCTAATCTAGGATAAGTATTGTTCCTTCCATTTTTGATTATTAAAAAAAAAATGAAGAAAAACCCTATGCATACAGCTCACTAACAAATGAAGTATTATCCAATAACTTACATATGTCACATTCTTAAATATCTGGATATGTGACAGCACTAAAACATGCCCCAATTATTCAATTTCTCAGCATGACAGTAATAGTTACAGAATAAAGATAATTATTAAGTTCTCCTATATCAATTAATTTTTAAGAGACTTTCAGCCAAATCCTCCTTGCTTTACACAAGCAGTCAGCTAAATGTAATGACATTACAGCTGGAGTGTATAGGATTAGAATGATTTGATGCTCTGGTTAATACATAAATGATGCTCTGTTACATGCGGCATTCAGCCTGTATGTATTACTACTATATTTTGTTGCTGCTGTCATTCAATGCTTCCTGAGCTAAGCTAAGCACATGACTGCAAGCAAAATTAAATCAATTTCTATTTTATAAGGTTAGGGAAGAAAAAATTAATAAACTGGCAATACAGCTTCAGAGATCTCAGCAGTGAGAACTGTAAGTTTCCACTTTGTTTTCAATGTCACTTAACACTACCAATCATTCAAACCCCACAAAGCTTTCTCTGGCACGTGAAATACACTTAGCATTTCTTTTCTCTTACAGAAGATGAAAATTCAGTGTAAAATCACTGTTTCCTAAAGTATGCCCACATAAGTATATGCTATGCAATTGAAGACCAGAGCTGGACTCTTCTGGGAATACATATAAACATAAGAAATTATCACCAGAGGTGTATGATACACCAAACTTACTTGCATATTCCTCTGATGTTGACCACTGGTACTGATTATTGCCATTACCTCCTTTGTGTACAGATTCCAGGAGCTTTCACACATTTACATCATGAATCTTCCTACAGAGGAAATTCTTATATTTTCTTTCCTATGCGTTGTACTTACCTAAGCCTTTAGGAGTAATGCCACTGCTATCAGCAGGATTCACCACCCAGTAGTAGTATTTCAGTGTGTGCATTAACTGCAGTACTGTTCCTACTCTGCGTATAGTGTTATAGATCGTAGCAGTTCCAATGAATTCAGCTGACAAGTAGGTATACAAAGACAGCTGCACCTGAAGAATGAAACAGTTATCCGCGTAAATGTAAGTTATATATTAATGAGCATAATTTTTAGGGGTTTTAGGATTCACTTTGGATATGATATAAAACACTAAAAAATAATGAAAACAACTTTACTTAGGGCTGGGACTGGACTGACACCTGGAATGACCTCCAGATATCCCTTCCAATCTAAATTTTTTTATGATTCTATGATTTATGTCACAATCAGCGTACTGGTTTGTTTTCTATTTTGGCTTTTTATAATAAAAGTACATATTATCAGACTTCAGTACCATGCCACTTTTCAGTTTGATCCACGCTCCTCAATCGTGATTATTTAGCAAAACAACTAATTCATTATCACCACAGACGAATGATAACTTTTTATAGTTATTATCAAACCAAAATACATAATTTAAAATGAAAGTTTATGTGAATGTGTAAAAAAAGATGTCTTACCTTTTACTTACAATTTAAAATACATACTTTTATGCTTAATCTTTAGGAAAATAATGTAACACAACCAGTGAAAAGGGGACTGGGTTTCTCAAAAGACTTTTGATAGAATTAGACAGAATCTTAGAAAAATGTAACTGCTTTTACAAACTTTTTACAAAGACATTGGAGAATACAGTTAAGCAGGGTATAGACTTCATGATCTAAAAAGTCTTTGTTATTACCATGTTTTAAAATAAAAAAATTAAAAACCTAAGCACCATGGTATGAAAGAATACTTGTAGGCGAGTCATAATATATTTCAAGTGTACAATTACCTTTGCAGGGGTGTGTATCCAGATAGCAGGATTAAAAAGGATGTGATCACATAATTGCTTCAGTAGAGGTGCTCCATGAGACAATCCATCCAAATATTTCGCAAATGACAAAAATTGTTCCAGAACTGCTCTAGTTATATGAACTCTAGATGACTAGGGAAAAATAATCAGAAAGAACAAATACAAAGAAAAACTTGCTTCATTACTATACTTACAGCAGAAATATGAAGCGATATTTCATCAGGCTCACCTTTACTAAATTCATTCAACCTCATACATTTTTATGTCATTGAATATGAAAGGAAAGTTAAAAAAAAATATCAGCAACTTACACTTTCTAATAATATTCATGGTCTTTCTAATGGCTACATTTAACAGGTTAAAAATATTCATCAATAACTGAGGTTAAATCCTTTTTGTTGTTGTTGTTAGTTGTTTTTTTTTTTGTCTGGCCTTGTTTTTGTTTTCTTTTGGTTTTGGTTTATTATGATCCAGTCAGGATTTTACATTTTACAGCACAGTGCCTTGAGAACTTTGTCTGAAGTCCTTATCTCTCCTTCATTTAATTATGTGTCTTCCTGAAACTGACTTTCTCAGTATGTAAACACACATTAGGTGTAGACTTGCTTTTGTTTCTTAAACATAAATAGGTATTTGAAGGATTTGAGTTCAAGGTTTCCTCAAATTTCAAGACAGTCCTTCAGTTTCATAGCATATGCTATAGTCCCTGTTGAGAACTGCTCCTCTGCAGTAACATGGCATGTGGACTTTGACAGACTTCTTTATATACTAAGTTAACAAAAGGAACTGTAAATAAAGTCTGGGAACATGCAGATTTGTTATTTTTAGAAGTGAAGTCCATTTGTCAGTAATACAAGTTCAGCCTAGATGCTGAGTTTTCTTTGGCTTGTACGTCATAATTCACAATAAATAGTCTGCAACTAATATGAACAAAAATGTTATTTTGAAGTTCAGGCCAGAAAAAAAAGCTTTCTGTCCTCTCTGAAGTATTTGATCACATGCACATGAACAACAGATAATTTACAAATAATAAAATTGAGCCTGGCTAGGAAACAAAAGGATTTTTTCCTGTCATGTGTGCCAACTGAATACAAACACATACTGAAAAAATAAAATACAAAATTTTGAAAAACTACAGCTAAGGAGAATATAGCATAAAAAAACCCCAGAAAACTGCATATGCTGTAAAAAATATGTTGTGACAGAGATCAATCAAAATCCTTTAAATATTCACATAGCCTGAACGTAATGATTTTAGTAGGTGTTAATTAGAATAGTACACAAACTTTTTTTTTAAAAAATTCATGTACAACATTCTAAATTGATACAATCAATGTCTGTAAACCATAGTGCTCTGTTCAAGAGAAAGGGACTCCATGAGGACTCACTAGCCTGCCTGTATATGACTTACAGCTTTGTAAATTCATTCTGGTTATGCCACAAGAAAACCTACCACTGGAAAATAAAACCACCTTAAGTTCTTCGACATTTGAAATCACAATAGCTTAGTCAAG
Source organism: Ibidorhyncha struthersii (assembly GCA_013398815.1). Classification (NCBI taxonomy): domain Eukaryota; kingdom Metazoa; phylum Chordata; class Aves; order Charadriiformes; family Charadriidae; genus Ibidorhyncha; species Ibidorhyncha struthersii. The sequence goes on from VZSZ01011077.1 coordinate 599,906, forward strand.
AAAAACGCAGGAGCTTAGAAAATAATCTGCTTTTAGGTATTACTTCAGTGAAGGTAAAGTCTTTCCACTATAAGAATGTATTTCCCTGCTGAAAATAGCATAGGGAGCAGAATGAGAGAAATTATTTATCATTCTTCTTCAAAATTCAGTACATTTTTAAAGGTGAGATTATAGTTATTTTATTTCACCGTCAGACAACACAAAGCTCTGGTCATAACTTCTCAAATGATTGTTATACTGAGCTCTTGTCAACGAAAAATAGAGTAGCAGACATGCAAGTATGTCAAAGGCATGAAATTCAACCATAAGAGTATTACTATCTTAGTACAGTATTTTGTTTTCAGATTATTGAAATTGCTGCATGAGGAATAGTGTAGCCAGCAGGGCTAGAGAAGTGATTGTCCCACTGTACTTGGCACTGGTGAGGCCGCACCTTGCGTATTGTGTTCAATTTTGGGCACTGCAGTACAGGAAGGACGTTGAGGTGCTGGAGAGGGTCCAGAGAAGAGCAATGAAGCTGGTGAAGGGTCTTGAGAACAAGTCTTATGAGGAGCGGCTGAGGGACTGGGGGTTGTTTAGTCTGAAGAAAAGGAGGCTGAGGGGAGACCTTGTTGCTCTACAACTACCTGAAAGCAGGTTGTAGAGAGGCGGGCATTGGTCTCTTCTCCCAAGTTACAACTGATAGGACAAGAGGTTTAGGTTAGACATTAGGAAAAACTTACACTGAAAGGGTTATCAAAGACTGGAACAGGCTGCCCAGGGAAGTGGTTGAATCACCATCCTTGGATGTATTTAAAAGCCATCTAGATATGGTGCTCAGGGACATGGTTTAGAAGTGGGCCCGGTAGAGTTAGATAACGGTTGGACTTTATGATCTTAAAGGTCTTTCCCAGCCATAACGACTCTATGATTCCATTAAAACGCAGTAACGTGAGGGCTTTGGGCCAGGAGGCAGGTAATGTTTCTCACACAAGCATCTGTACTGACAAGCAAGTAAAGGGAATGGCCCTTTCAACTGTTTCTTCCAGAAATGAAGTTATATTACAGTTTTTCTTCCTCAAAACACAGAGCAACTATTTCAACAATTTCAGAACTGAGCCACAGAGGATTAACTTAATTTTTATTAACTTACACCTAAATTATGACACGTCTGTGATACCTTTGTACAAACTGGGCACAAGTTCCTGAATGGGAGTTTGGGGGGGACAGAGAGTGGAGAAACACAAATGAAAATACATTAAAGTGATTCACAAACAGATCTAAAGTATAATCATAAATTAGACAAATAGGATCAAGTCCAGAAAACTGATTCTTTGAATAAGAAGATAACAGAGATTAAAAGACTCCTGTAGACAATTTTTAAGTATTACAAATAAAAAAAAATTTATATCACATATATATTTTATTCCACCAGTCCTTTTGAACTAATGATTGAAAATACCACAATGACAGTAGAAATACTAAGAACAAAGATTAAAAAATTTCCAAACATACCTTTTCAAGGAGGTAGCCAATGACTAAAAAGCCTTTTCCACCAAGCATTTGTTCTTGCATGGCTACTGAACTCTTAAGAAGCTCAACCAAGAAAGCCAATAGGGTAGCACTGCATGTAAAGAACAAGCATTTTTTTCAGATTAGAAATGTAGAAAAATCAATCTGTTACATTCTCAATGTTCACCAGCTATTAAGTGAACAGAGACAGGCTTAAAGTGGTAAGCAATTCTTTGAAAGAATACAAATCTTACTTTTTCTGACAAATTTCTCTAATGATTGTTCACATATTACAGCAGTAGGAGTGAGAGTTCGTATTCAAAGAGAAGTGCAAAATCATTTTGTCAGCTCTCCTGATTTGACCAGGACCATCCCAAGTTTTAAATGTCCAGTTCGGCAACTTGCAGATCTAGCCAAACGTTTTGCAGTTGGAAGAGGCAGGAGATGACGAGTGGGATCCAGCTGACAGTGCTAGAATGATGCAGGCAAGGGCCATGTCAACCATTTTACCATCTAGACTATGCTAAAATGCTAGGAATATCATCGTTCCACACTTTCAGTCTCTAGCGTCACTACTGCCACAGAAACGAGGCATAAAATGGCTGAACATGTATGCGGGCAACGATGCCCACCACAAACCACAGTGGAACAACTGCATGATGGACAGCTTTCCTTCATACTTTCTCCAGACCAAATATCACATAATATCTAGGCCTGACAAAATAAAGGCTGAGAATCACTTTCATCCAGTTAGGAACGCACAGAGGGACTTCCAGAGGCCACAAGGAAATCACCCAGCAGCCCATCCCAGCAGTATCTGTGAGGTGTTCAGAGAGCACAGGAAGGAGAAAAAAGTGATCAGAAAAGGTTACTGTTTAGAAAGAGAAGAGATATGAAAGACTTCAGGGGACAGACTTGGCAAGAAAGTGAAACTGTGTTAGGAAAACCAGCAGAGGAAACATATGGCAGATCAATGCATGGTGGGAGAAAAGTCACAACTGACTATTGGGTGGTGAGAAGGAAACAAAAATACACTCATCTGTTGCTGAAAAACCCAGAGGAAAGGTAGGAAGAAAAAAACTCCACATTTATGACAGAAAGGAAATATTTAAAAAGATTTGTCAAGTATATCGAAAAGGTAGGTGACAGAATGCGTTGTACTGCATACACAATGCATAGATTAAGTCATTATTCCTATTCTGAAAATAAAATAGGTATAACAATTCCTAGCTGTACTGACGAGTATCTTCAACCATGAAGGTTTTCACACAGGTGGTAGGCACAGGCAAGGGGGAAAACTGTGGCTTTTGCAGCTATGAAAAAGTGAATTAAAGGAAATGTTCCACCTGCATTTTATAAATTTCAACTTTACTTACAGTATGTAGTCAGCTAAAGTTCTCTTGCCCTCCAAATACAATCTTTTACTTTGAAATAAATGTTGAGATCGGTTAATCCATGCCAACACCAAAAAATAATGAATTTGCTTAGGAAAACAAGATTTATTCTATTTGGTGAGCAAGGCTGCCATGCGAAAAGTACACAGTGTAGGCTAAGTACATGCTGTGAACATGAAATAGTGCCTTGTCTTGCTTCATTGTTGAACGGTCACAATAATCAGTCTAAAAATCACATACAGAATGCTCCACAGAATGTCAGCAGTAAAAGAACACAGATAATATCCATTTACAGTACTCCAAAGCTTTTATTAAAACAGCCTGTCAAGCTGTCACATCAATTTCAAGCCAGGTTATATGCATCAATTTTTTCTTAACCTGACTGAAAGTTTCTATTGTATTTGTCATCTAAAATAAGATCATTTTTACTACATGACAATCCGTAAGAAGCTCATGTAAAGGGCCGAAGATTTATATTTAGAAACCTTTTTTAAAAAAATTGGAGTAGGTCGAAGAAAATTCCATATAGATGGCGCTTACTATCATCCTTTATGAGTAACCTTATGACTTAGGAGGACAAACCATTATGCATAAAGTTAAGAAACAACACATATCTTTGCAGGATTAGCACCTAAATTACAACAATAAATGCTATTAAAATGATTTAGAAGATTGTTGTACCATGAATGTGGCACCAGACTTAAGTTTAAAAGGTTCTACTTCCACTTCTGTAAGTGATTTATCAAAAGCCCTTTTCTTTGTATTGCAGTTTATTTGTCCGTTCTGTGAACTTAGACGTAAACTCATGGGCTGGAGTTTTTCTTATCTCATATTAATACAATCTCTATGCAATTATTAGAAATTCTGATAGGACTCCGAATACAAGCTACAAGACACACTGACACCCTAACAATAAAGATTTTTGTCTCTTTTCTTCTTTTTAAGTACAGATAAATCACACCAGTCAACTCAGAAATAATCAGTTAATATTTAACCATGCCACAGATAGAGAAACATACATGCTAGTTCTGTGCAAGAAAAGCTGAATCAACAAAGTTTATTAATTCAGATGCAGATAGAGCCCAAATACCACTTTTTAGATATTCACTATCTTTATGTGGGGTACGGTTGAACTGATGAATCTCACCTGCCCATGTTAGCTCTGCAAAGAGCTACCTTAGCTGTCAGTGCAAAGCGATGCCAGTGTTTCTAGTTCCAGGAAAACATATTAAGTTAGGCAATACTTTTGTGAATGAGCTATGCCTTTTCCTAAGTCCAAAATGGCTTTTAACATCTATTGAACCAGACATATAAAGACACTGCAAGCCAGCTCTGCAGAGTCAGCTCAGGTCTGCAAGCAGTAACTCTAGCTTCTAATCCTTCTGCATTATCCAAGATTACCACCATAAATAATACAGTTGACTGTAGTACCTAGTAATTCAAATCTTGGGACAGCACACATGAATGCATCATTACACTTTACACCTTCAAGCACATAAAAAATTCCAAGTACCAGAAAAAGCAGCAGTTAAGGAGAACCACCTGGCACTCCCGTAGAGGCATGATGAAGTTTGAGGCGAACACTCTATAGGACCACAGTATTGATGAAAATTAGCACCATAATTAAATGTAACTAGCGGTTTGTCCACATCATTGTGCAGGAAATGAAGTAATTAAAAGATCTGTAATATTTTAACTGATAGAAGAGCTGTGAAATCAAAATGGAAGCGTTTCTAAATTCTCGCTGCACAGACAGTACTGAAGCTATTACTACCTGAAGATGATGATCAGAGACAGGCAGAAAATAGAATACATGCTTAGTCTGATATTTTCTCCAGAAATATTGCTTACATGTGTTTCAGGTGAAACTTCTTTTCTGGAGGAGGAAGGAAGGAATGAAACTGCACTAAATAATAGCTGTTGCAAACCCCCCTGTTTTTGCGTGTTATCTATCATATACTTTATGCTAAAGAGCATTCAGTCTGTCTAAATAGACACAACAGTTAACAATTCTTAGATAAGCTTTCCCAAGCTCTGCCAAACTTCTCTTTCCCTACATGTTCAGACTGACCTCAAGCATTTAAGTGTGTGTGCATGTGTGTATATATATAAATCCATACTGACATAATGGATCTTTTCGTCACAGTTTTGCATTCTAAAAATTTAGTCTTCTAGAGAACTGACTGCCTAATTTAGAGGATTGTATCCAGAGCTTTTAACATATTTCTACGGATAGTCAATTAATGTAGTCATCTTGGCAGCTGAAAATATATTCAACCTGAAGATTTTAAATATAAAAATTTTCATCAGCAGAACCAAGTTGCCAAAATTATGCTTTTAAAAAGGGTGCTGTTGACACAGGGGAAATAATATTGATTAGAAGACTGTCTTCTAAGATGAACAATTTTTCAAACAGAATTTAACAAACTTACCAGTAACTAAAATGCATCGGATTGCTGAAGGGCTCACATTAAACTTGCAAAATTCTGTGCACTGCCATACAAAATTTCTCTCCATTCTTGCCTATTTTCAACTCCCCTAGATACAAAGGCAAATATAAAGGATACTTCAGCCCATTCCTACATCTCCTCTATACCACACCCTGTCTAGAACAGATCAGTTTGTCTGCAGTGCAGCTAAGATACACATACACAATGAAAGTATATATGTCAACCAACACTAAATCAGACAGAATTATGATTTCTACTGAAAAAATAATTAATTTCAGAACAGATTTTTTCCAGCAGTTTTCCATTACTAAGAAGTAGAAAAAAAAGGCTGCAGACCAAAATGTGAAGATGCTGTGTTTCTAATGATTATGATACTGCTTATTCTATAATTAGCGTATTGTAGAGACAGTAAGTCTCTGGAATACTGTCACATAAAAAACTGAAGCTTAATTACACTGTTACAGCCTTGCCTGATTTTTCCCTCAAACATACATGTTCCTTGAGAATACTTACAAAAAATATTATTTTTTTAATAAATAAAACAGGAACACAGAACTGGTGTTCACAGTGTACACCCAGAAGATTTTCTTAAGGATGCTTTCATGTCTATACATATTTATTATATTTGTGAAGTCCCAACCTTTATAATTCAGACAGTTATTCTTATGATGTGCATTGTGAAGTTACAAACACCACCTAGCTTACTTCATTCATCCAGATATATAGATATAATATAAATAACTATTATGTTTCAATAATTCATCATTACGTTTCAACATTAGAATGTTTCAAGGCCAGAATCTTCAGTCAACAATCATGCAATGTTACTCCTTATATAAAAAATATACTACAGATATTCGCAAAACCAATGGCTTCTGTAGATAAGTCTTCAGAATTCTAAAATATGAAACTTCCTTCTTCGTTAAAAATAAGAATAATATAATAAGAATATAACACATAAATATTTAATTTTCACTGCCCATTTACATCTATGGGAATTTTAAAGAACCTTTTCATATTACACATAAAAGAAGGTCACACTGGAAATCACAGGGTTACAAAGCCTTTATGTTGTGACAATCCTTGAACAAGAAAGAGCCGCAATTTTCAAATTCTAAGTTGACTGGTAGGTTCCCACTAAGTGAACAACTATTACTGTTTTGTGGAGCTAAAACACAGAACAATTTAGGTAAACTATTCTTATGAAATGAGTTTCTACTACTTCACCTACAAATGAAGCATCCTATTAGGAACATCAGTCATATATTCAAATAAACTCAGATGACAAAGGCTTTGGAGGAAAAAAGAAAACCCTAGAAGTCAGAAATTTGCACCACTGGGATAAAAGTGAAATTTCATCTTATGGGTTTTTTTTTAAGTTTGTGTTTGTTTTTTTTTAATCACTACATAGATCAATTTCTTTAGTCTACTTTTTCCCATGATAATTTTCTCTGAAAAATTTACCTTAATTACTTTAAGTTTTATCTTGGATTGTGTATTAAAAAGCTATCTGGCTTGTGCTTTACAAAAGGCATCTTTAATTAAAGTAGGCATGTAACTATAAAGATCTAAGTATGTTGATTAATGACAGATGATTTAACTTGAAGAGGCTACAGAAAAGAGAATGATGCAGGTATTTGTTCAGTCTGATTATCTTTGGGAAGGATCCTTTACAAACTAATTTCATTTGTATTTCCAGCTTCTCCAAAATAGGACAAAAGGATCGTATAATTAACCCCATCAGAGGCTGTTAATATGATAACTTTTGAAAACTAATCTTAGCATAAACAGGTAAAGTGGTATTGAGGAAAATCACACACCAACAATTAATGTTTTGTTTTTAAACAAAAAAAAACCCTAAGGTATTTGCCCTTTAACTTCAATTCAAAATGCAATACTAGCTGTATTGATGATGGTGATTATAATAATAAAAAATAATAAAAATTATAATTACTGTTACTGTTATTATTATTACCCTTCATCTGCTGGCTGCCCATTAAATATCACTGTTAGCCAACAGTTTTAAATGAGTTTGGCTGATTCATTAAGTAATTTGTTACTTTATCAGAATATTTACTAAATGTTTCATAGTATGGACTTAGAAATCCTCAGGGAGCTGCATTAGCAATATATTAGCAATATATTTTGATGAGATGCGAGACGACTTCTACTTCCTTACTTCATTCCTTCAGGAAGAAAATCAAAGCACACAGGGTAAGCACGGATTTCAGAAACAGTTTCGACTGCACTTATAATGCAGGTTGGGAATACAAAAAGGCATTTTCATCAAGGTATACTCACTGCTATAGCATGAAATCAAACACTTGTGCATGTTTTAACACAGTCTCTGCTCTGCTGACACTTTACTAATTATTCATATTAATTCATTCAGATTTATGCAGTCATGGACACTCAAGCCTGTGTGCCGCAGGGTTCCAAGAAGGGTTCCCCTAACCAGGCAGGAGGTAAAATAAACTCAAAGCAGAAGAGACCCGGATAGTGAGGATGGAGAGGAAGTTCCCATGAGCTACAGCTATGGCAGCTCTCTAAAGTGCTTCCCTAGCTTCCAGTTTAACTTCCTCTTTTTTTTTTTTCTGTCAGCTTCTTGGAGAGAAAGAGGAAACTACTTCTTTCTTTCCCCTTTTCCACTTCTTCTCATAACATACGATGATGACAACACGAGAAGACTACTAAACGTGTTTCATCCAAACTGATGTCACTAAACACTAGTCAGATGAACGGGTGTCATGTGGGAAAACCAGAGAGGCAAGTCATTACACACCTCTGCATATGGGCAAAACATTTTGGGACACAGACTCCAATCATAAATTAGCCACCCTTAATAGTTCTTGGATCTTCTGGAGGAGGTACCGCAGTGTGGGAGTTTACAAAGGACTTCTACCACATGATACAGTGACTGTAATGGTATCAGGTTCAACAAGACCAAGTGCCGGGTCCTGCACTTGGGTCACAACAACCCCATGCAGCACTACAGGCTTGGGGCGGAGTGGCTCGAAAGCTGCCTGGCGGAAAAGGGCCTCGGGGTGTTGGTTGACAGCCGTCTGACTATGAGCCAGCAGTGTGCCCAGGTGGCCAAGAAGGCCAACAGTATCCTGGCCTATATGAGGAATAGTGTGGCCAGCAGGACTAAGGAAGTAATCATCCCCCTGTACTCGGCACTGGTGAGACCCCACCTCGAGTACTGTGTTCAGTTTTGGGCCCCTCACTACAAGAAGGACATTGAGGTGTTGGAGCGTGTCCAGAGAAGGGCAGTGAAGCTGGTGAGGGGTCTGG
>VZSZ01011077.1:608571-630689 GCA_013398815.1 Ibidorhyncha struthersii
AGGGAAGTGGGGCTGTTTAGCCTGGAGAAGAGGAGGCTGAGGGGAGACCTTATCACTCTCTACAAGTACCTGAAAGGAGGTTGTAGAGAGATGGGGACTGACCTCTTCTCCCTAGTAAAAAGTGATAGGATGAGAGGAAATGGGTTCAAGTCATGCCAGATAAGGTTTATATTGGATATTAGGAAATTTTTTTCACTGAAAGGGTTATCAAACATTGGAATAGGCTGCCCAGGGAGGTGGTGGATTCGCCATCCCTGGAGGTGTTTAAAAAAAGGGTAGACATGGTACCTGGGGACATGGTTTAGAAGTGTTTATTTCAGGTTAGGTTAATGGTTGGACTTGATGATCTTAAAGGTCCCTTCCAACCTCAACAATTCTATGATTCTGTGACTGTACTTTCATTACAAACTATCGTCCAGGCAGTCTGATTTGGAAAGTCACATTCCTGTTGTCACAGTTTGGGAAGATTCCAGTACAACTGATTTCATTGGAGCACAGCTGGGTTATACTACAGATGTGAAATTTCAGGTGCAATATTCAGCCGCATTCCCCTCAAAATGCACAGGAAGTATGTTATCAGCACCCAACTCTGCAAACTCTAAATTGTAGACTGGGACCTTGGCTCTCCATCAGAGGCACAAATGTAAATGCAACGACCTTGGAAAGGACGACTTTTATACCCACTCTCAAGTTTAAATACCTGGGCCAGCTGTGACAAACAAGAAAATTATTGAAAGATAGTAGGAGAGGACAGGTTAGGTAGGTAGGGTATTACCTGGCATTCATCTTACTTGCTACCATGATCTTCAGATAAATTCAATTAAACTAATGACATTATTAAGAATGATTGGAATCTCACAGATTTTTCATATTAAGCCAACAAAAAAATCAAGACATCAAATTGAATTTCCTATCAAGCTGTGCTATTTCCTATCTGCAGAAACTGATAGGAAAACTGCCTATTTCCTACCAAACTATCATCTATCAGAAAGCAGATGCAGCAACACTACTAGTTACCGACATGAACCCAAAAAGTCATCTGAATATAAAAAATACCAAAAAAAATGAGCACAAGATACTAATTGATCAAGGCAAAACACACAAAACATTTACAGGAAATGATGAAGAACAGGATTTGAAATATTATTGTTGCTCCCCTCACCAATATTTCCATTTCACTGACTTACAATAGATGGGCAATATACTCTGTAACAGGGCTACCCACATTCAAGTGTGAAAATAACGTCAGTAATAAAACTGACTGAAAAGATGCCTATGTTTACTTTGCCACAAATTTTAGGTGAGTGTACATATCACCTTTAAGAAAGTTAATGTGCACCTAGGCACTGCATTTATTTAGTATGATAAACAGTAAAAGTATTTTTAATTTTTATTGTATAGTGCATGTGATCTAGCAAATCCAGTTATTAACTTCTAGGATAAGTATATAAAAGAATTCTTGGAATTATTTCATCTATTTAAGAAAACAACTACAGCTCCTTCTACTGTTAAATATTTTCCCAATATGGTATAGTCCAAAGCAACAATCTCATATGAATTAACACTTGAAGCGTGTTCAGAGAAGGGCAACAAAGCTGGTGAGGGGTCTGGAGAACACGTCTTATGAGGAGTGGCTGAGGGAACTGGGGTTGTTTAGCCTGGAGAAAAGGAGGAGACCTCATCGCTCTCTACAGCTACCTGAAAGGAGGTTGTAGTGAGGTGGGGGTCAGTCTCTTCTCCCAAGTAACAAGTGATAGGATAAGAGGAAATGGCCTCAAGTTGCGTCAGGGGAGGTTTAGATTGGATATTAGGGAAAATTTCATCACAGAAAGGGTTATCAAACATTAGAACAGGCTGCCCAGGGAAGTGGTGAAGTCACCATGCCTGGAAGTATTTAAAAGACAGGTAGACATGGTGCTTAGGGATGTGATTTAGTGGTGGTTTTGGCAGTGTCAAGTTGATGGATGGACTCCATGATCTTAAAGGTCCCTTCCAACCTAGATGATTCTATGATTCTATTTATTCTGTGACAGAATTAGGTCAGTGCCAAACTCTGCGCACCCAATACCTTGTCAGAATCAATCTCTGTGTCACTGCTCAACAGATCCAAATGAATTCAAAACCACACACAAGAGACAAGTCAACAAAGCAAATCCTTCCTATCATATTACCCATATGTTATAATCAAAGGTAATAACAACAGTATCATAACAGAAAAAGCCCTCTATAGTTCTTTTAATTACACAAACACCTTGTTGACCTAAACTGCAAAATTTTCTATACCAACCAGAGTATTGAAAAGCAGGATGAAAAGTAACAGTCTTGGCGTTCAAGTTGAGGGACCACTCTCCTGAATAGCAGGTGCATCACTTAATCTAAGAAAACATACTTAAGATATGAACTCAGTTTCCATTCTTTCTTCTCAGTCTTATGGTGTGAGACCATAAGAATCTATACAGTGCTCCAAAAGCAGAATTGTAGGTTATTTCCATACTTGGTCTCATGGAAGGTGTAGATATACACCTACAGGTATATACCTATTACAGGAATAAAGAACATTTTAAAAGAATACCATTAAACCACAAAGTTGCTATATTCATATTATGCTGCTTTATAATTTAAAATTTTATTTACAATGAATCCATTAATTTAGAAAAGATTAAATTGCAAGTGGCTCAAGACCATTCTTGTAGTCCTGTTAGCAAATGCCTTCTATTGTAAAAAAAAATAATTAAACAAATAATTGAGAACCTTGAACTTATTAAACAGATTTTGGTATGTGCAGGAGAGAAGGAGGTGAGGAGGATTCAGAAAAGTAGTCTGGAAACCTAGGACACTTACAGTGGGGTATCAAACTATTTACACTTCCCACCTCCTAGGAACACATTAAGACAACAAGGCAGCACAGCTATTCAACGGGCAACTTCTGAGTCCACCCAGTTGGCCACCAGAAAGAAACAAATTCTACAGCCATAGTAAGGCTTTACAAACGTAATGGTCTACTGTTATCAAGCATCATCTGGACCTTATTTTTTTGGCAAAGAGGGCATAAAGATTATCTGCTTATAAAATTACATAGATTGTAATGGCTGAATGCCAACTATTTTTCAGAAAGAAGTGGGGTGGCCCTCTGTTGCTGTTGTAGATACATTTTCACAGGTAAGAAGGATATAAACAAGTATCAGGTTTTGGAAAGGAACAAATATAGAGAGAATAGTCTAAAAACCAAGGGGAAAGAAGGAAAGGACCCAGTAAGTATACTTCTTCCCTTACTCCACTACACAAATGAATTTTAAATGTAGCCCTATTTTTCATATTGATTCCACTTTCACCATTATCTCCGTTCTTTGCCCCAGAAATCTTTTATTCCTTTGTTTGCCTACTTTCTTGTTTACTTAAACTATTATTTTTCTCAATATCTACTAAATCCTATTAAATTAAATTAAAGAAAATAATGCACATACACCAAAAAGAGTAATTCAATATTTAAGTTACATCTCATCAAGCAACCATTTGCTTAAAATAATTTCAGTGTGTTCTTGAGTTAGGATCACATGTTGTTGTATTATGCATTTGTACAACCATATACCAAATGAATTACAGATCTCTTTTTAGAATATAATCTAATTATAGAAGAAATGCATTGATTTATTCAGGAACAACTTTTATCCCTTTTTACAGTTCAACTAACTCCAGAAATGTTCTGTACATTTTAAATTGAACTTTATGAATGTTCTCACTCACTGGAAAGACCACACACTTGGGAAGAATTCGTCTTTATCTTGACTTATAAAACTTACATTATATTAGCTCTCCATTTTTAAACAGACCTAGTTAGTGCTTTATCATTTTTTACAGACTTAGCTCATTAATGAATTTAACATATATTTTATTCATACATATGGGCACATACACACATTGGAATAAAGCATTTTTGCCTACTGTTGTGCCAGTAAATAAAAACATACAGGGAATTTTTTTCCAAAAATTTTCAAGGCAAGTGTTGTTTTTTCTATTCGCCTTACTTCAATGCAAAGTACGTACTGGAAAACAAACTACAAAAACGTAAATATCCCACATGAGCCAACACACATCAGCTTTTCTGTCTTTAACACTGAATGAAATAATTTACACCGCCATAACACTTAGAAGTAAAATTCGTTATTTTTAAGACTGTGGTATTACTTCTCACATTGTACTAAAATATTCTCATGAAATATATGAATTTTTCACGCTACAGAAACTAATGTTACAGAAACAAATAAAAACCAGCAGCCATGTTAGCTACATATATTTGAGTTACCAAAGGGGAAAACAGATGACTGACAAAACTTTGACAAATTGATTAATTCCTTAAATTAGATTGAGACAAGTGATCTTTCATGAGAAATTATACCAAGGTATCACTTTCAGTTCAATTTTTCAAAATTGTCAGCAATTTTAGTATTATTTAATTATTTTTCAGCTAATTATTTCAGCTAATTTATTACTGAACTAGCTAATGCAATAGAAAGTATCCAGAATAATTAATAGCAGAGTATTCTAAGCAGGAAAATAAGCCATGTACTCTGAATTACGCACCTATTGTACAAATGGATTCAAATACAAGAGTCAACTGCCCCTAAACACTGTTTTCTAGCCAGTTTTGGTTACATACCACCCTACAGGGAAACGCCGTACCAGTTCTTCAGCGTTACTTTTTCAGTTTTGTTACCCCCAAAGTTTTAGGTCACACACTTTGTTCTGACAGGTTTAGATCTCTTGTGTCGCCACTGGAATAGGAGCCTGCCCTGACAAGCAGGTGGCAAGAGATTTTCTTTGCAAAAATAACTACAGCTGAGCTACCTTTGGACAAGTCAGTGTGGGTACTGACTGATTCTTAAGCGGTCCTTTGCAGGCTACACATGGAAGCATTCCTCTAACTGCTGTGCAGGCTTTTCGACCTTGGGGTTACTTCCACAGTATCAGAGCAGAGACTTCATGTGTCCCTGTTTAAAAGTCTCTTGGTGTGTCCCCAGTCACTGTTGTAATTGTAATATGGACACAAAATAACTCATCATAGCTCTACGACTTTCTGACTATGTGTTAATGTGGAAGGCTATAGTTTTCCTTAATTTTGAATGTTATTAAATGACACAGACTTTGAGAAAGTAAACAACGTTGCACTGTAAAGTAAAAGCACATTGGTTTCTTTAAGAAGTTGCAAAAATTGTCATGAAACTATCCTTAAAGACTCTAGAGTGATTTGAATTCATTATTTAATCCAAGCAATTTTATGCCAACGCCATCTGATGTATCATCAGATTAATACAATTTACACATCTCAACAGTAAACTGCTTTTTAAAAAATAGTACTATTTTCAAAGAAACAAAGGTAAAGTGTAAGTCACAGCATTTACAAAAGAAAACAAATCAAACATTCCCACCACAAAATGAAATATTTTTAGCTTAGTTTAGCTTTTATCTTGCTTGAAAGAAGCTTACCAAACTGTTGTTTCCACCTGACTGTCGTGCAGTTGTCGATTGTCTAACTGGGCAAAGAGTGGAAAAAGAACTTGAATCCCTCCAATGGAATGAATTGCGCTGTGAATGGAGTGGGTTACGATAGCTTTCACATCCTAAATTAATAAAATAAATAAATAAAAGGAAAAACCTCAGTTAATCTCAATTTTAAAGGAGAGTTACAAACATAACTTGGGAACACTTTAACACTGACTCGAGTGCAAACTAAATTAAACTTGTTTTAACTTATTTTCATTACTTACATTTGAATTATAACCACCATACTTAAAGGCAAACATTAAACAGAACTTCAGTATCGTGGCAAACTGTGCCTTATGGTCTGAAGTTTATACTTCTTAATGAAGAAATAATAATTTATGTGCTCTAGAAAGTGAGCCAAGAAAGAACAGTTCAAGTGATAGGTAAATAATACAAAATAACAATCTCTTTGTACACTAGTACACAAATATTATTACACAAATGATGTTTAGCTAACAGTAATCACAGAACATCAGTTTAGTAGCACAAACCTGAAGCATAAGAGCATGGGGGGAGTGTACAAAAATTGAAGGATTTTCCTTTGGTGAGGATTCAAGGCATAGCTGAGCATCAGTAGCCTTCGCATTATAAGTAAAAGCAATGCTACTTGCAAGTTTCCCATCATATAGCACTTGCTTATGATGCTCAGCAAGATGAATATCACTCTCAGATTTAAATTTGAATGTGCTCTGAAAAAAAAGAAAACACAATTTTTACAAAGTAAATATTTTAGACAAAATCCTTGCTACAAAATGTGCATAAAATACATTGGGCTTGAGAGGGAGATGGAAACTGATAAACTTTGTTTTAATTTTCCAGTAGTTTAATGCAACTGAACAATGAGACCATTTTTTTATATACTGTACTCCACATCAACATGTCAATATAGTATTTGGTATTTCATGTAGTATTATTTCTCTCTCCTTTCAGCATCAGTGTTAACAAGTTTCAGAAGTACCTATCTGGAAGAAATGTGTCACATTAAACAGCTATAAATATGTTAAAATAAAAAATGAGCATACAACACATTAAAAATAAAGAAAAAATTAAATGCCTTGTATTTTAATTTATATAAACTCACTCAAATTAGAATATAGAATCCTATACCATTTTGATTAAAGGAATTGTTATTTTTAAACGACATTAAAACTCATGCTTCATTAACAATCAGGAGTATACATAAACAAGCTACTTACATTAAAAAAATTAAAATAAAATTATAACTGCCATTTTTTAAATTAATGATTCTTAAACTCAAAGCTTTTACAAAGGAAGACTGAAAAATTCTATTATTCTTAAACATACCGTGATTCATATCCGATCAAAACTAGGCTTTCTGGCAACACTAACAAATCAATCAAGCACAAGAAGACAGATTTCTGCCTTGCTGCAAAGCGTTGTCAGATTTACTTGGCATGTCACTACTTCTGCATGTAACAATCATTTGACAGTGGCAAAAAGACAACTAGTAGTAACACACAGTGCTATACTGACACAAGTAAATCAAATTTGTTAGAAATGACCACCATTTAATAATTCAACATATCTGTACTGTTTTATTTCTAAAATCTTTACTCAGTTTAAAATAATTTATTGTTGAGGTTAGTTATGAATCATTATGCTTGTTTTCACTGCATATAGCCATCACAATTCTCTTTATCCCTTTGGTCCTACCAAATCTTTCCCTCCCCCCACACAGTAAGAAATTATATATCATGAAACTACTGAAAGTGCTATCACTAGGGTTTTGGTTATCCAGGCTAGAAGAATTAAAATAGGCAACTTACAGGCCATTAGCTGTACTTTCCAAACAAATTACAGGTTCCTACCGAATATGTAAACCCATAAAACCCATCCAGCTTTTGCAGAGCTCTCAAGGCTGCTGGAAACCCGAAGAAATTCCCTCGCTTACAGCCAAATGATGGGAAAGCACATCTGCTCAACTGACTGACGCACGGCATTAAAAGGTCTTTGACAAACATCCATTTGTATGTGGGTCCTAAGATTGATGTAGACTGCATAGACTGAGCATGTGACTGCAGCTGCTGAAGAACCTTCAGAGCAGATCTGTCAGTCAGCCCTGTCCCATGCTTGGTGATGTCAGCTGGGGGAGGCAGCCACGCCATGGTGAAAAATCTATGAGATGCAGGTACCGTAACAGAGAATGCAAGTAGGAAGGACCAAAGTGATCGGGAAGTCAGTGGTTAAATCTGGATTTGGCAAAGAAAGATAATGTTATCTTTGGCTGCATTAGGAAGAGTGTTGCCAGCAGGTCAAGGGAGATGATCCTTCCCTTCTACTCAGCACTGGTGAGGCCACACCTGGAAGTCTGGGCTCCCCAGTACAAGAGAGACTTACTGGATCAAATCCAATGAAAGGCCACTAAAATCATGAAGCGACTAGAGCATCTCGACTATGAGGAAAGGCTGAGAGGGCTGGGACTGTTCATCCTGCAGAAAAGAAGCCTCAGGAGGGATTCACCAATGCGTATAAATATCTGAAGGGAAGGTGTAAAGAAGATGGAGTCAGGCTCTTCTCAGTGGTGCCCAGTGACAGAACCAGAGGCAATGGGCACAAACTGAAACACAGGAGGTTCCCCTCTGAACATCAGGAAACACTTTTTCACTGTGAGGGTGACTGAGCATTAACACAGGTTGCCCAGCAAGGTGGTGGAGTCTTCATCATAAAAGATACTCAAAAGCTGTCTGGACATGGTCCTGAGCATCTGGCTCTGCTGTTGAGCAGGTGGCCCTGCTTGAGCAGAGTAGTTGAACCAGATGACCTCCAAAGGTCCCTTCCAATGATGTCAACCATTCTGTGATTCTGTGATTTACACTTGCGTTAGGAGTCCATTTTGTAGGGAAACACACAGTGATCCCCACTTACTGCTCTGTTCATACTGCAAAGCTCTTCAGAACCAGAGACTTCCTTTTGGCTGAAACCAAAATGTCCTCCAGCTGGTGGTAGTCATTCAGCACAAAGGATCAGACTACAACCAATCCGAAGTAAAAACCCCAAAATACACACATTGTGGTTATTCAGCCCTCAGCACCAAACATTTTAATCTAGAAACGTGTTCCTATTGTGCCACACTACTTACTGAAGTAGAAAAACCCAAAGAATTAGTATTATGTTTAGAGCTTGAGAGTTGGCTCTCTGTTGATATGGTTGGCGACATCTCACTTATCAGGAAGTGACTGCTACAGATTACACATTTGTCCTGAGGAAGGTGATGATGTATTTCTCTCCAGAGGGCATTTTTAACTATACAGATAAATCTCTGCGCACTTTCTGCAGAGATAGAAATGATTTAGTGATTTCATTGCTTTCCATAGATACCTGCATTCTGCATGTACTATATTTTGATGTTTTACCAAATGAAAACACTTCTTACCCAGAAAATTTTTCATGCTTCTAAGCTTTGTCAGATCCCAAAGCTCAGGATGTTTTTACCTCTACATAATTTTTCATAACTTTGCCGTTTTAAATACATCAGTGTTTCAGCACAAAATTTGTATCATTACCATGAAATTTTGCAGCTTTCTAAACTGTGTAAGTTAAAATAAAATCAGTTTTATAAACAATTGTTGTCGTTATTCTACCTCCTAGTTTTCAGTGTTTACTATGCCTCAAGAATTTATCAGAGACCATTTTTTGGAAGTCAAGCACAAATAAGTTATGAATAATACTGCCTCACATTTTTTGGAGAAAACCAAGATTTAAAGGGACTTTCGGCCATCAAAGCCCAACAAAAGCGACTGTAAGTTGGAAATTCTAGTCTCCTAGACAAAAGATTATTATAACAGAATGGAAAGAGAGGCTACGAATTCTGATGTATGATACTCCTTTATTACTAACACTGATCTACAGAAAAAGAAAAGAAATTCATATGCGCATACTGTACTGGGGATGTGGGAAACACAACCACAGAATGATAGCAGAGGCTGTCAAGCGTATAAGCTCTGATTGCAAATGGTTACTTACTGGTCAGTGAAGGAATACAACTTTGAGATCTCGTACAACCAGTGTGAGGGTATAAAGACAGCAAAAAAGAGCCTTAGATTTACCATATTCTATATATGGTAAAAATATATACAGGATCCATAAAGAATAGTTGTCCATAAAGGATAGTTGTTGCTCCTACAGGAATAGGAGAGGGAACAGAGGGAGCTGAGAATTACTCCAGCACTGTCTTCTCTGGTAAAGGAAGCTGTGCTTGACCTGCACCACTCATTAAACACCAGCAGCTTTCCCTTTCCTTTAGCAGCAAGAGTGCTGCTTTTTGATTTACCATTTACCTCATTTTTCTATTGTAGTTTCAGTGACCGTACATAAAATATTATCTTGTACTATATGACTGGGTTAAGCAAATTTGAATTTTCAAGAGTATTTTGCATGTATTTGTATGTGCATGCATTAATGCATTTTTACTCCAACCTTTGTACATGACAAAAAGATTGATAATGCAGCACTGACCAAGAGCAAACTCAGATGCAGCAACACACAGAATAATCTGATAACTTGCTTTGAAATGCATATGGGAGGGTTAAGGGGAGAGGCACAGACTTGACAGGGCTATTAGGAAAGGGCTTTGTTGAAACATCCCTTTATAAACAGCACCAAACACTGCTATCAGATGCATGTCTTCCTCCCACATTACCTTCCTTGTCCCTCTATTCTGCATTTATCAGCCCCTCAGGATCCCACATGAGACACCCTTCTCCCTCTTCTTTGCTGCCTGCGAACAATGATGGCTAGCAGAAAAAGTATGGTGAGAAGAAGGATGCTGCTCCATTTCCTCTTTCTTTTGGCAACCTCTGGTAACTGAAGCTGTCAACACAGTAGGCAAAAGTCTTGTTCAGCAACTGCAGACTCAAAATGAGCGTGCTTTATTACAGATAAAACCTGGAAATGCGAATATTGAATTCTATTACGTACCTACTAAATATAATTTAAAATTTCAAGATACTTTATGGATGAATTTGAGAAGACTTAATGGGGAACAGGCAAATCACAGAGTTCTACTGCCAGTACGTTTTCCTCTCTTCCCCTTTTAAAAGTTTGATTACATGTCATTTCTATGCAATAGTTACCAAGTGTGGCATTTTTGCAATATTGCTACTCACACAATCAATGTAACATTTTTTGTTAAAAAAATAGGCCTTTTTCTACAACTGCAAATTTAGGATTTCAAAGTAAACTACCTATTTGCTTAATAAATAAGTTTTTATATTAAGGCATGCTGGTTGCAACTAAATGAATTAAGAAAGACATGTTGAGCAAGACCAGCATGGACATATTATGAACTGTTTCTATGTTACACCTCTGTAATAAGCATGTAATGTCCAATAAATAATATAAATATTATATATAAAAATNGTCTAGTTAATCCTAAAATCTGTTGCTTCAGCTTGCATCACAGAATAGCGGTGGGTCAAGGTGCAACAGATACATTTTTCTCTGTAGACCAAGATCTGCCTTTTCCTGGACTTTGTGGCTTTGGTGTTATTTGCAACATTACATACTACATATATTCACAGATGTGTGCCTACTGCACTGTCCCGAGCTCTGGTATGTTGGTCGAGTATGCAGATTTCTCTATATTCCAGAGGTCTGAATGGCAGTCATTGTAGATTAGGGACACTATGAATGTTTGTGAAGGCAGCTGAATGAAAGGCAAAATCACAGTCTCTTGTCATGAACTAAGCAGGTAGAGCACTACATAAGGGATCACAGAATCACAGAATGGTCAGGGTGGGAAGGGACCTCTGGAGATCATCTAGTCCACCCCCCTGCCAGAGCAGGGTCACCCACAGCAGGTTGCACAGGACGGCGTCCAGGTGGGTTCTGAATGTCTCCCGTGTGGGAGACTCCACAACCTTTCTGGGCAGCCTGTTCCAGTGCACTGCCACCCTCAAAGTAAAGAAGTTCCTCCTCATGTTTAGATGGAACTTCCTATGCTCAAGTTTGTGCCCATTACCTCTTGTTCTATTACTGGGCACCACTGAAAAAAGACTGTTCCCATCCACCTGGCACCCTCTCTTTAGGTATTTATAAGTATTGATAAGATCCCCCCTCAGTCTTCTTTCCTCTAGACTAAAAAGACCCAAGTGCCTCAGCCTTTCCTCATAAGAAAGATGCTCCAGTCCCCTAATCATCTTTGTAGCCCTTTGCTGTACCCTCTCCAGCGGATGGTTGTTTTCCCTAAAGAATCAGAATCCTGGGATACAGAGGACTAAAGTAAGAATTGTAAATCAAAGGAACTACCACATAGGAAAGAAAAAACATCTGTATGAAGATACTCTCCAAAAATTCTCAAGTATTTTGAATAATCCTCCTTTGGGAGGAAAGTTTTGGCACAACTGGAATTCACAATGCATCTAGAATAGTTGCTCTTTTGCAAAAGCTGAACAGTTGATTCTCCCAGTTGGTTAACAGCACCAACAATTAGAATGAACAGGATATGTAGTGAACTACTTAAGAAAAGTTTCTGAAAGGCCAGTTTGCATCAGCAAGTCAGGTAAGAGCAAGAATGTGATCCCTAATGTCCAGCAATTCAAGCTACGTGTCAATTGAGGCTCCCTTGGACTATGAAATACCATACTGAAGTGTTCTGAACTGGTGGACCATTGCAGCCACACAGAACCGGAAAGAATTTAGAGAAACAGAGACGTGAAAGAGGCAAGCTTTGAACGAAAGCCATAAAAGTGCCCTGAGATCTCGAAATTACAGAATGTGGTTCCTTTTTTTCGTTGTGGGCAGACCTTCGGCTGGAAGAAGGTGACAAAAAAGGGTCCTGCTTTGTCTTATTTTTTGGAAATACGGAAGTTGAAGAAAGAAACTGTGTTATTTCTAGGGTTCTGCTCTAGGAACCTGCTTTTTTAAGTAAAAACATACTTTCATATTTTTAGACAAGGAAGAAAACTACTTTAGAGAGGCAGGAGGTATTAACAGTGTTGGGAACATGACCTAAACTTAAAAACTTGATATACCAAAGAAAAATATCCCTGAAGTATTAAATGTCATCTAACTGACATTTTACAAAAATCAGTTAAGAAGCTACAGGTGTAAAGAAATGTAGTTTAAGGGAAACACATGAATCAAGCAAGGTAATTTGACAACATCGTAATAAGGTTAGTGCAGTAACTACTGGAAATGTTGTAAAGAGAGCATCTGTCGTTCATTTAGTGGCCAGCCCAGCCTAAACCATGACAAGCCTGAAAGTGTGTATGCCTTATGAACCCCTCCGACACTCAAAAAATATTACATAGTAATTTTCACTTCCTGAAATAAATGAAAACATTATTCCTATTTAATATCACTTCATTATGCTGCTGCAAATCCACAAATTTAATAAATTCATGAAGATTTACTACATTGATTATTAAGAAGGATAAGGTTACATTACTTTCTTTTGTATGACCAAAAAACATTTGCAGAAATATTTTTTCAAACAAAATACAGTATTAAGTTTGGAATAAAGTATGCCTTGTTTGCAGAAGTGATACACTTCTCTTGACTGACTGAACATTTTCAGTTTCAAGGCAGGTTTTAACCATCAACAATATGGAATAGAATTCTTCTCCAAGTAACCTTGACATATATTTGGCTAGTCACACTACATACATACCTTAAAAGACATTTTCAACTATCACTGTCATTACAGTGTTAGCTGTCGTCAAATAATTCAGAGCAATCATTTTCAACACACCGAATTAATATTATTAGAATCTAAATGTTGATTTTTAGCTGTTATTTTTTAAAGTTTTTATTTTCAGAGTACATGATATATACTAAAAAGCTGAAAGCCTACTTCAGATGATACTGCAAATTTCACAAATCAGAAAGAGAAAATTTGGGAATAATTGATGGCAGAAATCCAATAACGTTCATCTGGAGTTAGATTCATTTTCAGGCCTTCTCCACTAGGCACTTTCTGCAGACTTCTGCAAAGTAGCTACGTTGTTTTTCTTCATTAAATAATACTATACTCAGCCATTCCAAGACACAAGTGATTGTTCATACTAGACATCCAAGTTTATGTATGCACCATTAATTTGTCCAAACTGTCCCCTAAATATCAATTGCAAAGCATGAGGAAAAAGCTCAACTTTATTTCAGCAGAACCGTTTGAAACCGCACATTTGAACAGAATTTGCTTATTATGCCTTGTTAAATGTTAATCTGCTGTAACTCAGGTTTTAAACACAAACAGTAGAGAAGAAGGTTATTCCCCTGCTATTCAGTACACCAAATACGAAATTGCTCTAATCTGATTATGACCCAAAGTCATAAATTTCACATGCAAACATGTTTTGGCTATGCTTTAAAGAAACAACTTGCATCTTTCAAAAAGCTGGTGGAAATTAAGGTTAGTTAGGATACTTGAAGAAATATTCTTCTTTTGCTGCAAAGAAATCACATAGCTTTACATGATCTTAAGAGGAATATATACATGCATACATGTCTTCCAACTATATCTATCAATTACTTTCTTTTTCCAGTTTTACATTTTTTAAGATCCATTATTACCTTATATCCAGGTCCTAACTGATGTATTGCAAAAATCTGTGCTGGATTGAGTGCTTCAGTGAATACATATACTGCTCCAAGCTGGCCACAGAACACTCTATTAGCATCAGCGGTCTCCGAAGAGCCAAGAAAGCACTTATCATAGCTCTGTATCAGAAAGAGGCAATGTTAATGAAGTTTAGTCATACAAACTATACAATGAAATAATATTCATGTACAGCTACTGAAGCCAAAAAATACAGGGAGACTGTAATTAAGAAAATAAATCAATCATTTATTACTTCAGTACCTGATTCCCTGTAGTGAACAACTTCATTTTGAGTATCGTAGCATTAATTGTTTTACAGGTCAGTATTACAATGCTGTTATGACTAGCTGCTAGAATTTGTTTATTATTAATTTTTCAACATACAACAGAGAAAATTAGAACAGTACATTCAAGTACCAAATAACCTTCTCTATTGCCTTCTAGGAAATATGAAAGTCTTGAAGCTCCCTGAATTAGAATCATAACTCCCACTGCTAACACACAAGAACATGTGCTGAAATGCACTTTTCTTTCACTATTCTGCTAACAGAGCTAAACATCTCTAGCAGAAAAACACAACTGTGAATTTTTCTAGTTTACAACTGGTGTACAGTCTTCCTCTATGACCATAGCCTATAACGATGCGGTTTGTACTTAAACTCCTCTTCTGTCTTCTTCCACAGTTACAAGAGCTGTTATTTTCCACTCCTTCCAACAACTACCCCCCTACACAAAGACCTTCTGCAGTCCTCCATCTGTCCGCTTGCTATTATTTCAGATTTGAGGTGTTTTTTTTGTGGCTTTTTTTTTTCTCCCCCAATTTAAATTTATTTTACAAGCATTAGGTTAAGTTCTGGTGCTTCCAAGAAAAAAAGGCTTTCAGACAAAACAAAGTTTAGAACTTAACTTTTTAGAATAAAGATCTGGGGAACTGTAAAACAAGGTGCAGCACAGGAGGACAACAACAGGAAGGATAAAGATGTTTGCAAGGCGAGTCTCTCAGCTTCCTTCAGTCACATATACTTTATTTAATGGAAACAAGGATCAGGCCTTGCTTTTTGAGCAAAGTAGTAGAATCTGCATTAGGAAGCTCGCTTTCTCATCTTGCTTAAAACATCTGCTGAGTTTTACCCTAAGAAAAACTTCTGTCAGCCCGGAGAATGGAATCAAATATGGTGGATGGCTGCAGCAACTGATCTAGGGGGATAAGCTATTAACAAGGAAAGGAGGAGTCTCTCTAAAGAGTCAAAGGAAGTCAAAGATCTGGAGCTCAACTTTGCAATGAGGTGAGGTAAGAAGTATCCAGGCTTTTATTTCAGATTTATCCTCCTTTTGACCAAATACCTCTTCTAATATTTTTTTCCCTTGGAATGTCTAAATTTTTTAAATAATTTTTTTGGACAAAACTAAAAAACTTCTGAAAAAAACATAAAATTGGTTCATAAGGTGATATCCAGGATGCACAGTGCTATAAGACCACTCTGACTACTGGTAAATCTAATGGTGAAGCTTCCTAACAATTTTCATTTAGTTCACTGAAGGCTTTACCAATGCGTGAGCCATTACTGTCAGAAAATCTTAAGTCTATTCATGTTGAGCAACTGAAATTCTTAATGCTTATTTGAGGAATTTGTCTGAGCTACCAATGCCACCTTTTTCCCTAGCTTATACTTAGAAATTTTGAGACATGCATTCCTGCCTACTACAAGGGTATTTTCCTGGATTCTTCTAGTTATCATTAATTGTACAACAGCCGTCGTAGCTCTCAACAGATTCTAAGTTTTATATATAATTACATTCCAGATCTGTTAACCTGTAGTAATTTCCAGTTCTGTCTTTTTTCATTCTTAGTAGATTACGCTTTCCCCATTTCTGGTGCTTCATTCTACATTAGGTGTTTCCATTATTTTTAATTGGAGGGGAGGGCTAAGTCCTGATCTTCTGGTAATTTTTATTCACTTCTGTTCCAGATGCCAAACAATCCATAAGCCTTATTTATTTATTTATATATTTTAAAATCAGCATCCAATACTCATAGCTCTTTTGGTCTTCCTCCCACTATCTCACGTTTCCACAGTTTTAAACCTGACAGACACTAACTGATCCAAGCTTGTTTGCCTGTTTCTGTACATCCCTGGTAGTATGTCATTAATGACCCCAAGATGAGGTGACTGACAGATCTGCTTTATTCAGTGCCTTGGTCCAAATCCTCCTATTTTATTTACATAAAAGATTAAACTCTTGGGAGTTATGGACCTTGTTACTTAAGGATGTAAGTTTATCCTCAATATTCTTGATGTTATAAGCCTTCTTTCAAATGTAGCCCAAGTGCTACTGATGTCATCATCCTGTTGGCTTTTCACCACTTATGTAGACTTTTAAAATCCTTCTACAGTTTCCTTATCCTACAATCGAAACACGAAGTTCTGTGAAAGACGTCAGGACGTCATCCAGCTATCTGAACAAAAATCTTCCATCAAACCTCAGTATCCCCATATTCTACACCTTGAAGACAAGTTTTGTGGTTTCTCTCATATTACGTCCCATAACTGGGGAAAATTCCTAATCTATCAGCTGTAATAGCTAAACTCTTCTAATTTAACTTCTGTCTCAAAGTGTATTTGAATTCTTATAAATAATTAACTCCATAAGGCATATGGAGCTGACCATGACTACTGACCAGCTAGCAGCTGCACACATTTGATTATGTTATACCTTGTCATGAATTTCACTTCATCTTTTTGTCATAATCTCTAGCTATATTTACTCTTTGGAACATAAACTCAATGAGTTATTTACCACTAGCTACTGTATCTTGTGTAGTGCCCTAACACAATGAATCTCAGCATTGCTATGGATTTTATATGACATTAAATAGTAATAATGAAATTGGAGCCAAAAATGGCTCTATGCAAACAGTGCATCAACAGCATTCACAATAGCAACAGTTATACAACAAATTTTACAGTGTCTTCCCCCTTTTCATCCACACTCATATCTTCCCTCTAACATTCAGGCTTAACATTGTGCAACACTTTTAATACATGGAGGTCTCCTCAACAAAACGAAAAATCTTGAAGAAGGTTTGAGTGATTTAGAGTTTTGCATAGATGACACATTT
The DNA here is from genome assembly GCA_013398815.1 of Ibidorhyncha struthersii. Classification (NCBI taxonomy): domain Eukaryota; kingdom Metazoa; phylum Chordata; class Aves; order Charadriiformes; family Charadriidae; genus Ibidorhyncha; species Ibidorhyncha struthersii. The sequence continues at coordinate 625,794 of VZSZ01011077.1, forward strand.
TGCAAATCCCTAGATGAAAATGTGTATTAAGACAACATACATTTGTGAAGAATACTGATGCAAAGCTGGAATAACTATTTCTGTAATATCCTATATCTCACTGCCCATATCACAGAAACAGTTAACAACCCAGTGATTTCATGGCTGTGTATAAATAAGAATGAATAAGAAGAAAAATAAGAAAAAAATAATTAAAAATGAAAAAAAGCACCACTTTTTAAACTTTCACCCTTGTCATCTGCATCTTTACTTGAGTGTCTTCCAGGGTACATATGAAAATTGTAGACTGAGGTATTCTTCAGTTCTTGTTTGGATACAAGAGGTAAATGTCAAATATTGAGAACCAAGTCATAAAAATACAAAAGAATTGTAATGCAAGATCAATTTGGGAAAAGATAAAATAAATTAATTCACAGTCTCTACCAAGACAAAACCTACGCTAAAAAAAAATAAAATTCAACTCAGTCCCTTAATCTTAAACTCAATAATGCAAATCTAATGAATGTTTTATTAATCTAAAAAATGTTTAATTACAATGCATTCTGTTCAGTGGTAGCTTTGACACAGTAAGCAACTGAAAAATCTTGCCTTCATTATATATATAGTGTTTTAAACACTACATCTCAATTATCTTACAATGATAAGAAAAGACTGAAAAGAGTAAGATGCACTTAGTCAACAATATGCAACTCCTGTCCCTTTCTCACTTTTCACTATCTGTTTTCACAACCTGTACTGTTAAATATATCAGTATAAGCTACATAAATAGTTATGAACAATATATAATGTAAAGGAAGAAGAAGAATTGGTTGACTTGCACAGTTTTTTCTTTTCTCTCAAGGCTATTACGGTAAGGTATTCTCTTATCTTGCAGGAGACTAAAGTTATATCCAAGTGGAAGGGTATGAAGGAAGGAGTTAACAAATAACTGGATAATTACTCAAGACTTTTCAAAGGAATACTTCTAACAACTCAAGCTTTATATGAAACAAGAATCTTCTAATACAGTTAAAACAAGAGCTTCTTTTCCTGGCTAATGTGTAATAGTGGTAAAGAGCATATGCACTCCTCTATTTTCCTTTTTATGCCTTTGACACACTGTTGCATTCATTCAACTTTCCTGAATTTCTCCTACTTTCTACTCTATTTCCTACTTCTGATAGAACAGAATTATTAATTAAAATTAATTAAAATTAATTAAAATTAATTAAAAATTAGAGCTCATGATAACTAGTGTCTTTCATACCTTAATCTATTCTGCAGTGGACAAAGTAAAACCTTGGCAGAAACTTAAAAGACTTATATCAAAACATCTAAAGCTTGATAAACCAATCGCACCTTAAGAAAATATTGTATTACTCCTACATGAGAAAGTAGAAAGGAATGCTGTGAGGAAAGTAGAAGGAACAGCTCTTCCTGCTAAGCATTTATGGCTAAAGACTACAGATCCCCACACCATGTAACTAAAAACTCAGCCCAGATCCTCTGAGACCTCAGCTGGCTTTTCAATCATCACATTCTCACCTATTACAAAAATGTTTATATTACCAAGGAGAAACCATGTTCTGCAAAAAACGAAAGGCTTGCCTTTTCTTGCACGGAGAAATGCAACCCAGAAAACAAAGAAAGATGATCAGAAGCTTTGGCAAACACAGTCCTCGTATTTTAATTAACATGTAATATTTACATTCTCTTTCAGATCCAACTTTGCCTCTAGAATTTAGCAAAAGACAGTTAATTTCCTTAAGTACACTAGAGCTTCCTTATCCTATACAGGCAGTTAGAAACAACTGAGAATTATATTGCAAATAAGAAATAACAAAAGCGTAGCAAGCTGATGAATCAAACGCCTCTGTAGCACAGCTTTAGCTGAAGGCAAAGCACAAGAGAATCATTTTATCTGCCTTCCCCATCCAAAACTATGGGCCAGAAAGAGAAATTTTCTGCATCATTAGGTGAAGACTCTCAAACCTTCCAAAGTAGACGGTATGAAAAGAAAGCAGAAAAAATATTTTTTTAGATTTCTATAGATTTCTTTAGAAGAATTTAAATATGAAAAATATGAAAATGATTGCATTTCCTGTAAGAATATACCACTAATTTGAACTTAGTCCAATTAACAGATACAGGTCTACCTGCAACCTTCTCCAGGTAAAAATGACTGGTGTCCGCCTGAGGAGCAAGCAGATGCAAGACCACGGTGTCTTTGCTCTGAGCTGCCTAATGTATGCAACTGCATGTGTCTCAGTCTCTTTTAACTGGTTTGGATGGCCAATAAAGGAGGACATCTCTCTGTAAAAGTTTACTACCCAAGAAAATTGCTAGTATTTCAGGGATGAAATTTTGTAGCAATTAATTTGTACTTGCTAACAATATTAATACCTTAATATTTAGCACAGCATTTGTAATATTGGTCAACTATTGTCAAGTCAAATAATAAAAGGCAAAATATGTGTGTTACTGGGAGACAGATGTAAGACTCCAGTCTTTTCTTAATATTATAAATCTCTTGACGCTTCTCTATGCTTTTGGTTTCCAGCTTTTATTTTTTGTCTATTTATCTTGTTGGTTTAAAACTGTAAACTCTGCATAGAAGAAATGATCTCTTACTATACTTATACAGTGCTTAAAACAATATGACTCTGATGATTGTTCAGGCTACACAGACCTACCCAATTAAAAATCCTACTTAGAATTTAATGTTCAATGACACAAAAAGCATAGAAATGTTTTAACCATTAACAAATATCTCCTCTTGAATCCAACACAGAATTTAGCGTGACACAAAATGAGTACTTTTGTATACATTGGCAGTATACATAGTTATTTGGCAGAATGAATCAGTTTTTCTTAAGGACTTTTCTCAAGCTAAATCTGTAAAATCTGTAAATCTACCATATTTTCCTATTGAAAAAGCTAATAATTAATCTACTGTTATCAGTGTTCTCTTTACAGTATCACGTATTAAAAATGTTAGCTATAACAGTCTCTCCAAACAAAATCTCTGAAAATTTCATTAAAATAGCTATGCAAAATGCAGCTAAAAAAATCCCCAATATTCTAAAAATATTAATATATAAAATCAATCATATTGCATTTTATTAAGTACATAACTAAGGAAGATAGATTAAAAAGAAAGTTTTTAAAAAAAGAAATAAAATTTGCAAAGATCTACAGAAAACAAATATAGCACTTTTTTTTCCCTCTTCAATTTACTTTAAAATGAAAAGCTGTAAGAAAGGAAAAAAATAAAATCTTACATCATTCGTGTTAACATGCCAGGCCATGTCACCATAGGATACCAGCTGACCATTCACGTAACATCGTATTTCACTGTTTCTCCATCGATTATAGATGTGTACAATGCTTATCATGTACCACTGGAAAGACATGGAAAATCAGTATACAGTGGCAGTTTTTGTGTTATAAAACATAAAGTTAATGAGTGGCATTAAAAATAAGTGACCAGTCTCGTAAATTCATACGAACAGATGAATCCTTGCAAACGCATAAAATTAAAAGTCACCAGTGGAACTTCAAGTCCAGTCAGTAGAACCGTGCCTAAATGCAATGATGCTCCTACCTGCATCCCTTTATGGGATTAGAGCCAAAACCGCATACATACAATTAAAAAGTTGAATACACTTCCATTCCTGAAAGTGTAATTTAATTTAAAAACACAAAACACAACTGAGTTTTAATGGGAAATCAAGTTCTATGTGCACTTACCTTAACAAATTCATATCACATATCTCTGCCTTTTCATCATAGCTCTCTGTCAGAAATTATTAAATAAAAGGAAAAAATTCACAACAGCAAGTTTTACAGCCCAGTTTAAGATGTTATCCAGATTGTTTCATATGAATTTCTTCCTCTATTCTTTATTATTCCACCAATTTTTGAACAACTGGCATATCATTAAAAATGCATTATATAATCAAACAGAGAAGGCATCATGATAAAATGCTTCCAAGTACAACATGGTGATCTTTCACATAATCTGTTCAACAGGAATCGTTATGTCCACAATGAGTAAGGTCAAGAAGAAAACCTTAAGTTTCCTTCAAAACCAAACCTTTAAATTCATCTAAGACTAGGAATGGAAAGTTGATTTCCAAGACCTGCAGATCAACTCATACTTAACTATAATGGGTGTCTGTATTATTTCAAAACATATACAAACCAGAAAAAAATGGACATACTGGAGAAAGTCCAGATAGGACCACAAAGATGATTAAGCAATTGAGGCCTCTCACACATGAGGAGAGGCTGAGATATGGGTCTGTTTACCCTGAAGAAGAGAAGGCTCAGGGGGATCTTATTCATGTGTATAAATACTTGATGGATGGGGGATAAAGAAGATGGAGCCAGAGACTTCTCACTAGTGTCCAGTGACAGGACAAGAGGCAATGGACACAAACTGAAATACAGGAAACTCCATTTAAAAATATGTAGGAAGGGTGGTAGCAAGCAGTGAGGATGGTCAAACACTGGCACAGGTTGCTCAGAGAAACTGTGGAGTCTCCTGACTGGACAACATCCAGAGCAACCTAATCTAGGTGTCTAGATTAGACTAGACTAGACTGTCTCAACATGTCGCTTTCCAATCTTATTGATTATGTGAAAAAAGTCAGCTCATCTGCCTTGAAAACATAATTTCATATTTAAATATTTGATATTTAATAGAAGGGGCAAAAAGGGGCAAAAAACCCTACTAATCAAACAACAGTACATAAGAGTACCTCACTTTCTACCTGTCCAAGTAAACAGATTTATTGGGTAATATTGGATTAAAGACATACAGCTACAGCTTTGGCTTCTGAAGTGATATGTGGCCAGTCTAATTTTATTTATTCCAAACAACAATGAACAAGCATTTTTTGTAGGACATTCCAC
>VZSZ01011077.1:630725-683182 GCA_013398815.1 Ibidorhyncha struthersii
AGACCAAAAAATCAAAACCCAAACCCACAACTCAATAAGCAAATGCTGTTCCCCATTTTGTCAGCAGATTCTATTTTGGAAAGGAATACCCACCATGAATTCAACTAAATATTTACAACTCAAAGTCTAGAAGCTTAACTGGTGACTACGCTAATCAGAAACTAGGCGCAAACCTCATGACTAGAGCCCTGCTTTCATCAACACTTCTTTTCCAAAGCTTCCACATCAACTAACATAAACCTCTTAGAAGAAAAATGCCCTTGTTCTCTTTCCTTCAAAGGTTAATTTACCAGTAATCTCCACTAAATTATGATGATTTTAAATACTTTCATCTCAACAAGTAGGCGTTCTTTGCAAAACCACTATTCAAAGTTGTAGTTTTTATTACTATTTACTCATATTTCCAGTTCTTATACTTCTGTAGCAGAAAAGTGGCTCACAACCATAAGCCCCAAGTTTTATCCATTTATCTTCTATCCGTGATTTTTCTTTCACAGTGCTTTAAGAGCATTTCTGACAACACACCAGTTTGTAAGACTGTCCCTCTGGGTAGCTTAAGCTTAACAGATGACTCATTCATTTGGAAACAGATAGCTCATTACTTTTGTTGAAACACTGTCCACAGAGTCTCTAAGGAACTAAAATGGGCAACGCTATCTTGGGAGAGCTTTGATGTCCACATCAAACCTTAGGAAAATTATATAATCTACTTTTTATAATCTTTCCCCCCCCCAGGTTAACCAGCATTCATGCACGGGAAGCTTTTATTTGAAGTCTCCTTTCTTCCATGCAACCTTTCTGAATCTCTAGCGCTGCTGCTATGTCAGAGCACTTACCTATGTCTGTTACTCTGACCCACAAGGCAAGCTCTACAAAAAACATTGAGCTTTTCTTTACTTGAATACACATGCAGACACACACGTGCGCAGCTCGTTATCATAACTTATCCAGTAAAAAATTTGCTCTTTGCCTCCTGCACTTGAATTAACTATATTTACATTTTAAATTGTAATTTCGTATCTGTCACTAGTATCAATCTAGATAAAATGAGTAACATAGGTTTTCAAAGCTAGTTCCTAAAATAGAGGATGACAAACTCCACTGAGTTAAGTCCGTCATGCATTCTCATCGGCAGGAAAATAAAGGTCCTTCTGAGATTCCTTCTTGTTCTCTTCATTCCATCCCTGTATTTTAATGAATACAAATTCTTCTATCACATGATGGTGTAATTTCTTCAAGGTTTTCAGAGGAGTATAATGCCTAAAGTTCTTGGGGAACCCCCACAGCATGTATCAACTGGCTCACAAACCTGTTCTTATGCACTGTAAGAATCCTTCAAATAATTCAACAGAAGAGGGGGACAAGACTTTGTCCCCAATATGTTTATTTGTTTTCTAATCCTCCTTCTCCATTTTTCCAGCTTCTACTCCATTTTGATGGTGAAGAAATCAAACATAATAATATGTAATTCTAAATATCAGCAAAGCCTTTTTCTAAAATTTGTATAATTATCCATCACCAATTTGTTTCACAAAATAAGATTGTATACCAAAATTCAAAGTTTAGCAAATTTCATATTCAAATTTCTTTGGAACTTGGAAGTGCCTATTGTAAAGCCCTGGCAATTAATTACTATCTCATATATTGATTTCTATACCTCTTTGACTGACATTTCAATTTGAGACGCTTCCTCTGACTCATCCCCATTGACTCATCTTGTAGTAAACAATGATGCAATTAATTCATTTAGCTCTTTTGTTATGATACTATATTTTTCAAGGGCTCCTATTAAACCTTAGTCATCTAATTGCCCCTATGGACTGGAAAAAAAAAAAAAGAGTTGCCTTATTATTTTACATATAATTTATTATAATTTATATTTGTCTTAATATTTTTCATTTTGACACAACTTCCACTTTCTGAACAACTTCTTTTTACCTACAATGGTCTCTACTTTGCTATTTATCTGTGCTTAGGTACACTGTGAGGAGCTTTCCAACTTTCTATTGGATTTTTTGGACTAATGGTATATTTGCTCTTAACCTTTTATATCTTTGCATTTAAGCAATTTTACTAGCACTATCAAACATCTCCATCTTGTAACTGCTCCAAGGAGGACTCTTCTCTTTTTTTTTTTTAACCTTCCCAGGTTAATCACAGATGCTATAACCATTCTTTTCATGTGGCTAACAATTTAATCAGAATACTATGGTTTTCCTACGTGGTTACTGATTTTCAGTGCACAGAAACTCTGTTATTTATTGTTACAACAAACTCATTTATCTGATTAGGTTAAGTCTTTAACACAGGGCATCACTCCTCTATTGGCAAGACCTGCCCCACTGTCACTTGTAACTGTAAGTACAATTTAAAATGAGTCCCCACTGATGGTCAAGTCAACAAGCTTCTGATACTTCTACTATGTCAATAACCTAATTTAAAATAGGCATTCCAGTTTCTCCTTTATTTTTTTAGATCTGCAGAAGCAAGCATATATGTATTCCTATTATCTATGTCTCATTTATGTGAATGTTCTTTGCTGATGTTGTACAGACATTTTGTTGATTTCTCTCCTGTTCTTTATCTGAGGACATGGTTTTCAGGGATTTACTACTACACAATGAACCAAACCAAGTTGTATAATCTCACACACAATTTTTCTTCAACTTTTAGTTGAAAAAGTCCCTTTTAAAAAAAAAAAATCAAATTCAGTAATACAATTTTCTTTTAAGTTCATCCTACAGTCTCCTCCCCTATATCATTTGCTGAAAAAGGCACCAAGACCATGCCTCTCTGCTATAACAAGAGCTTCCTTTGGTCATACTCAAACACACTTCAGATAACAGCCTGTCAATTTTTTATAGGGCTGAAATCTTTCAAGCTTAATCACTCACTGCTGAGTAAGTCATATTCCTACTCCAGAGCACAGTACAATCAGAGAGATGAGGCATCACAAAGTATTTCCAAACTGGGGAACTTATTTCAGTCTATACTACAATTAGAAAAGATGTTCAGGATTAGAAACACCCCAAAAAAGCTGTTTGCTCTTGACTATTGTGTGCTCCTGTTCAGGATTGATGCTGAGGCTGGAAGTCAAGGGAGTGAAAATTACTGGGGGTTGCTAATACACAAAAATTTCAGTTTGAAGTCCCCAAGAGCAGTATAGACATATTAAATGCAACACTGCCAAAGCTAGTTTAGCTCTGTTGAGAGGTCAGTCTATTATACTACACCCACGTTTTCTGTTTGGGGATAATATGACCAAATTTCTCCATGTATTTTTATAAATACTTGCTTTTCTAATGTTGTTAAAATACACTAATCAAAACCTAATTTTACCACTTAACACACCTTACAGTTTTAAAATAAAATTACATATTAGTCTGTCAATGATGTCATACGACATCGTTAACAGGGGGAAGATCTTCACATGAATATAGTATCTTTCTGATCTGCCTACATAAAGCTTTGGACCAGGTGGCTTGAATACATAATTTTACTTTGATTCAGCAAAAATAACAAAAAAAAATATTCAGAAATTTTATTAAGGATTATGTTTCTTCCAAAAGCTATTGCTGAAATGTCTACGTCTGGAAGGAAATGGCTAGAAAAATAGTATATCTGATGACAAAAATCACACTTCTTAAGTTAGCATTTGGATAGTACGCTGCTTTGTAAATGGGCACACAATTTTTGAATGCATATCTATACATTCAACACTTGCACAGTGGAACCAATGTAATACCTAAATAATGTGAAGAAAATTAATCTACATGTTAAACAGGATACGTTTTGACTTGTTAGAGCCAGGTATTGTATTTGACAAGTCTTCTTTCCTCCATTATGCGTTATGTACCTTCCCACATACATATATACACAAGTTATTAATCAAAAAATTGTATCATATGAAACGACTTGCAAACGCATTCTATAAGATTTATTTCAAATACTTTCTAAATCTGACATATGACTCAAAGTGTATGAAGCACGATCTTTGAGAAATATAAAACTGGCATGGAAGTTATATTTGGACATACTTCAGCAGATTATGATTTGAAACTGATATTCATATAATGAGGTATACATGCACTAGTATTTCAGAATTAAATATTTTAATTACAATAGCAAGAGCTAAAATTTTCCAGGGATGGTATGAAAGAAGCTAGTCATTCATAATAAAATTTATGAAAAAAGTATCTTGCTTAAATATGAAAGACTGCTTCTTCATCAACAAGCAAAGAAATTATAAGCTATGTCCCAAAAGCTTGTTTATCAACAACAGAATCCAAAAGTTAACAATTCTATTTGTTCCTAGGTTGAGAGTTTATCCGTAGCATCAGATGTGCTACTCTAAAAGAAAACTGAACTTCTACCAAAACTCTTTTCTGACTATAAAATTAAAGAAAATATGCAGAACAGAATTGAATCATTCCAATACACTCATCAGATATGTGTTTATAGGGCTTTATACATCCCTGAGTATTATGCTAGAAAAGGACATTACTATGTTTTAAAAAAAAAAACACAAATAACCTCAAGCTACATGACAGAATTAGAATCAGAGATTTTGAATCACAAATACATACCAAGAAAAATAGTAGAACATAAAGCTGATGAGTGAACAGTAGCATTCCCTCCCTAAAAGATTGGTTTCTCAAAAGAAAACAAGCGCTGAAATTCAATATACAAATTCTAAGGCCATAAAAAAAGAAATGAGCTTCAGAGCAAAATACATACAAGGCTGTTATCAATGACAAACACATAATGCTCACTGTACAGGAAAGTCAATGCTTCAGTCAACTAACTGAAATATTGAAGCCAGCAGAATCATTGCTTTCCTAGGACTACTAGGCATGCAGTAGAAATGAACACTAATATGATCTACAGAAATAATCAAGTTTTACTATAAAAAATGAGAAATCCCAAAACACCACTGACATAGAAGAAAGTTCAGAGCCTTCTATCTCCCAGTAACAGATAAGGAAACTTCAGCACTGCCAGCAAAATTGTTCCAGGCATTGGTACCAAAGTTATCAGGTACAGAACGCTCAGAAATAGAATGATGACCTTTTAAAAAGAAAATACCAACATTTTACAAATACTGAAAATTCTTCTCTATCGGAAGCTAATTAAGAAGTATTTTTAAAAACAAGTTGATTTTATAGAAAAGTTACTTCATAAATTATTACATTTTTCTTGAATTTAATCTTATCTGTAACTGACATAAAACTTTACAGGACCATCAGAGAAGCTACTTATAAATAAGAAATTATAGATTATTAGTAACGCTATGGCACTAAAAGGATTTTAGCACTTCTTCCCAGAAGCACTTTGTCTAATTTTCAATGTTATTCTTTATTGTGATACCACTTTGCTTACCTTTCGTGGCTGAAAGTCGTACTTCACACAGTGCTGGAAACCTTTGCCTTTTGACTTCAAGGATGTAACTATTAAGCAGTTGCCAACAAAATGAGCAGAATACCCAACACCTTTGCTAGTGCGGAAACTGAAAAGAAAGAATTATTAATGAAATTGTAAAAAGGGGAATTATTGTATAATAAAACAAGGTCCAAATACTACTTTAAATTGCCATGACAAAGAAAAGAAATTAGTATCTGGGACGGTGGATTTAATTTCCTTTATATTTTCTCTCCCCACCTGTTTCTTTGGGGAGAGCTACTAACCTTCATCACTAACTTGACTCCAGGCTACACTCTAAAAATCAGTTGTTTTTTTTTTCTTTACAAAAATCCAAGATAGTCAATATTTTATCTGTCAGGTTTTTCCCTCAGTTTCCTATTTCATCATCATCATTTAAAATAACAAACCCGATTTAAGTTTTAAAGAAAAATCAATCACAGAACAAATGTAAGATGTCTTGTAATTTTATGGGGTTGAGAGAACAATGCAGCCGATATGACAAACCAGTTTGGATTCAAGGTAATTACTATGCACAGGGCTTAGTTCTTTTTCAAGACTTATGATTTAGTTAGGCTAACGATCTATGAAGCTTTAACCATCTGAGTTGTGGATTTATTTTCATTTGTCAAATTGATAAAAGACTGCAATTTTAACAAAGTAAGTTTAGTAAGGGTTTCCAGCTTTCCTGTGGCAAATATCATAAAGACAGATAATGCAGAAAGCTCATACATTTCTCCACTTATATTTGAAAATGAAAGAATTGTAAAGAGAAATTCTGGACTTCTTAAAAGATATTTTGCAAAGGCAGCTGGTAGAAATTCATGAATGATGTTACACAGAGCATTTTTAAAAAGGTAAGTCCATATCTACAGCTATGTCACCTAATCCCTTCTGAAAAGCTAAGTACAATAAAGAGAAGTCTGCTATCATTAATATGGAGCACACTTTATACAGCTTTTAGCATACTTTTTTTTAAACTCATTACCAATCAAGTTATAAAAATAACCAATGGCTGAAATACAAGGACTAAGGGGTGAACATCGTCCATAAATTCTGAAATGAAACTTTTCAAGTGTAAGAAAAAAGGACATGACTAATTTTGAACATTTGTATATACTCCTGAAGCCCTCTAATTAACACTTTCTCATGTTCTTAATGTAGGTGACATAAAATAATTTCATATTTTTACAAGAATGATGTTTTATATTGTTTCGTTGTTATAACATTTTCATCAAACACTTTTACTAGGTCTTTCATACTAACATTAAGAGGTGAAAGGCACATGCAAATACTAAGTCCAAATTTCATCTTACTTACTAGCTGCTGAGATTCTACATCTTTCATCTACCCTACTATATAAATACAATCTTGATTGTAATATGCAGAAAAAATGCATAGTTATAGACCTAATTCCATCTTCAGAAACTTAGTTAAATCTGTATGTGTACATTAATGAAGGAGAGAATCAGATTTTCCTCTTTCCTCACTGTCAAAAATATAGCTGATAAACCGACCTTCTGAAAAAAAAAAACACCTTACAAGACAGGTGGTGTGACTAGACCCTGAGGTGGACAGAGCTTAGATGTTCTTCTCCTATGAGGGAATTTTTAAAGCAGGTCAAAAAGACATTCAAATTCTCAAATTCTAGAAAGCCGCTTTTTTTAGAATTAATTAGCGTACTTCTATTGAATGTGAAAAAGAACAATCAGGCTAAACAGATCGGGAGTAATAACATCTACAGATGAGTCTTCTTCAACTCAGCGGGACCTTGCACAGATGTCTTGACTTCCAGTATTGATTTCAGTCATCTTATGAGTTGCAGAATACCATTCTTCATCATCTCTGGTCATCAAGGTGGTTCTCTTGGCCTTGAGGCATGGCTTGGTTTGCTTTTTCCCTTTAGCAACCTGTTAAGGTGCTTCAGAAGCTTTGTTTTCTCGAATTCAGGCTGTGGTTTCCTCTCTTCTATTTATATGTCGTATGCAATTCTCTCTCCCCTCGAGTTGCTGTGCTGGAAAGGAGCTTTATTCCCTGCCACAGCCCTTTTGTACAGGCTTCCACACAACCCTCCTTGCAAAAAAAGAGCACTCTTTTAACAAACCTAAAAAATCCTCTCTAAATAAACCTAAGATATAATCTCAGAAAGAAGAGAAAAATCACATACTGTCCATCACCACTGACCTCAACAGTGAAGACAATTTATAACACTGCCATTCTCCTATGTCTTTTGAAGACTATTTTTAACATGGATCATTCCAATGAATTGGCTTCCACAATGATCCCACAGGCAGCTATACCCCACAACAAAAGGAACAATGAATAGCCTCATGGGAGAACATTACTCATATACATATATAACCTGCATTACCTATATACACAAATAACCTGCATGACCACAGTACTGAATTTTGTACAGTAACATGAAGGATAAAAACCTTGAAGTACAGCTTTCACAAAAAGAACAACTGAATGTGGTGTGGGCTAGTCTGAGACTTTGATTTACCTTCTTGGGGTTTTATGCCATTCAAAGCACTTTCCACCAGGTAGTTGCATCTCTCACAATGCCAGATTTGTTTCTCAGCAACAAAAGTAATCTCTACAAGCTAAAATGATTTTGGCTAACAGAATCTTATTCTTGAAGGATATTGAAAAAAATACACAGATTGACTATGTTCTGACATGTGGTGTAGCATTATTTATTACCAACAGCCAAATATTGTGAATACCACCACACTTTTACCTGATAAAACATTATTAAAATTGTGTAAAATGCATTCTACTACTTTGAACAGGAGCTAGTAAGCATTTTGTTATACACTGAGAATACTCTGTTAAAAAAGAAAAGAAAAAAGAATGGCTCTTGAAGAAATGTCTACACTTTTAAAATTTTTCCCTTTCCTAACCCCCCCAGTTACTGGGCTGATTTTGTCACCACGATGATCAAATCGGTCTGTTCCTGAAATTTTAAGCACTGAATTGCCCTTACATGTATAACTTCCTGGAGTTCAGCCTATGAAGACAAGAAAGCAATGAAATAATGAAAAAATAGCTCATTTCTTAGCAGGACTCTTCTCTTGATCTTGGAATAGAATTAATGGTTTTCTAAACATGAAGCTTAGCCAAGATACTACTCTTTTTTGCTGTAATGAATTATCATTCTAATACAACAGTAGCTGATAAACTGAAAACTCAAATACGTTCTCCCTTTACCTCAACATTATAATATACAGATTATGTTAATCTTCACATTTTATTTCTTGCCAAAGGTAAAGTAGGCTAGGACTGGTCTCCAGGATACTGCACAGAAATTCTCTAACCAGTTACCTACACATGCAGAACTTGCCACATCCGTAGATGAAATGCACAGAGACAACAAGAGCAGTACTGTCAACACCCATATGGTTTTATGAGCCTTTAACTACCTTCCATAGCAGCTGGTATACAATTTTACTACAGATCGTTCATAAACCCCTTATAGTTATGTTTCATTTCAGCCAGTTTCTCAAAGCAGCTACTGGATGTTATTACACTTCAATAGCAGGTAGGCATTCTTCCATTCACTGGTGAAACTGTTAAGTGATTCTTTAGCTTAGCATTTTACGAGCAATTTAACATATGATCATAGTACTGAGATTGACAAGATATTAATTCATTGAAAAGAAAGAAAGAAAAAAAAAAGGTTTCTTTCCACTAACTTTGGAATTCCATTATGTGGTTTTGCAACTGTTCTGCATTATATCTATTATTATTAGCTCTAGAGAAAGACTGAAAAGTCTAGATGGCTTGCTTTGTGTTTTGTTTTTTTTTTTTCCTCCTTGTGTCTACGTGAGTAAAAATAAAATTTAGGATGCTCTTTCAGAAGTTTTAGCCATTCTTCTGTTAAATGGATGTGGAAGTACTTGGACATTTTAAGGACAAAAAGCAACAATTATGACAATCCAGCATCAGTTCACTCTCTAATTCCTTTACAGAGCCCAATACACAATCTGAAAGAAAGCATCTCTTAAAAAAAAAGCCAACCAAAACCCAAACCAACACAACAACAAAAACAAACAAACAAAAAAACCCAAACCAAAAACCTAAAACAACAAAAAACAACAACAAAACACAAAACCCCATCAAAAAACCAATCTTAATATCTGGACCGATTTTATCTAATTCCAGGCCTTACTTAGAAATAATGTTACTCCATCTCCTTTTTTAGCAGAAAAGAGTATAGAGATTTAGAGGATGGAGGCTTCCCAGTTGAGTGTGCTTAAGGTTAGCCCTAAATTCCTAAATTTGCACTGTCTTTATGACAAAGAATCTACACCTCATTTTTGAGCAAACATTTCCAATTATCTATTAAACTGAGATTATTACTATTATACTGTGTTTATTATAATTGTGATAGTTAAAGAGACCACAGTATTGTGCGTCTAAAATTTGAATTTTCCTATTTTGCTGTCTACCCACTGGATCTCCAATTAAACAATCCATCAACATCAGATTTTGCATAAATTCTGAAAACAGAAGTCAAGAGCATCCTTAATTTTTTTTTTTTTTCCTTGGAAGGTTTCATTATAAAATGTGCTTTCCAGAGCACAGTTCACTCCAGTGTTCTTTGAATAGTACCATTTTTTCCCATGGTCTCTTAAAAGAAGTAGCAATTCTTAATTGTAAATGCTATTCCAGTAATGCTTTTGCCAAGATTTAAGGAAGTCATCACATCACCTTTACTCTCTTCTGTTTGTTCAGACTATCCTTGAAAAGACCACATCAGTTTTTTCAGCTAGAGCAATTAAAAAGCAGTTTACAGTCAGTTGGTTACCAACAAAAACCCCTAACAACTTTCTGTAATTACTGCTTTCTAATACATAACTACTAATTCTGTAAGCATGGCATCCATTATTCACTGCTAGGTACATGACATTGGTTTGCTTATAGCAAAATTTGCGCTATAGAATTCTGAATCTTACCATTTGAACCTGACTGCTCTGCAACAAAGCTTTCTGCTTATTGTTATTTATCATCCATGCAAATGCCAAAGTCTTCTAATTTTCTTCCAGGATTGTCACACTCATTTTTCAATTGGTAAGAAAGCTACAACACTGTTCCAATACACAAGTATTAATAGACTGTCACTTAGCAGCTGCCCAACATCATCCTCAGATAATTTTAAAATTATTTAAAAAAAAACCCAAACCAATTTGGCTTACAGTTCTTGAAGCAGTACCTAGCATTTAGCTAATTACAGAACAGTAGTGGTTCCCCCTCACGTCTAGCAAATGTGAAAGCATTTCTTTGCTTCTCATCTCCATTTTTAAACATTAGTTTTCACATCATGGTCAAGCTGATGTAACAGCTCTCTCCCACAAGAAAGGCTTCTGGCTGCTTCTTTCTGCACTCACTTAAAGCCTGGATCATACCTAAGAAGGTGATTGGGAACAGTCAGCATGAATTTACAAATCGGAAACCATCCTTGATCAAACTGATAGCCTTCTACAATGAGATGACTGGCTTGGAGGATGGAGAGAAAAGCTGTGGATGTTTTCCTGGCTTTCTAGCAAGACCTTTCAACACCGTAATAACCTCAATGACAAATTAACAAAGATGAGCTACATAAGTGGATGGTGAGGCGGTCTGAAAACTAACTGAACTGCTGGGCTAAAAACATTGTCATAAGCGGCACGAGTCCGGTTGCAGGGCAGTTACTATTGGACTACTCCAGGAGTCAATACTGGGTCCAATCATGTCCACCTTCTTCATTAATAAGCTGACTGGTGAGACAGAGTGCACCTGCAGCAAGCTTACAGATGATACAAAACTAGAAGGAGTGGCAGATACACCAGAGAAGTGTGCAGTCACTCAGAGAGACTACAGCAGGTTGGAGAAACAGGCCTACAAGAATCTCATGAAAATCAACAAAGGGAAGTGCAAAGCCCTGCCCCTGAGGAAGAACTGCCCCAAGCACCAGTATATGCTCCGTACTGACCAGCTGGGAATCAGCTTCGCGGAAAGGGACTTGGTAGTCAGGGTGGACAGTAATTGCCCTCGTGGCAAAGGCAGCCAATGGTATGCTGGGCTGCATTAGGAAAAGTATTGTCAGCTGTCCTGGGTTGAGGTAAAACAGAACCAATTTTCTTTGCAGTAATTTTACTTTGCAGTTAAGCCTCTTCTAACTAACTGCACCTTCTGAAATTAACAGCACATTTTTCAGAGAGTGTCTGCTTCTAGTAGAGAACGTCTGATGTTTATGGTGAATATCAATGCATAGTATGCAGAGATGCTCCTGCTTATACTTATTGCTATAACACCCAAGGGCAGCCAGCTTTGTTGTATGCCCCGTTGGAGGGTTGGAAGTGGGAAAGTGTAGAGGGGTTGCATTGGCGGGGATGAGCAGACAGGACAGATGACCCAAAATTGACCAACGGGGTACTCTATCCCATCTGCTTCATGCTCAGTATAAAAGCTGAGGGATCAAAGGGGTCAGTCTCTTTCTTCAATGCCCAGTGTCTGAGAAGGACTCTGGTTTTAGTTATTACTTATGGATTGGTTTAAGCCACTGTATAAAAATGCCAAGTATTTGCATTGTTCCTAATTTTCTTCTGAGGCTGACACATTCAGTTTCTCTTATGCATATTACATACACGTTACATTTACACAGACGCAATTTTGGCATTTTATGTCTACATGACTGACTTCTTTCTGTGGCTCATATGAAGCACTTGCAAAGTTCCACCTTGTTAGTCACACAATTTTTATTTCTTGCTCTTGATAAATACTATCCTTTTACATGTATTCCATAACAAAAGGTAAGGTAAGAAAGTGAAACACAACTATAATTAAAGATTAGTGCATGCAGGCGTGTGTGTGTGTGATAATGAGTGATTTATTCAGCACAGATATGGCCAAAGATTATTTGAAGAGTCTGTGCATACAGCAAAATACCTATGCTTACTAGAGAGGTTATCCTTTATGTGCTACAATAAGAGAGCTGAAACTCCATATGTTTTGGGGCTATGCTTTCTCCCCAAGTTTCCAAACTGCAATAACAAAATATAGAAGACATTACTTTGGTATATACTGTGTTATGAAAACATAAACCCCATGAAAACAAAGAAAAGCACACATCATCCACAGGGAAAGATAAACTCATAGAAAAAAATATTTTCTTACTCTGCTAGACTCTTTATTCTAACCAATCTAATAAATAGATATTATACTGAGTTACGTATGACAGGTAAATCATACTGTCAGTGGACATTTTTTAAGCAAACATGGAAAAGTTATGGTTGTAGCTATTAAGAAGTATGTTAATAAAATATTCTTTGGAGTACAACATTAAGGTGAGACCTAGAATTCTTTTGAAGGAAGAAACTCGGTTTCTTTGATAACTCAAAGGGCAGCTTTGTGGTGTTTATTCATTGACGTGTTTAAAAACAAACACTAATGAAGGAAAAATCTGTTTATTAAAGACAGATGTCTGAGTATATGTGGCAATTATTCTAAGCTATATCACTTCTTTGCAGCAAAGTGAATATAGGCTATGTTTTTGGAGAAAATGTCTAAATCAATATACTTAAAAATGGAAACAAAAGTAAATTCCTTCTGACAGACCAATACGAAGTATCCATAAATATTCAGGAAAGCATAACACACGGAGGATTTTAAACTATTTCAGTGCAAAAAATATGCTAAAAAAATGCTCAAAAATTTTAGAATTCAGTAAGAGTTGTAATCATATCATAATAAACATTAGAAATACATCATGGCAAAAAATATGCATTAAATAAATAAATAAACGAACATCTGACGTTATTTGAACCTAATGCCACTGCTGCTTCTGCATTATATTGGAATCAGAAGGAATCATATTCATCACTCAGACTGAAGGTCTTTCTACACTATTAACCCTAAGAAAAGCAGCATACACTGTGGTGTGCAGCTTCGGAGTATGCTTTTCCTGTTCTGAGGCAGTAACAAATTCTCACAACAAATACACCAGCTAAAGTTGCCAATTTTGAAACAAATTCTAGCTGAGAAACAAATGATCATGTTATGTTCCTGTATGCATGTTCAATCCCATAACTGCATTTTTTATTGTCCTTGACAGACTGAAAAATAAATAAAATATAGATCATACTAATAAACATAGCTACAGCCAACAGCTTGAAAAAATCTCCATGGTAAAATAGCTATAGCACTTAGCAGAAAATGGACACATGGAAAAGCACTACCCCACATGGTAATTTAGAGGAAATGTATCAATTTTTTAAATTCAGAACAGACTTAAATTATTTTTAATCAGATATTTATTTGTTCCATAAAAAATACGAATTGTTTTGGTTTTCCCAGTAAATGCACAGTAAGAGTTTTATGTATTGATAGTACAAGTACCTTCCTGAGACTGCATCCACTGGTTCTTTCCTCAGCTGCCTACTAAAAACTTCTGCTCTTTAGACTGCCTGGAATGACTAGAAAGTGAGAAATGTCACTTTTGGTTACTTTCCTCTTTGTGCTACTCTGGTATTCCTGAGCTGATAAAATCTGATAGATCTTCTTACATACACTCCTCATCTGTCTGCACAGCTGATACACAGTTTTTAAGACTGTGAGAAAAGGTAAGTATACTAAATAAAATATACATAAAGAATGAAGAAGTGCTGAAGAAAACACCAGCATGTCATGCCACAACAGAAGGTTCCCTATTTTCCTCATTACTTTTTCCTGCAGCTAAGGCAACTAAACTTGAGCAGATATGATTAATTTCTGAAGTGAAAAAAACTTCTTCCGTTTAACCAATAGAATAAACTTTTTTACTTTTATACCATAATTTCTAAGTATCAGACGGTTTTATTAAGGATGTAACTATTTCTATTTTTATCACAAGAGTAAACCTAAGTATTTGTCTCTCCTGCAATTAACCTGTTAGGAAATATATCTTCTCTTTTCGGTAACAGGTGATAAAAAGCCATCCACAGGCCTACCTTCTATTACCTGGAGCTAACGTGCAAACAGTGTGCTCTGAGTACAACGGATTTGTTTTATAGTACCAACATCAGCTGAGAATCTTAAACACCAAATAGAAAATACTGCAGCATTCTCAGTTTACAGCTCTAAGAAATAATATATTTTAAAATTGCTGAAGAAACCACCACATTAGGTTTTACAGTTTATCTACAAGGTACAATGTCTTGCATCCATGGATTTATAAACTGCAAAGCAAAAAGGACAGATGACTTTTTAGGAGTTTGTATACAGTAAGCAGCCATTAAAATCTGCAGGTATTTGGGGAAAACAAAGCATGTCAGAAACTAAAAACAATGAGAAAGATTAACGGTTATTAGGAGGCCAAAACAAACCATAACTGCAGACTTATAAGTTACTTACCAATAGAGATAGGGTTTATCCTTATCTACATTGATATTGTTTAGTGGATCCATACGAAACCAGGTGTTAAGAGTAAACCCATTTTGATAAGGCCACTTAGCAATAGGAGGCAATGCAATTGCCTGGGGGAGAAAACAAAAAAATAATATGAAAACAGCAAGTCAAAAAATGATTTTTTTAAAACGTATTGTTAAAGGGAATGCCTTTCTAACATTCCATCATTCTAGATCTGCAGATCTGATCGAACTTTCAAATATTAAAAAGGATTATTCAAGAACCTTCAGTAGTGCTTTTGAATAAATGCATTAGTTTTCTACCTATTTTAAACTGCTTTAATTTTTAACTACATAAATTCTACCAATAGAGGACATGAAATTAAATTCGTGAATGGGCGATATTAAAACAAAAAAAAGAGAAAAATTACTTCTGCAGAAATTAAACTGTAAATTCAGCTTTCATTAGGTATTCATCTCATCAATAGACTTAAACATTAAGATCAAATTAACCTCAGCAGATAGTACAATAGAGATTTAATGTTAAAACTACAGTATAAAAAAGGTTGTTCTCTGAGATTTAAGATCATTAAAAGTTTTTTTTTCCTACAAACAGCAAGGTAAGAGACTGAAAATCTCAGTTCCATTTTCAGTTAAATAAATTAGTATTAAGGCATGGCCTGAGAAGAAATTTGAATTTTCAATATTTTATTTTTCTGGGCTGACACTGATGAAGAGGTTTCAGAGAATTCTTTATCTCTGGGCAGGGCCCTGAATACCTGATCTAACTTTGAAGTTACGCACACTTCAGGGAAGAAATTGGACAAGTTGAACGTCAGAGGTCACTTAATAAGTTTTTTGTATGATGCCACTAAAAGATAATTAGATTTTTTCCCCTCAGTAGGATATACACAAAATAAAGTAATTAAAATTTTTTAAGAAATTAAATTTTTGTAATAATTTAGAGATGACTGTAGTAGGCGCTCATTACAATAAATTGTTTCTCCCTCCATCAGACAAAATATAAAACATCTTACACAAAAATAGTTAAGGAATAATGGCCTTTAATACTACTTCTTGCAATAAGTTGTATATGAAGGCAAAGCACAAGAAAATAGTTTTCTAAATAACTATAGGATGTTATTTCTACATTTATTTAATTAATATTTTTCAGCTTCAGTAAGAGAATTTAAGCTCTCACTACACTTCAAAATAATAAAGCCTAGTTAATTAGTCCTTGCACTGATGGTACCGTGTTCTTCTCAAAGCCACCACTGATACTGACTGAGCACTGGCACAGGCTGCCCAGAGAGTCTGCAGAATCTCCATCCTTAGAGATGCTCAAAAGCAATCTGAATATCGTCCTGGGCAGCCTGCTCTAGGTGGCCCTGCTTCAGCACAGGGTGGTTGCCCAAGATGACCTCCAGAGGTCTCTTCCAACCTCAACTCTTCTATGATTCTGTGTGATACTTATTACTCACAGCTGGAAATACTTTTTCAGGAGTGCTCAAACCCTGTACTGTCCTGATTCATACAGAAGGCTACAAAGAATTGTAGCAAACTCATTTATTGCTTAAAACGAGAACAGACATGAGTCTTTTGGCAATAGAGTCACAATAACCACACTAAGATTCTATGCCAATGTAGTCAAGTAGGTAAAAAAATGGTACAGACTTTTCCTTACATTTATATGCAAGGCAATTGCTGAAAAAGTTCTAAGAGCAGAGAATTAGGTAATTAAGAATAATAGGGAACTCACAGTAAATTTTGTAATTAGATACAGCAATGTGCTCAGATTATGCTAGTATTTGACTAGACAAAAGAAGTAACGCCAGTTCTGCTACCAGTCTGGTACCAACTACTCAGTACAAAACACTTCAATGAACTCCTTTGGGATATCACTCCCGCCTCCTGAGAGGGAGTTCCCTGCCTGAAACAGGAAAATTGCTGCTTAATGACAAACAGGAACAACACCTGGGAATACTATCACCATCACAAGGTGTCCACCTAATGGAGTGACTAATGTGCTACTTATAAGACTGGCAGAGATGTAACACGGTACTGGGAAGAGCCCTTCATTTGGGATAGTGAAGCAGATATCACCAGCAGATTAACAGACAAGGAGCATGCACGCAACTTTAAAGAGGACCAATCTGATATTTATCATGGCAGTTAAACATTATGCTGTTTTGCTGTCTGATGTCTCTGTCTGATATCCACTATGCATCACGCCTGAAAATCTGAACTCAGTGCTAATAAACTAGGTCTTATCTGTTCTTTTTCTTCTAATGAAGTGCTGAATTGTTTTGGTCATTTTATAAGTAATCGCCCTTGGTCCACTTCAGAGGATGACTCCTCTCCAGAATTTCATAGGGTAATCCAACATGCACTACTCAAGAAATGTAAACCTGAAACGCCTATTTCTTGATTTACCGGTGCACAGTCAATGATGAGTGACATGTGAAACAAGGTCCTAACCCAGAAAAGAGAAATTATAGAATCATAGAATGGTTAGAGTTAGAAAGAACATTGAAGATCATTTAGTTCCAAACCTGCTACCATGCAGGGACACCTCCCACTAGAACAGGTTGCTCAAAGCCCCATCCAACCTGGCCTTGATTACTTCCAGGGATGGGGCATCCGCAACTTCTCCAGGCAGCCCGTTGCAGTGTCTCGCCATGCTCAGGGTAAAGAATTTATTCCTAATATCTAATCTAAATCGACCCTCTTTCAGGTTAAAACCATTACCCTTCATCCTATCACTATACTCCCTGAAAAAGAGTCCCTCTCCACCTTCTGTGTAGTCCCTCTTTAAGTACTAGAAGGCTGTTATAAAGTCTCCCTGGAGCCTTTTCTTTTCTTTCTTTCAATGCCTATTGTTCATTTGAATCAAGAAACTTTATGCCCGTGTAAAACTGTCCGTACTGAGAAATTAATTTTAAATATGATTTCCAATAATCAATGCATCTTTTTGGACAGAGAGCAATATTTGAAATTCTTCCCTTGCAAAACTTTTTTTGAAGCTCTAACACAAAATTAAAGAGAGACATTTCATCAGTGTTTGCTTCTGAAGCGCAGAAAAGTCAAAGCAGTATGTGTCATTGTAGACATTCATATTCTGCAACAGCTGTCTTGCTGTTGCATGTACTTTTAGGAGAGGTTAACTGTGGTTTTAATTTAGCAGTAGCAAATGAAACTTTCTCTTTCAAAACTCAGTAATTAATTCCTTACACAATCTGTCCCATGTCTTTTGCTGACACAGCTGTTTGTGCAGCTGAATATCAAATAAGACCAGGGTAGTGATCTAGCCAAAAATAACCAGGTGAAAACCAGTGATTTTCAGCCAGTTTATTTCCCTGATGCAATCAACCACACCAACAGCTGTATTCACAAAGAAGAGGAAAACTATCCGTGCTATTGAGGAAATACAAGTAGAAGAGCCCAAGAGAAGCTCCTACCACCCTTCATGCGCTGGCATGAAAAGACAGGGATCCCAGGATTATTTGCCCTTAAAAGATTTGAAGTTCTACCATGAGCATATCCTATTCCATATCAGAATGGAACCGAACCTCAGATCTGGATTTCTCCTCCTTAAGAATTTGTAATTACTGCTCTAATAATTGTATTTATAAATCTGTATACAATATTTGAAAAGTAAAGCCAAAAGAAGACTGCATTTAAATCACTGCCTCGAGGGAAAGGAAACAACTGATGGAGTTCAGACAAGAAGAAAACGATATAATAAAAATTGTGACCAAGCTGTCACTGTAAACTGTGATGGCACGCACCAGCTTATACCTATATTTTCCTCAAGCCTCTGATTTATATAATATCAATCACATTATTAAAATAAAAATAATACCATGTTTTGGAATTTTCAGTTTTCGCTTTTATGATCATTTCCTCAGGCAAAAATTTGCTATTTTACATTCCAATCTCATAAGCGCAACTTCTTAATACTACAACTACCTTGCAAACTTATGGCAGGCAAGGTCTATGCTACTCAAGCACGTACTTCCCCTCATTTCCTTTACTAGAATTTCCAAAACCAAATGAAAGGAAATGCCAATGAGGAGCAATTTATTTGTTCCTCAAGTTGTAGTATTTTGGTTGAAAACTTACTGCAGCACTACAGCCTGGGAAGTTGAAAAAGGTATCAGGCCCGTGTCTCTGTGGCATCTGATTAAGGACTGATAATAGCTTAACCGCATGTCTTGGCTGTGAAAACAAGAAAATTGCACAAAAGTCAATACAACCACTTTTGTACTCTTTAGGCTACAACGGAAACTGGACGGTTTTCAAACAACACAGCAAATTAACTCTAAAGTAGTTAGCAAAAATACTTCATAAATATACGTTCAATCAACATGAAAAAATTATTCAAGTTTTTATGTCCCAGGAGACAATTTATGTTAACTTCAGGCTCTAATGGAATGACACTTAATGCTTTATCTGATCACAGCTTACCCAGATTCCATTTTCGCCTCGAAGCATGCTGAACAAAAGCTTCAACTCTTTGACAGTGATGCTGTAGCTGGCAAGAACCCCCAACATATCAACTAGAAGATCTTCAAAGGAAAATAAAGTTATTCTGAACTCTGAATTTCATTGTTTTGACAAAAAAGCTGAACGAGTTAATACCTTTAAAAGTAAGTGTATTCACAAATTCTAAAAAATCAAACTTAGTAGCCTTAAATATTTTACAACGGATTTTATATTCTTATTGTTTTAGATATTTTAAAAATAAATTTACATATGCAGTTTTAGATTTTGCATCAGACTTTGAACAAAGTAAATATTAAATTTATGAGGAATTAATTCTTCCCATTTCATAACATTCATCATACTTTATGAACTCCTTGCTTGCTCCTTTCTGCTACATACTTTTCGGATAAGGGTTTCCTTATTCTTCTGACATCGTTTTTAAAAAATTTCTGACCTAAAAGATGCTTGACATTATTCTTCAACTTAAGCACAGCACATTATACTGAGAATTTGTATGGTTCCCACAGTTTTGCTACAGTGATAATGCTTCCAATTTTTAGCGGAATGAAAGGCCAGGAAAAACAAACATACAACAAAACCCCGCAAAAAATCATCGCGAGAAAACAATAAAAGACCACAATACAAATAAGTGATCAAAACTTCTAGCAAATTTACATAATACAGATTTCATTAAAACATCTCAAAACCCATAAACATTGAAAGTAATTGCATTACATAGCCAACCTTTCAGAGAATATCAGCTTTAAAATTACCACTAGTGCTTGGATCTTTATTTTAAAACACAGAATTTCATTTGAAGGATTTATTAGCTTGCGGGATGCCGGACCTCACCTTATACTCCACACTTTCTTCTGGAATAAAATGCACTACTAAGAATTACTACTTGCTCTATCAGAAGGAAAAACAATTTGCTTATCTTCACAGATGTGGCATAAAAAAAAATAACTTAGAGATCAAGCAGTGAAGTACAGAGTTTCCAAAACAAAAAAGCTACGACACAACAGATTCGGCATTAACAAGCTTTTTCAATCTGCTCAACAATCAGAAAATTCCCCCCATAAAACTTAGAAAACATGAATAAGCTTATATCTTATTTGCAGGACTCCATGCTCTCCTTGTTCATTAGTGAAAGGATGACTCTTACAGGTGCTGAAAAAAAGTAGTCTTAAAAAGCATCCAGCCTTTTCAAGGACATTTCGCATTGATATTTTGTTTTAAAACAAATTTTCTCTCAGCAAATCCCTGCGTATCTGTTTTTGAGTAAAACCATCAATATCTTGTTCCACTGTGAAACCAACCTTTGGTCCTCAGTAAGCAAGAGACACGTGCAAAGAATGAAATATCATTTCATTTACAGGAGACATAGTAAGCTGTTCAGTGAGTGAAACTGCATGTGAGGAAAGCCAAAGGAAAAAAAAACCCTGTAACTTGCAGACATTTTTACTATAAGGTGTCAATATATTCCTAATGTTCAAGTACGGACTTCCCTCACTCCCCACCCCCTCCCCACCCCGCCCCATTCTTTAAAGGAAGAATTTATTTAATCTGCCCTTATATTTGTGACAGAATTTGTTAAGGAAAAGCAAAATAAAGCTAAGAAAACTCAAACCCCTTATCTTTTGTGATGGTGAATTCTATGACTCAGCTCCTCCCCTCGTACCTACAAGCGCCTGCTCCCTTCACTGTACAGTCTCCAGCCTGCAATGTGAAGCTGGCAGTGATTGCACATATTGTACGTGATCAGAAGTTGAGAACAGTAACACACTGAAATGCCAGAAAGGGAAATCAGCACAAGTGAACACTAATCTTTGGCTGAGAATTCCCCATTTCTTCTTTTGTAGTCTTAACTTGCTTTTTAGATCAAGCTACTTCAAATTTTGCTTCCTTTACAGAGAAAAATTGTTGTGTAGAAGAAAAGTTGTTCGGTCAAAATTAAAACATCAGGAAAAAAATAATCTTCTAAAATAGATGAGAAAAGTGTAAATTAATACAGTCAAACACAGAAATGATCAGCAGGTTTTGAAAATTACTGAACATGTGCTGCTTTGTTTCATTGTTATAGCCCTGTACTACCTCATGGCACAGAAAATTTCTTATTTCTACTGAAGAGGTTGATAACCACAGGCATTAGAAATACATATTTATAAATAATGAATAAAACAATGGAGAGAAATAAATGTAAGCTCCCTAACAACGTAACTCTGGGTAAAACAAAGACCTGCAAGATTGAAGCCCAGTATGTAACAAGGAAGCATAAAGCAAAGAACATTTGTGGAAGTCGAAGCGCTTAATGCTAATTAAAAATATTGCTGTAAACAACCCTAAAGAAGGTTTGTTTCTTGTTTAATATGACAAGACTTAAAAAAACCTATACTCCATTACATAACTTTATTCATACTTAATAGAAATCTCATATAAAAGTCAGTCCACATCTGGTTTATAAATCCTAATAATCCACTCATCTATAAATGGACAAAGCTCACAAAACATACTACAATTGGATTTTTTTAATGTTTACTTCTTTTTTTTTTAATATTAAATAAGATCACATATATAACTGGTATCTATGATCTCATTTCAGAAACAAGATTGTGTAAAATAATACTAAATCCAGAAGGAGAAAACAGGCACGTTTTCTCATTTTCAGTGCATTTCTAAAATGCACTGAATGCAACAGATTTTATTTCTGTTAAGGTCACCTTCTGACTACTTTCACACCAACCATCTTGTACATGATCTATAAATTAACCAGAAAACTTGAAGGAATGTTTAATTCAGTAATTTAATATGAAAATACAATGGTAAAAGAGCCTGCCTGTCTTTCAAGCAACAACGAGCAAATACCAAAATAAATGGTATGGCATTAACTTCAGAAGACATGTTAAACAGCATTGGAAACCCAACTCCAGGAAAACTACCTTCAAGCCTCCTTAACCTTTTAATAACACAGCCATGAAACTGTGAATTTTAACTCTGTTGGTGAAAGACATTAATTTCTACAGGTTGGCGCTAGAGAATGTGATAATTTCGCAGTTTTTCTTATGGAAACAGTTGAAAGAGAAATGCTTGTTACCAGCCCATTAATGACAAAGCATCCAAAACCTAACAATTTTGCTTAAGAACTAGGAACTGTTTCAGTACTTAAGAATTCAGTTCCAGCAATTTTAGAACAATTACCTACAGCATCACAACAGAACTGCGGGAAATAAGAGAGGGCTCAAGGGAGACATATCCACTCTGTATGCGTTCAGACTACTTTCTCATCTACTATTCAGATTTCTCTGAAGGTACTAGAGGCACACTACCCCAAAGAGCCTCTAAGAGCAGATGATCTGCTTCATTACTCATCACCTGCAAACAGAGAACTCTAAAAAAGCAAATCCCTCAAAGAAAACCCTGTGCAGCTGTTACAAAAAAAAAAAAAAGGCAAGTATTTTAGTAATCTTTTCCCCTTAACCATTGAGAAAATGGCTGACCATCCCCTGTCTTAATATAACAGACTATCACAGTACAAAGATGACTTCTGACAGGCAATGCTTTTGGTAAGCAAATTGGAATACAACGGCAACGAACCCATTTGGATTGCAATTGAGACTTTCAAAGTGATTAAGTTGAATCTGCAAAATCTCAAGAAATGAGATACTTAAAGTGCAGCGAAGCCTTACAAATCTGACAGTATTCCTCTAAACAGACAAGTTCTCGTTGCAAAAGATTGGGTACATGTTTATTTGCTGTTGTCTTACTTTCATAAAACCAGAGAAGAGTGGCTTCAGACTTAGACTGGTCCTGAAATCGTGCTGTCAGAACACAAAACGGATATTTCGCCTGTCTTGTCTATTTAAACCTTATCTAGTTCTAATCACAGCATTTCACAAAGGAACATGTGAGATGACCTAAAACCAACCGACCAAACAACTCCCATAACAAACAAATAAAAAAGCAGAAAACCTGTACCCTTTGCAGATGATAAAAGCCAATTGTGAAACATTGGGCTGACAGAGTACTAACAACCGTTTGGGGAAGAAAGTGGTACTAACTTCCTAGGAGTGAGCACTAACACAGCTCTTGTTCAAAACATCCTCCCTGAATGTTAAAAATCATTTTGCCATAAAATCGCTTACTTTATTGTCTGGGTTTGGAAAGCTCATAGAAATATTTGGGGCAAAGCACTTTTACAGTCTTCTGGTGTCAATTATGACCTCAACATCTTGCATAGAAAATTAGGCAACACAGATACTGCAGTAGTTGTCACCAGTTTTGTCATCAAGTGCCTACCATTGAACTACTTATTACGTGACCATATTTACTACTTCTGACTTATTCCCAACAGTGTTGCCAAGGATGGTGAAGTGCTTGCAGAAATCAAGACATAAAAGCAAAACGATGAATTTGGTTGATTCCATGTCCTTGTCAGAAAAGCTCTCAAAAAACCCACATTCTCATCTCTTTACAGTTATCAGAGAAAAACCACACAAAGCGTGATCCCTGCTCATAATATATAGAAGACTATTCAGATTTGACACATGTTGCAGAGCTAAAATGCCATCAGAATTCCAATTTTCAGTTTTGATTTTTAATTAAATATGTGCTCTCTTTGTCCATGTAAGTATACAGAAGAACAAGTTTACTGATCTTTTTTTCTGCAGGTCTCCTTCTGAAGTACTGTGCAATGACTCTCATAAAAAGATTAATGGGGTAGAGGCTCCATTAATTTTTTTATTAATGTACTACCCCTGGCTTATATTAATAGTTGTAAATGCAGAGTGATTTTTCAATTCCCAAATGCTCCTGGAAGCCAGATCCTATACTCTTGATTTCTGACTTCTACAATTAGCTAAGCATTTTAAAAAAATTCTCTCTAATGGGGACATCATTACAGTTATATATGATACATACAGAAGTACAATTTAGGGGAGCTCAAACTGGCCAAAGAATTTATTGGTAAGATTACTGATGTAAGCATATTATTTTCATGAGTGAAACCCTGAAAAACTTCAAGCTAGAAACATTTGTTTTCACTAACTAACGTCTTATATTTAACAAGGAATAAAACAACTTCTTTGCCCTTATACTAGTCTGACATATTTACAAGTCCGTCCTGCAAAACAAAACATACATGGTAAAAAGCATTGGTTTGTGAATCTATTGTTCTGTTATGCTTCAGTCTGAATCTCACAGTACAATATTTAGCATAACACTTCTGGTTTTAGCATTTACACATGCAGCTCTAATCAACAAGGTGTTCGCTAAGACTTGCTTTGAAATACATAATGTAGCTTTTTCAAATTCTTAATATTATAGACACCTTTATACTGAAAAAAGCCAAGGACAAAAGCATTCCTGAATAAAACGGTTTTCATGCTTCTGTTATCCTCCTCTTGTTTCTAGTCTGAAATTCTTGCTGGTTTGCTGTTCCACAAAGCCGATATATACGTGTCAGGAATCAGATCATAAACTAAAATCTTAGAATTATGGAAGACAAACCTCTTCAGTCTTTCAATAATGCCTCACAATTTAAGTATCCTACTACCAGTCCTAAACTATGTAAATATTAAGAACTACTTTCACGTTGAGTTGAAAGAAACTGCTTAAGTTTCTCCCCAAGAAAAATCAGTAGATAAATAGTAATCATCCGTAGCTCTCAGATGCCTTATTTAAATGTGATATCCAAACCTGTTCCTCTAACCAAGCAATTAAAGATTACAATCTGTACTCTACTACTGAAAGGACATCGTATGGAATAACATAAACTCCTTCAAAAGTACTCTGAAAATATTAGCTGTTCAACAACTTCACTTATTTTCAGTAAATGAACAAAGTATGCTATTGTTTTAATGCTGTAAAAAATTATAGGACGTTAAAACCCACAACTATAAAAACAGAAGAGAGATTATAGGGAGCACAGCTATGCTTTATGACATGGTTGTTTAAGATAATCCAAATGTCAAGCATTCAAAGCTATGAATAATTTCTGATATGCTGTCAGATGTAGGTTATGTTTAAAGTGGATCATCACAACAATTCTAACATCTGAATAATCCGAAATGATCAATGCACTTAAAAACTAAAATGTTACCTTGACAGTTAAGAAGTGTAATACGTACTGTTCTTAATTATGTTCAAAATGGCTTTTTTTTGTCACTAGGATAACATCATCTTCTCAGATGAACAAGCAGTTATTTTAAACAATGTATCTACTATTTTATGCTAAGAATATATTTTTGTAATTTTTCTGAAATTGATAAAAAAGTACTAATTAGCAGTACTAACCAAAATATCACATTAAGTAAAAACCAAGAAATCCCAAACTCTTTCATAATCTCAAAACGTTGACAGTTCAAGAATGCAATAATTATTTTATCAGTTGGCAATTTATACCTGCAATCATGTCGTCCACAGTACTCATCTTCAGCAGTACCTGTTCAATTAAGCCAACTTCCGTGCTAGTCTGTAAATTACGGACACTTTTACGTAGAATTGCTGTGAACATACTCCATATTTCTGCTTGGCACGTTACATCACAGTGCTCCAAAAGCTCTGACATGCACGTAATGCTCTCTGCATCCTGGATTATAAAGTTCATCTCTAGATCAAATTCGCCACCAACCAGCTACAAAAGAAAACAAGAACAGCATTACAACGTGAAATACATCATTTAGTGTCTTTCATATCTTCATTGTGACCAACGCTGAATATTTTTTGCATGACGAGAGAGGTAGTTGTGACAGGGAAACTCACAGCTATGATCTGTAAGGCAGCAAATCAACAATCATGCTATGCAAAACATAGCTGGTACAAAATACACATATCGTGAAATGTTACCTTCAGTTTTGTCACAGTGCTGAATAAGACACTTTCATAAAATAAAATCAAAAGATACTTGAAATATTGCTTCCTATAAAGTAATCGAAATGAAAGCCTGGCCCAGAGAGATGTAGCACAGAAGCTGCAGAACCTGAAAAGCTCAAAAGCAATTGAAGCTTTCCTACAATTCTCTGAAGAGAAATTTACCTACTCAGAAATAAAAAAGACACTGAAAATAACTTAGCTATGTTTTCTCCTGATATAAACCAACATTTTTGCTTAGTTACACGTTCGCAAGACCTTACTGCCCTTTCCATCGTACCACCCAAACAGTCATGCAGTCATGCTCAGGAAAAGAATCAGTGATCTGCTCTGGACCACAACAGACACGGAAAACATGCTTAATTATACCACAGATCAATTCACCGTGGGGCCAAGGAATCCTACTGCTGGTGCAAGGGAGAGACAGCACTGGGAGAGGAACTCTCAGATAAAAAGTGATTCAACTGCAGCACTGATGAAATCACAGCCTGAGTCCTATCTACCCAGATACTTGCAAAATGCTACCCAATGTCCTGAGCTCCAATTAAATAGCACAACCACCAGGCACATTTTAAGGATGGAGAGAGAAAAAAATAAAAAGAATTAGCAAAAATTTGCACAAGATATAATCAAGACCAAGTATATCTTAAGGGATGGAATTCACGAATTTCAATTAGTCACTTGCATAACTTAAAAAAGTTGAACTGAAAACAAAACAGTTTTAAAAAATATTCCCCTTCTAATGGCAAAACCATCTTTCAATTCTGAAGGAAACAAAGCCTGACTCTTATGCATCCTACTTTATCCTAGTAATCTTGAAAAATTTTGAAAGCACCAATGTTAAATTTCAATAACTGCAAATATATTACCTTATTCAGGAAGGCAAAGGACAGAAAAAAATAATTCTAAAATAATTTTGAGACATTCTTTTCCATTTGTTTCAGGAAGTTATATAATTAAAATTGCAATAATATGTTTTAAACAAAAGATATTCAAAGAATTCATCTCTTATAAGTGCATAATTTCAACGGTCACTTTTAATAGAAGGCTATTTCATAGCCTATTTAAAAGCAGTTGGTATTGCCTTCAAATTAAACTCCAAATGAGAAGAAAGCTGAAATACTATGCAAGCTTTTTTTTTGATGGTTAAACCTATCCAAATATCCAAAGTCTTCTTTCAGACCCAATCTTCAGACAGAATTAATACAGCTAAGCAAGGACTAGCTTTGGCTTCTACCCTAATTCATAATTTTCATCCACTTACAAATTACTTTTTCTCTATCAATTAACTGCTAATAACCAATTTATAATTTTCTAACATAAAAGCTTCTAACATACTAAATATATAAACTGACTACCTCCTTAGTTCTCCTGAGACATTTAATTACATTCGAATAAAACTATTATTCTAATTATGATTAGTATTTTAGTCTAGAACTTGTAACTGCAGATCATATATTTGCATATTTGGTAAACACTTAACGTGTACCAAGGGCAGGCAATAAAACTGCCAAAATTTGAAGTGTAGTATTTCTATGGTCATTCGTTAGAATAATTAAATAATTTTACAGAGGGAAACACACTTTTCAAGAAAGCCAGGTGGAGTTTCTATTTCTGAAAACAGCAGTAACTGGTGCATACTTCACCCACAGTCTGTGTGACTGTTTTTTCATGTATCTCTCCACTTGGACGAGCCTCTCTGACATTACGTTAAAAATGGACAGAGGTAAAACAGGCATCTGTACAAGACATTCAATTAAACTCTCTTAGATGCTTATCCTAAGATGAAATGAAGCACCTTCTGGAAGTGTCTACATCTTTCCATTTCTTTCCATGCAGGAAATCTAGGATCTGAAATCGTATTTGTGGAGTCTCCACCTTGGATACACTCAAAAGCCATCTGGACATTGACCTGGACAACCAGCTCCAGTCCGCCCCGCTTGTGCAGAAGGGTTGGATCAGAGAACCTCCGGAGATCCCTTCCAACCTCAAAAATCCTATGATAATATTTAGATATACAACTTTCAGATACCTAATTTAGGTGAGATGAATCCCACCATTTGTTTTTCACAACAGATGGATCTAAAAACAAGGAAAAAACTAGTAATACGTCAGTTGGAATGCAGAGATTCAACACAGACTGATCCCTCTTTCCTCAAACGCTATTAATTGTAAAATTCTTGCTAATGTAAATTAATAAATTATCACAGAATATTTAAAACAGACTAAAATAATTCACAACATACCAAAATAATTCAAACTGCATGTGCTTGCTAATGTAAATTAATATACCAATATGTAATATTTAAAACGGACTGAAATAGAGCTCACTGTATCAGTCTGAAGTGATGGGACATTTCAGTACTATTTAAAACAAGCTGTCTGTATATATAAATGATCTCAGCGAATCTGCATAAAAAAATACACTGAACAGTAATAAGATTGGTTTCATGAAGAATGTTCTACTGGGCTATGGACAACCCAGCAGGTACTACAATATTTTCACTTGTCCATTTGGCAGCAAGAGATTTATCATCCATCAGAGTGAATGCTTATTTCACCAAGGCAAACATTAAAAAGTGACTGATTTGACCTTAACTGCAGTTTAAGCATATTTCAACCACTAGCAATGATCATAATTATCATCAAAATCAACTTCTTCAATAAAGGAAACAAATTAATGAGCTAATTACCGGTGATGGCAAAAATTTAAGAAGGTGGGGGGAGGGTTACTTTTTTAAAGTAGTCATCCTAAAAATCAACAAAAATCAAAAATATTAACACTCATGGTAAAAAGAAGTCTAAGAAGACAAGGAAAATCCAAAGAAAAGTGAAGTGAATATAGAGAAATAAATTACCATGGTTAAATTGTGTTCAAAAGTAATACAAAGCAACCACCTCTGCTTTAAAATGTGAAAAATAACATATAATTCAGCCAAGAAAAGAAGTAGAATATTCACTATAAAATAAAGCTTTGTCTAACAACATTTCTACTCCTGTATTTCCCAAGCAAAAGACAGGAGCTAAAGAGGAATAACCAGTCAGTCTTCACAACACAGGGAGGTTATCAGTGGAGAACCACAGCAATAATGAGCTGGTAATAAGTGTAGATACTAATGAAAGGACAAAGTTTGCTGGAGCCAAAAATCATTAAATGTAGTTAAAAAACACCAACTACTGAGAGCTGCCAAGATTTTTCTGATATCAAGTGGTCTGGCAACAA
Organism: Ibidorhyncha struthersii; assembly: GCA_013398815.1. Lineage (NCBI taxonomy): Eukaryota > Metazoa > Chordata > Aves > Charadriiformes > Charadriidae > Ibidorhyncha > Ibidorhyncha struthersii. Next base: position 660,087 of record VZSZ01011077.1, read on the forward strand.
CATATAAGAAGAGTTCAAAGTTAGTAAATGCAAAGTAATACCATATTATTATAGTTTTACCCATATGCACAAAATGACAGGCTCTCAAATCTGCTATTATCAGCCAGAAAAGAGATCTCGTCTCTGTAGGTACTACTTTAAATAACTACGCCACATTAAAAACTGTTAGTAGGCAACTAAAAATTCATAATGAACTTGCAACTTTATGACTTGGGTACAATTCTGGATGCAGTACCACACACAAAAAGGTTAAATCATACTGTCATAAAGTAACTTATTTTTAATATAACATGTGGAGGAGTTCTGTAGTAAGAGAAATTTCAGCTAGAGTACAATATGAACACTAAGATAGAAATCCTTACAGGAGCCAGTATACCATACCATAAATCAGTGCTGTTTCCGTATCATAGATCTCAAATACAATCTTTTTTCTTACGTCAAACACTCAAGTCTTAATTTGCATTCTTCAAGCGAACATTTAATATTCAGTAAAGAACATGCTTTCACTGTGATTAAGTATCTTGAATTATTGCTTGTACTTTGTCAAGCTCATGTATCACTTTTTAACTATTCTGCATCTTTCACAGCACAGCTGTAAGAAATAAAGCAGCAAACTAATGTTCAGATTATGGTTCCAAGTCAGATGAATATGGCCGACAAACATAACTCCTCCTGAAGAAGTACTGAACTGGCAGTTACAAGCAAATTCAGCTATCTTCCCTATCCTGAGGTTGTTTACAATGACAGGTTGACAATCCTTGTAAATTGCTCCAAGAACCTATCTAAATCTACACTAGCACCCTCAAAAGCAGCCGCACTACTCAGAATCTCCATTTTTTTAATACTGTGGCTATTCCTCAGTAAGTTTCTACCATTCATTATGCTACGCAATAGAAGTGTTTCTTCCTGAACTGCCACATCTATGCAGAATTAGGATGTTCTTTTATGCCTCTTTTGATTTAGAACAGAAATTAAATACACTCTGAAACAGAGAAGTTGTCTACATATGCCTGATAATATATTCAGATCAGTTGTCGAAATGGAGTAAAATATGTGCTGCTGAACATCTGGAATTAAGTTGTTTAGTTGTTTACTTGTGAAAATCAGAATTCTTCAGAATCAGATTCTTCAAGTTCTGAAGAATGGACTGGATGAAAGAATGGAATGGAATGGAATGGAACGGAACGGAATAGAATTAGTTCAGTTGGAAGGGACCTGCAGTGAAGATCTAGTCTAACTGCCTGACCACTTCAGGGCTGGCCAAAAATTTAAGTATATTATTAATGGTATTGTCCAAATACCTCTTAAACACTGACAAGCTTGGGGCATCACCCACCTCTCTAAGAAGCCCGTTCCACTGTTTGACTACCCTCTTGGTAAAGAAATGCTTGCTGATGTCAAGTCTGAACCTCCTTTGATGCAGCTTTGAAACATTATCATGCATCCTATCACTGGATACAAGGGAGAAGAGATCAGCAGCCCTTTTTCCACTTCCCCTCCTCAAGAAGCTGTAAAGAGCAATGAGGTGTCTCTCAGTCTTCCTTTCTCCAACAATGGATGGCTTCTTAACTTGAAAATCCAGCAAACAAACACAGATGGAAAGGAAAGATGGCAGTCAATCTTAGAAGAAATAAACAAATGCAAGGTCAGGATGATAATGCTACTGAATGGCAAAAAATTCAAAGAAAGCAGAGGTCAGAACTTACTCTAGGAGGATTTTATAAAAAAAAACCCTGAAGACATGAAGATTTTTCAAGACAATTTCATCTGTGATTAAAAAAAAAACCCAAACAACTTCCAAGCATAAGGATCTTAAGAAATGCATGAGATACAAAAAGGTATTTTAGAGGCACTTGGTATTTTTTTGGTTAAATGAAAAATATGAGTGCATTCCGCTGAAGAAAGAATGACACAATAATAAAAATAAACAGTAGCAACAATAAAATCTGAAAATCTGAACTACAAGGAGATGAAATAAAATGTTTCTTTTTGCAATTACTTTCATGTTAAATGGATAAAAGTATCAAAATTTTCTCAGAATAGTCTATTTTTCCATGTTCTGTACTCATACTTTGGAAGAAGTTTCATGTTACCTGAACTGGACAACTCTGTTTACTTGTAACATTTTACACATATTTCTATCTACTCCTTGTCTGATTTGTAGTCCTAAAAACTACTGACCTGTACAACTGAAACTTACTTTTAATGGTTAAGAATACATTTTTTTTTTGGCAGAGTTCTTGGTTTCTTCAAAAGTCATCTTAATTACAAGGGTGCATACAAGGAGAAAAGGGTATTTTCTACAACCACCTACAACTTTTTGTCTTGTATTTAATCTGTAAAAACTTTTTGGCAGGCAAAGATATTTTTTCCATTTCACATTTATCCAGCATAAAGTGAAATTTGATTGTACTTATCTACAACAAAACCAAAGCTCTTTATTGTAAACTTTCTTCCCCATCTATATTAACAGGCTTGCATTTTACATATCTGTCTTGATCAAAGAAAGTATGTTAGAACTAATAAACAAAAGTCTCCAAACATCTAAACCTCTAAATTTCCTGTTCAATGCTAGAAAGAAGCACTTCTTTCTAGTTTCCTTCAAGTTTGATTCCTATCATGTTGTAGTTCAACAAAAATCAAGAATATAAATTCTAGAATACGAGACAGACAGTGCCACTGAAAAACTGAATTATCACAATGTTATATTACTACAACTCTGACAACATCCAGGTCAGATTTGCACCAAGACTCTCCTTCCTTCCCTCTCACAATTAACTACTGTCACACTTGCTCCACCTCTTCCAAAACCAAGAACGAAAGAGGGCATATCACAGTCAATATGACAACAATTCTCATCGCTTTTGGACTAGTTTGTGAGAGCCACTTTAGGCTAAAATATATACATTACAATTAGAATAAACAGTCTTGCCTTGTGAGTATAGGAGGTGAGCAGTTTGGAAACAAAATTATTAATTTTCTTCCTCTCCCTGATGTTTATTTATTTTTTTAGGCACTGCAAAACAGCTGACTTGGCATTTGGCACAAATTTCCAAAGGGAAAGAGCTGGAAAAAAACAGCTGGGATAGGAGTGAGAATCTCTTAAAATTCCAAACCAATGTGTTGTTTTAAAGAGAAAATTAGTAGACTTTTTACCCTTGATAATAAAGGGCATCACATAACATTCAAGAGTAATGCTTGTTCAAACTGGAACATCTTTTCTACAAAACAATATTGAATTGATTTCATGATTATCAGTGAGAGTTCAAATTATGTGGAATCAGACTGCTACTGCTTCTTTTCTAAAGATAGGGCTCCAATACAAGCATTAAAACACAGTAGTCTGACAAAAGTGGTGGTGGACCCAGGCAGAAAAAAACCCAAGTTACTATTTTCTGGTCGTTAACTAAATTCCTAAACAATTAATTCGGGCTTTCGGGAAGATTTTTCTTTGCCTGCATGAATGAAGATTTCTTCAGGTAAAACTGTTTAGAATGCTAAATGAACTAGATGATCTTTAAGGTCCCTTCCAACCTAAACCACTCTAGGATTCTATGAAATAAATTAAACTTTTTGGTGACCAATATGTGTGCTGATCGCATCTACTCTTTAACCTAAATATAACAATATGACTACAGAGAAAAACACAAGTTACAAAACCTTAAACTGGGTATTTTCCATAACTGGTACATATGAGGGTTTTGTTTTGTTTTGTTTTGTTTTTTAAATATTTAATTGTTGAATTGAGTTCTTTAGAGATCCAGATTACAGCTACGTGTATCTGCGGCAATTTTCAAAATTCTCTTTACCATCAATGGAACGTAAAAGGTGCTTCTGGGAGGTGATTCATCTCTCTGGTTTTAGATGCAGTATTACGATGAAATAAATCTTTCCCTGGGAATGTAATACCTTTCACTGACTATAAAAGGACAACTAGTTCAGACAAGCACATCTAAAGTTATGTCAGATTAATCTTACCCAGTGTGCTCACAGTATGGTTTATAACCGAACGACAGCACTAAAAAGACTGATTCTCGTGTGAATCACTGCAACAGAACGTAATTCTCCACATTACCCTACCCTTTTTAAAGGAGCTTTCATTCATTTTAGCTCTAAAAACATTTTTATCCTGACTAATGTACAGTATGCACATGGCAGTGGGTCACTAAGGGAATCCTACCTAGTAAGTTTATTGACAATTTTAAAGTATTTCAAGAAAAGAAAATAATTTAAATGTCCTTTATACCTGCTGAGAAAATGTGAATGAAGTAACATGTTCAGCTTCACTTTTGGTACTTTCAAGTACGAGCTTGTTATTATGCCAGCTTAAAAATATTTCAGTGAAAGATTTACCTTTAATTTCTTATATTTTCTTTTTCTCCTGTAGGTCTGTGTACTGCCTCTGGCTGGGACAGAATTAATCTTCCTCATGGCAGCCCATATGGTGCTGTGTTTTATAAATCATAGAATCATTTTGGTTGGAAGAGACCTTTAAAAGCATTGAGTTCAACCATTAACCTAGCACTGCCAAGTTACCACTAAACCATGTCCCTCAGCACTACATCTACGTGTCTTTTAAACACCTCCAGGGATGGTGACTCAACCACTTCCCTGGGCAGCCTGCTCCGATTTTTGATAACCCTTTCGGTGAAGAATTTTTTCGTAATATCCAATCTAAACCTCCCCTGGTGCAACTTGAGGCCACGTCCTTTTGTCCTATCAGGTGTTACGTGGGAGAAGAGATTGACCCCCACCTCTCTACAACCTCCTTTCAGGCAGTTGTAGAGAGCGATAAGGTCTCCCCTCAGCCTCCTTTTCTCCAGGCTAAACAACTGCACTTCCTCAGTGGCTCCTCGTAAGACTTGTGCTCTAGACCCATCACCAGCTTTGTTGCCCTTTGTGACTAAAACAGTGCTGATAACACACCAATGCTGTAGCTATTGCTGAGCAGTGCTTACACAGTGCCAGGGCTGCCTGTTTCTCACCCTGCCCTCCCAGCGAGTAGGCTGCGGGTGGGCAACGGGTTGGGAGGGGACACAGCCAGGACAGCTGAGCCCACCTAAGCAAAAGGCTATTCCATACCATCATGCTCAGCAAGAACACTCTGGGGCAGCCTTTCCAAGCTAGGGGTTGTACAAAGACTGGCCGGGCATCAGCCTGCTTGTGGGAGGTGGGGAGTGATTGCCTTTGCATCACTTGTTACCCCACCACCGCTTATAAACTGCCTTTATCTCAAGCCATGATGTTTTCCTTGCTTTTGCTTTTTCCCCCAACATAGGAAAGACATGGAACTGTTGGAGCAGGTCCAGAGGAGGGCCACAAAAATGATCAGAGGGATGGAACACCTCTCCTGTGAGGACAGGCTGAGAGAGTTGGGGTTGTTCAGCCTGGAGAAGAGAAGGCTCCAGGCAGACCTTATTGCGGCCTTCCAGTACCTAAAGGGGGCCTACAGGAGAGCTGGGGAGGGACTTTTTACAAGGGCATGTAGTGATACGACGAGGGGGAATGGCTTCAAACTGGAAGAAGGTAGGCTTAGGTTACATATTAGGAAGAAAATTTTCATTTTGAGCGTGGTAAGGCACTGGAACAGGTTGCCCAGGGAAGTTGTGGAAGCCCCATCCCTGGAGGTGTTCAAGGCCAGGCTGGATGGGGCTTTGAGCAACCTGGTCTGCTGGGAGGTGTCCCTGCCTCTAGCAGGGGGGTCGGAACTTGATGATCTTCAAGGTCCCTTCCAACTAAACCATTCTGTGATTCTATTCTATGATTCTGATTCTCTTCCTCGTTGCACTGCTCTAATATATAGTGCGAACTTTAATCTTTACAGGGTTTTCCAAAGAAAACATGCACTTTAGAATGCCCGATTGTATGACATGAGGTATACGTCTGCCAAGACCCATTCAGTCCAGTCCTACGATTGCTGTACTCTCCAAGTCCCAGAAGAAATATTTGCTCATTTGATAATCCCTGCAAAACAGCAGTTGTCAATACTTCCCTAATGGTAATGCTAATGCTTAAGTAATGGCAATGGTAACATGAAGTCACTTCAGCAAGCTGTCCCAAAGAAAATACCTTAGAGGAACTGTACCTAAGAAACAAAGGTTCCTGTGTATTTAAACTGAGTTACATATGTCTTTAGATATTGTTCCAGACTGTCTTCATCAATTCTTAGTATCAAAATTATAAGCTGTTTTGATGCAAGAAAGGGAAAATGCTGCTCAGCAAACCTGTCCCCTGTACTGAGTCCTGATTAGTGTCTGATTTTTTTATCATGATGAGGTGTTGAAATTCTTTGGCTGAAACTTCATAGCAAAAAAATCCCCTAACCCTGATGGATGGAAATGACAGTCTATTATTTAGTTTAAAAAGAGCACAACGTCAAGGCATGGTTTGAACTATATTTGTTATAGGAAGAATGCTGTAGAACTGCAGTACAAGTAGCCCTGAGGCTTGGAAAGGAAAAAAAAAACACAAAAAATATAAAGTGGGCTATTTGGTATGAAGTTCCCTAGCCATTCTTTACATAACTGTAAAGAACGCTTGATTTCAGGGTAGGACAGAAATTAGCCTAGTAAAGTTCAAGTGTTTGCCCTCATAAAAGCTTCATTAGCACAAGACTGTAACTCCTTGAAAGAAAATTCCCTAACTTAGAAGGAATGCAAGAGGAAAGTCTTAAAGTGTGACACGGGACAAATTTTACCCACTTAGGAGAGCTGGAAGAACAATCCAGTCACTTCTGACAGAAATGAAAACTGATAAAGGCATTTTACGTACAAGTACTTAACCCAAAGCACAGAACCAGAAGTCATCCTCCTGATCTAGTGTTGCTGTGTCACCAGGAGGAGACTCTCTTCCCATTTATTATACCAGTCTCCAACAGACCTTTTTAGGCCACAGCAGGATATGAGCTTTTAGTTCAAGATGTTCAACCTGAATACTGAAAGACTAAGAAACAGAACCCACAGGTTTATTTTTAGGGAAGTCAAATCAAAACTATTCTCAAGCTTGAAACTAAAAGCCCCAATTTGTTTTCACTTTGTCTAGTTTAGTCCTTCTTATATATTCCTTCTGATCTAGACTTAATCAAACAGACATCAGCCTGTTAGATAAGGGGGGCTCCCTACCTCCAAAAAGAGAACAGTGAATGACCATTTACTTTAATAGGCAAACCCCAAGCAGCTTAGGTTTGCCACACCTGTGAAAACAAAAATTCAAAATTGGTTTTTACAGACTATGAAGATGCTAATAAACCAGCATACCATAAGAAGCATGAAACATGGTATTACTAAACAGATATTCCTAGCGCATATTGCTTATAATACTCCATAGCCCATTCTTGGCTCTATTCCTTCACTTTCACAAACTTCACTTTAAGCTGAAGATGCAGATGCAAGTACAATATAAACTCATGACAGATATAACAAACTTCTAATTTCCAAGCCTCAATAACCAATTAGATTTTAAAACAAGTTCTTTGGTGGTGCTTTGGGGTTGTGCTTTTTTTGTTTGTTTTTGCTTTAACCTATCTTCTTTTGTTTCCAAGCCAGAAGAAAAGCAACAGAAATTGAAACAACTGAGAGTTACCAAAGTCACAAACCAAACGTACTCTGAGAAAATAAATGGCTTTTGCAACTACTTTTGTAGCCTCTTCTAGCCTCTTCTGCTAATAAGACAATGCACTTGCACCATTGGAGCTTGCACAAGAAAATCTAATGTGTCACCGGCATCCCTTATTATTTTTCAGCTATTTACCAATTTCTTTATGGTGGCTTAAAAAAAAAAAAACAAAAAGCCCACAAACTTTTTCAAGAGTCACAATATATACATACTTTTTTTTAAAAGCCGTTTGAATAATATATTAACTGTAAAGCAAAACTTGCAGAGGTTTAATAGTTATCAGAGAACACCATCAAAAAATTGAAAGACTAAGAAACATTAAACTTTCAATAAATACATTGTTTTTAACATAATTTGTATTGCACAACTAACAGTATCACACAAAATGCGTGTGCAGATAGCAATGTCTGTTTTTAAAACAACACAACTGAAAAATCCTAGAACGCACACACTCCTGCTTCCCCAGCTTCATGTACAGAAGTGAACAGAATGCATTTCCTATAAACACTAATAGATGATTTTAGTCAACAGAAGTCTCCAGTAAACCAAAATATTTGGGTTTTATTTTCATGGATAACAACATTTGTTGTTATTCAAATGTAATTGTCAAAGTGATTTTTTTTTTTCAACTCACAGATGCATTCTGTGACTAGAATAAATTGCAACAATACAGTTAATGGAACTTTAGTCTTGGAAAACGATGGATTTTATTTCAGAACAGTCTGTGGGATGCTTCCCAAGGACATCAAGTACACAAAACTTAAAAGATTATAGAAGAAAAACATGATAAAGGATGTTAACCATGAGGATTGTGGTGTATGTTGTACCTACACACTTTGGCTAAGATCATAAAAATAACCACACACCATCAGGTCAAAGATCTACCTAGCCCACTATCTTCTTCTAAAGAGCCTTCGTATATTAACCCTTGGCCTGTAAATTCAAAATTAATAGAATCATAGAATACCAGGTTAGAAGGGACCTCAAGGATCATCTGATCCAACCTTTCTTGGCAAAAGCACAGTCTAGACAAGATGGCCCAGCCCCCTGTCCAGCTGAATCTTAAAAGTGTCCAATGTTAGGGGATCCACCACTTCCCTGGGGAGATTATTCCAATGGCTGATTGATCTCATTGTGAAAAAATTTCCTCGTGTCCAGTCGGAATCTCCCCAGGAGTAATGAGTACCCATTACCCCCTGTCTTTCCCGTGTGACTCCTTGTAAAAAGGGAGTCTCCATCTTCTTTATAGCCACCCTTTAAATACTGGAACATGGTGATAAGGTCTCCCTAAGCCTCCTTTTCTCAAGGCTGAACAAACCCAGTTCTCTCAGCCTTTTCTGATTTGGCAGGCTTCCCAGCCTTTTGATGGTCTTGGTGGCCCTTCTCTGGAATTGCTGTTTGGTAAGAAAAGGAATTACTTACATTCCTCTCATTAAGCTTAAGGTATCTATTACCCATTTTAAAATTAAATAATCTATTTTTAAAGTGTCCTATTCTCATGTCCACCTTCCTTTTAAATTTTGATTTTCTTTAGGGTCTTTAACTACTTATAACTGAAACATTTTTCCTTGACACAAAACACTCTAAGACTCTGAAAAGCCTGGAAACTGTAAATCATGGGTATGCAATATTTAAAAGCAGAACAACTCCAATTAACTTAGTTACGACAGTGCCATTTTCCAACTGATACATACAGGTGTCAAGAGTATTGTGTTCACATTAATGATTAATGATAGAGTGATAGCCCAGGAGAACCACAATGCCAGGGATACATGACCTCAGACAATACTGAAGTGAGGTGCACAATAGTGGCCTTACCCTCCACTTCATGTTGCTGAAAAGCAGGAGCTTAATGGGAAGAACAAACAAGTGTCCTTAATTGTCAGCATCCTTAGATCAATAATCTTGAAATACCTATTAACATTTTTTGTATCAATATTTTGAAACTTTCTCATGGCAATGCTCACCACCAGTTTGTGAAGCTCTACACTCAATTTCAACGTGCTCATCTTCAACTGTCTGCCATCTTTATTTAGACACCAAAAACATTAACTACTTCCTATGCAGCCTTTTTTTCCCCTGAAGTTAACATGGGAGAAAACAACCCAGTGTTCAGGTACAGTGGAAAGCCCTACCTCATTTCTCTAAGATAACTCTTTATTGACTGTAAAACAAATGTTGGACATAGTTCCATTTAAGTCTCTACATGTGACATAACTAGGCTGAACGGCAGAGCTCAGAGGGTTGTGATCAGTGGCGCAGAGTCTAGTTGGAGGTTTGTAATTAGCGGTGTTCTCCAGGGGTCATACTGGGTCCGGTCTTGTTCAACATATCCATCAACAACCTGGATGAGGACACAGAGTGTACCCTCAGCAAGCTCGCTGATGACAGAAAACTGGGAGGAGTGGCTGATACAGCAGAAGGCTGTGCTGTGTGCTGTCAGTCAGCAAGACTGGGACAGGCTGGAGAGTTGGGGGGAGAGGAACCAAATGAAGTTCAACAAGGGCAAGCATAGGGTCCTGCACCTAGGCAGGAATGACCCCATGCACTGGTACAGGTTACGGGTTGACCTACTGGAAAGCAGCTCTGCAGAGAGACACCTGGGAATCCTGGTGGATCACAAGTTGACCATGAGGCAGCAATGTGCCCTTGTGGCCAAGAAGGGCAATGGTCTCCTGGGGTGCATTAAAAACAGCGTGGCTGGCAGGTCCAGGGGGGTTATCCTCCCCCTCTACTCTGCCTTGGTGAGGCCATATCTGGAGTCCCGTGTCCAGTTCTGGGCTCCCTGGTTCAAGAAAGACAAGGAACTACTGGAGAGAGTCCAGGGGAAGGTTATGAAGATGATTAGGGGACTGGAGCATGTCTCTTATGAGGAAAGGCTGAGAGACCTGGATCTGTTTAGCCTGGAGAAGACTGAGAGGAGATCTCATCAGTGCTTATAAATATCTAAAGGATGGGTATGAAAAGGATGGGGCCAGACTCTTTTCAGTGGTGCCCAGTGACAGGACAAGGGGCAGTGGGCACAAACTGGAACACAGGCAGTTCCATCTGAACATGAGGAAAAACTTCTTTACTTTGAGGGTGGCAGAGCACTGGAACAGGCTGCCCAGAGAGGTGGTGGAGTCCCCTTCTGTGGAGATATTCAAAACCCGCCTGGAGACCATCCTGTGCAACCTGCTCTAGGTGAACTTGCTTTAGACGTAGGGTGGACTAGATGATCTCCAGAGGTCCCTTCCAACCCCTACCATTCTGTGACTTTGTGAAAAGAGAGACAACAGTAAACGATGAAGTTTCATCCAGCATTCCTTCTATTAAAAAGATATATAGATTCCAGCACATAATAACAAAAAATATAGTCTATAATTCAGTTAAACTTATTAATGGAGCTTGAACAAAGGCTTCCTGTAAAACCTACCTAATTCTTGTTAATAACTAAAATGGCTTTTGACTATATTTTATAAATAAGCACAGTCAAATGTATAATCAAGCATGGTTTTACCTCAAAGCTTACTCTGCTTCCTTGATAAGTGCATTTTGTCATATAAATTTAAATTTATAGCTAACAATACACTTCTAAATCTAATTAGTTAGTACAAAATGCATTAATGTTTTCTCAGTAAATACAATAATTTGCAACAGCATGATGTTCTTTAGTATGTGATAAAATGCAGAACATATCATCACATTAGACATACACATGAATTACAAGGTGTCAGGGTTGGGAAAACTAACAGCAACATTCCATATCAGTGGTCATATAACTCCTGTGGCTTCTCAGTTTTGGTAGCCTGAAGTTTGTTTAATCATCACCATCATGTAAATTTTCAAGTAAAGCCAGTCCATATGTTTATTTGTATTCTTTTAAGAAAAATCAAGAGAAGTTACACTATTTGTCATGTTTTTCTTGTCCTCATAAGTGGACAAGAAAGATTTTTTTTTAAAGTCTTTACAAGAAGCTATCCTTGGTTATAAAGGCAATTGCTGATACATTTGTAAGACTAAGAATTTTTTCAACCAGATTTGTCAATATTTGTCCCCTTTCCTTCTCTAAATAACTCTCAGGGTAGTGTAAGATAGATCTTCTGGTTTATGATTGGTGTCCCACGAGCTTTTAGCTGTCATTAATGATTTAAGACTTTTCTTTGTACAAGGATAAAACCTCAGACCTCAACCGCTGAAGGAGGCACCACAGAGGCTGCAATGACTGTTCTTTTACAAAGCCAGAAGTGCACCCTAATTGCCTTTTTTTTAGTTCTTTTTAATTTCTTATGAAGTTCACCATTCAATTAAATCTTTTCTTTAACTTGTAGAAGATAACACAGCCAAGAACAAAGCCCAGAATTATAAAGCAAAATAGGAGAGGTCAGATGCAACTCTAACCACAAAAGATAATTTTAAGGAGGAAATTGAAAAGTAGATGAATAAACGTAAGAAACAATTTATCAGTGGTCAGAGACTTCCCTTATGTAATGAGCTTGTTGGATGTCTTAATTGTTCAGCTTTCCCAAACTGAATACTATTTTATGTACAACTGCTTTCATTTTCACCTCTTTACGTGATCCAGAGGCAAGGGCAACATAACTAGGGTTAGGTGCAAGTATGCACCTACAGCCAAGATAAAAGTGACAATTTTGATTTATTCTAATACTGTATGTGTGTTTCTTCCCTATTTTTTTTACTAAGTATTATGACTTCAGCTTGTTATGCAAAGTATCTCAGCACTTGAAAAACATACACCCACCTTTCTAAAGATGAAACCTATAAGGAAATGAAACCTCAAATATACTTGGTCATCTCTTTTCCAAGCTGAACAGTCCTACTTTAAGTCACTCCTCATCTGAAATCCATATTTAATTCCCCTTCTTATCCTTCATACTTTTTGCTAGTTCTAACATATTCTTTTGAGACTGGAAATTACCAGAACTTCGTGCAACATTCAAAATATGGACATATCATTAATTTATACAGTTGCATAAAAATGCTTTGTTTTGCTCATCTTTTCCTTCTTAATCATTCCTAATATTTAATTTGTTTTTATGACTGCTATTAAGCACCAAAATGTTTTTTTCACAGAATTAATATAACTGTGAGGCCATTTATAAGAGCATTTGCGAGACAGCACAGTTAATACAGGGCAGCAGACATGAAATTAAGTTAGACCTAGTATTACTCTTTATGTGATAAGGAGGAAATAGACTTCTGAAAAACCTTCCAAAAATGTTAATTGCACCACATACTCATTCTTGAAAATATGTACACAATATAAATGCAGTATGTAACATGAGCACCATACTTCTCTGTAAACAACTTTTCCATTGATGACTCCCATCATAAACTATACTTATACATAATTGCTAAATACAGTTTTAAATTAAAGGATAATTCCACTAATAAAGAATTAGGATACTAAACCCTACCCTCCCCCCAACAACATTAAAAATAAAAATAAAAATTAAAAAAAAAAAATAAAAAGGTATCACTCTCTCAGCAATACATTATCCCTTAGTTGGTTTACTTAAAAAAAAACAAGAGAAGTACTTATTAAAAATATGGTTAACAGGCAACATATCTTTTCAGTAAAATACTCCATCACATCTTGACATTTCTTCCATGTTTTGACACGGTACTTATTCATCACTTACTCATCTAATACAGACTGTAGCTTGGAGGGAGCATTTCAGGATGCACTCTTACAGTCTCTCCAAGACTCAGACCCAGATTTTGAAAACAATATTCCTGTGGTCTGAATTTCAAACACTCCATCTGCAAAACTAATTACACAGCTTCATCTGTACTAAGCATTCTTTTTAAGGTACCACGTAACTGGATAAAACTGACATCACATATCATTTGATTTGATTACAAGACAACAACAATTGAAATGTCAATAATTACGAGGGTATATGTTACACAATGAAGGAAAATCAGGTATTCTTCATTACATTAAATTTTGTAGAAATATTTCTTAGAGATATGTATGATTATTCCTTTAACATTATGCTTGGTTGGTATTTAGATAACTTTAACATAATTTCAAATCGCATAATCTACGGATCATGGTACTCTTCTTGGTTACAAACATTTCCCAAAGCACAAAAATTTTTATGACAATTTTTTTCTCAATACTTAAATAAGATTTACCTCTCTTCAGCAGATGTAAATTCTTAACTTATTAGTAAAACGAAAAGTGTCTGTGATTTAAAGAAAAAAAAAGGGGGGGAGGGAGTTGAAAGAAAAGAGGGGTTTCATAGAATTAGAACCCATTTTTAATTACAGTCCTATGTAGCCATCTCTTATTAATGAATACTTTGGTTCTAAACTAATCACAGTTTTCATTTAAAGTGATTATGTTTGAAGATGCCTACCATATTCCTCAATCACGTTTTAGAAAAGAAATTAGAATACAAAGGAGTTTAATACATTTTCTTTATTAAAAAGACAAAAACCCCCATCATTCTATTCACCCAATTGAAATGAGAAAGTACAAAAATTGAATTAGAAGTAATTCACACAAGGCAACAGTCAAACTTGCTATTTGACTGGTTTTGCATCACTTAACTTACACACCCTTTTTGAGGGAAAAGGAAAGGACTTCTAAACAAGACCTCCTCAAATGGCTGGATTCAGTTACTTTCCCTCCCCTTTCAACTTCTTAGAAAATTTAGAAAGGGAAATGAAATATAAAAAGGAACTGCAGGTACAGTTCACGCTTTAAAAATATTTACTTAATACTGTAAACCCGGCAGACTCTATCAAAAGGACCTTTCAGATCTCATTTTAAACATCCCAGATTAGATCTTGAATATGTGAAATGTTAAAGATACTTTGACAAATGCAATTTGAAAATATTATTTTTGCTATTAATTATTTTTACCTTATAAAATGCATTGTTTTATATTAGTGCATAGTTAATATTAATTTATATTTTAATTAATTAATAAAATACAGACATTTTAATATGTATTAAAGTACTCACAAACATTTTCAGATACCTAAGTCTTAGTTCATCACGATTAACACTGAGCACATGTTTTTCCCCTTTTGGCTGGTGTAAAACCGAATCTGTACTTGATTTACGTGAAAATGTTACTCCAGAGGAAATGGAACAGTTATATGAATGGAAAAAGCATCGCTATACACACAATCATAAAACACAAAAGCTCTTTCAGAAGCGAGGTCTTCAGAAACCATTATCAACTGGCAAAATAGAAAATGTATTCAGTTGCTCTGTAATCAAATGGATAATAATCAGGAGCATGCTAAGTTAAATAATAATTCACCCCATGTGTAAACAGATGAGAATAACTTTGCAAGAACGTAATCATTAGAATGACTGTACAATCTTGATCAAAAGTTCAGGTGTTTCCTTTTCCGGTACTCCTCCCAACTTTTATTACATGGCAAATCTTATTATATTCTTGACTTACTGAATACATGCAATAATCACAATTGTATTCTGCAAATAAACTATTTCACTTTCAGTTGTTTCAGTTAATGAAACAACTAATTATTTCATTAGTGCTTCTTGGGGTATTTCAATTTAATACATAATAAGGGGGCTTATCTCCTCAAAAATTTCACATATAAATCCTATCCATAACAGAAGTTACAGAAGTACATGGAGGAGGAAAAAAATCCTTTTTTTTCCAACCATGTTAATAACACTACCAGAACTTTGAAGTCCAGTAGCCAGATTAAGTTGTTTGATTTTTTATAATTTATAAACAATGGGTTACTTCGTTCTGATTCTGAAGGTCTAAGTAACTCAAAAATTACTCTATGATTCTGTATTTTCTCTAAATTTGTCATTTGTCTATGCAGCAGGAAATTCCACAAAAGAAAGTGTACTTACACATAACTAGCTAAATAGAATTAAAGCAGAAGAAAAGTTGCAAAACCAAATTCTGACTGCTCTTAACAACCAAAACAAAATTAATAGTTCCATTGCAAAGTGGGCATCACTCCCAAAGAACAAGAAGACATGCTATGAAAAACAACTAATTTTTTGTAACAGGGCTATTACACCTACTCAGATCCATAATGTTTGCAAATGAAGTATGGCAGTGTCAAAAATACCTATTACTTGAAAGCACCTGAATCTGTATCAATTTGTCCTCCAAAAGTGCCGACGAAACTTTTGGTATCAAACGTAACCCTGACTTAACCTTAAGCAGCGCACATCATTCCCTCTCCTGTCCCACATGAGGGGTTTATTTCTGAATGCTTCTCCTATGAAGTTCTGCACAGAAAGAAACATCCATTGAGATACTGTCAGACAACTTCCAAACATCTCCTCTCTGTTGAAAAGTAATCTCTAGTACTGTAAATAATACTACTTTCAATACCAGTGACAATACTGATGCAAATTTTATCTAGCTTAGACACCTCCCCCTCCCTCCATCGATGACTCAGATCAGCATTTTACTAACACATTCCAAGTCTGATTGATATGGAGAACTTCAAATTTGATTTTTCCCTCATTAATAAAGATGCTTCCTTTTACCAGCGTCCCTCCTAACCTGAAGTCAATCAAAGCTAAGTAGTTACTGCAACACAAGAGCAGCTTAATGCATATAAAATTTCTCCCACTGAGGTTCTGGTAGTGTTGGCCACACTGGAGGAGCCTGTGTAAGCCGGCAGTCCAACTGCAAAAGGCCCATGTGCCAACATGGGGAGAAGTCAGGAAGTGGGAGAGAGGGATAATCATTCCCTGGTCTTGTCTCACTCTGGTTTAAGGGCCACGTCAACCACTCCATACTGGCACTACAAGAGGAGGTTTAATGAATTTAAAATCACTAAAGATTGTAGAGATTTCAAAGGCTGATTTAAGATTTGCCTTGGGTAGGCGGGGTTTTAGGGGGTGGGTTTTTTTTGTTTCTTTTGTTCTGGTTTGTTTTTTTTAAAGATCTCAGATTGGAGCATCATGGACTGAATGCTATTAGATCCCATCTTGCTCACCTGGTGGAAGAAAGAACTGGGGAGGGCCATGGCTTCCTTAGTTTTTACAGACTTGCACCATAACAAATGGGCCCACGGCGTGCACAGAAAATACTTGACTAAAATTATCCACTTAACTCATAAGAACATTTAAAGTGGACTCCATATTGACAAACACTCAAGATCCCTTATTATGCGAAACAGTTTTATTAATTATATTTGTTCTGATTTTAGTTAGAATTTTAACAAACTTACTGGGTTGTCAAACAACAAAAATTACATCAACTGCATTTTTAAGAAGTGATTTCAGAGTTGCTCAAATTAATATAAAAAAATTTACCACAAAAAAAGCAACCTTAGTACAGCTGTAATAGTCTAAGTATATAGAATCATAGAATCATAGNAAGTTCTCCCCTACACCATATCCCCCAACACCACATCTAAACGTCTCTTAAACACATCCAGGGATGGTGACTCAACCACCTCCCTGGGCAGTCTATTCCAATGCCCAACCACCCTTTCTGTGAAAAATTCTTTCCTAATGTTCAGTCTAAACCTACCCTGAAATATAAGAAAGGCTAAGTTAATATACAAAAATTATTCACACTTTGAGGAACATAATAAGAATAAGACAGCATGTCCTTTCATTAATGCTAACAGGTGTACAAAAAAAAAGAAAGCAGCTATCCAAATCCCTTTTAACAGCATACGACAACACAGCAAGTATGCAAATGCAAAGAAAATTGGTAGAAAGCACCCTATTATCAAAATTCCCATAACCCTTGCTCTTTTAGCTCAAGAGATTTAAAATATCTTAGATAACTGAATAGTAATTTCTATGTAGTCCTCTCATCTGACTCATTTCTTGATACTCCAGACCAAATAATATTTACAGTATAATTTTCAAAGACATTATAAAGGTCCTTTTATATATTACTTCATTGTTAATTATTTTCAAATTATATCAATCATCTACAAAAACCTGAATTTACAGGATCCTTAAAAATGCATCAAAACTTGTGCAATATGAAGTATTTAGTGTGCTCCATCTTAATCCTTGTAGCAGTGGAAAAAAACACTATAACCTTTTGTCTAAATGTTTAAATTTTTTAATTACATGCATTTCACATATAATTAGATATCCTAAGTAGTATTTAAAGCTTACTTCAAATCACTGGTAGAATGTAATTTTAAAACATCCTGTAAAATGCTACAAGTTACATTTTTCGACTTTTTGTTTTATTATTATAGGAAGCCCGTCTTTTTAATACAACTTTCTCAGTATCTATGAAACGCCACAGTTGCATCTAAACATATATCTTTTATAATGTCTATTTGAAAATTTATCATTAATAATTATTTATTAAAACCACTAATAAATATATTTAACCAATAACATAGTACCTATTTTTGCTCAGATCAAAAGCATGAATTTTATCTCAAATCATAAAAGCTAGGAGCATAGGTAAACGAAGATTGACTGTTAATGATGAACTAGCTAAATAAATATTCCCTATTTCAAAAGGTAGGCCACCGGTTGCAAGACAGTTATTTCACACTTGGTACATTTGCTAATACTTCATTACTCGGCAGTTCTTTCTCTATAGCCTCTCTATAACTACCTGTTTAACTAACTTAATTTCCTTTTACAACAAGGTCACCCACCTATTTGAACAAGGGAAGACAGTAGATGTGGGATTTTTGGATTTTAGCAAAGTTTTTGATACTGTCTCTCACAGCATCCTTCTGGACTAAATGTCCAGCATACAGCTAGACAAGTCCATAATACAATGGGTGAGCAACTGGCTGATGGGTCAGGCTCAAAGAGTTACAGCAAATGGGGTCACATGAGGCTGGTGGCCAGTCACCAGTGGGGTTCCCCAGGGCTCAATTTTAGGGCCAGTGCTCTTTAATGTTTTTCTAAATGATCTGGACTCAGGAATCAAGTGTACATTAAGTAAGTTTGACGATGGTATTAAATTATGGGGAGCTGTGGACTCCCTTGAGGCTAGAGAGGCCTTACAGAGAGATTTGGATAGACTAGAGAGCTGGGCAATCACCAACCATATGAAATTTAACAAGAGCAAGTGTCAGATTCTCCACCTAGGACAAGGTAATCCTGGTTATATGTACAAACTGGGGGACGAGAGGCTGGAGAGCAGCCCTGTGGAAAGAGATCTGAGGGCTTGGATTGATGGCAAGTTGAATATGAGTCAACGGTGTGCCCTGGCAGCCAAAAGGGCCAACCATGTCCTGGGGTGCATCAAGCACAGCACAGCTAGCTGGTTGCGGCAGGTGACTGTCCCACTCTACACTGCACTGGTGCAGCCCCACCTTGAGTACTGTGTGCAGTTTTGCACACTTCAATACAACGACATCAAAATATTAGAGCATGTCCAGACGAGAGCAACCAAGATGGTGAAAGGTCTTGAGGGCAAAACTTATGTGGAGTGGCTGAAGTCACTTGCTTTGTTCCGCTTGGAGAAGAAAAGGCTGAGGAGCGACCTCATCACAGTCTACAACTTCCTCAAGGGGAAGGTGCTGATCTCCTCCCTCTGGTGACCAGCAATAGGACACAAGGAAACGGAATGAAGCTGCATCAGGGGAAGTTCAGATTGGACATTAGGAAAAGGTTCTTCACTGGGAGGGTGGCTGGTCACTGGAACAGGGTCCCCAGGGAAGTAATGACAGCACCATGACTGTCAGAGTTCAGGTGTCTGGATGACACTCTCAGTCATATGGTTTACTTTTAGGTAGACCTATGAGGAGCAGGGAGTTGGACTCGATGATCCTTATGGGTCCCTTCCAACTTGAGATAAGTCTATGATTCTATGATAATTTGTATCAAAGAAATGACTGAAGAATAACATGGGTTGCACTCTAAATCAAGCTTACATTTTTGTGCAAAAGGAAAAGGATAAGTATTCATTACGCACCTTTGTGCTTCATCAGCTCTCATCAATATCACAAGACACAGACAAATTTCATCAGAAAGACACTGCAGAACATTGTTGGGTCACTCAGTCCTCACAAGACATGGACTCACACAGTATACTCATACATGGCAAAGTAGTATGCTACCACCTCTATCACCAAAACTCACAAACTACCCTCTTCCTCTCTGTAGACTGCACGCATTCCACTTCTCTGGACAGATCTCTACATGTTGTTTCTTTTCAAAATTTAAAATGGGATTTTCCCTATCAAGTGCTTTACTCAACTTCTGGAGACTTCATATTATTACAGATTTGCTGGAACCTTCTCTCTCTCTCACATACAGTTTAGGCACTGGTGGTACTTATATGTAAAGAGAGCTGTTTAAGTCTTTTGACAGACCGAGCATTTAAATGTACTCCTTACATCGGAGTAACTTTAAGGGGACCTTAAATTACCACACGGAAATATTTCTGCAACATACATATTTTAAATGCCATTTATTCTTTCAGACAATACAGCAGTATTCACCTTTACATCAACAACAGCAACCAGAACCACAAGACCACAATCATCAAGTCATAATGATGTTTAATAAAGAAGATTAAAATGTCCCAAGTTAAAAATTGCATGCTGTGAAAATAATGAAATTATGATAGTCTTCAAAAAAGGCATTTGAAGATGTACGTGGTCATAGACAACACTTGCAATACGTGAAGACAAGGAATCATGTGACAGAAGACACGGATGACCAAATGCCTTATCTATCACTTTTTATAACAAAAGCCACTATGTTTCATACACAAGCCACATGCCACTGAAGTGTCACAGATTATTTTTCCTTCGGTTTTAATTTGAAATTCTCAAATCTGGAAAAACCTAGAAAAGGAAAGTAATTTCCACCTTTTGAAAGAGTAAAAATCAGTTAACGACAACATATGCAGCAAATTACAGAAAACAGAACATTCCACATAGCTATTAAGTAAAACTATTAAGATTTCCTTACAGAAATACTGTCCAAATATTAGCAGTCTTACAACTGGTTATGAAAGACAGGATCCAATCTGAGAAAATTCTGAAAGTACATATTCAAAACAGAAAATACTGACAAATCTTTGTACCGTTCTGCTAGAAGTAAAAACTGCGTGAACTTCTCAGCTCTTTAATACAGTGATTTACAACATGCAGAAATGAGCTTAACTGCAGACATTAAGCATGCTTCTCAAGTTCGTTCTTCAGTTATTTTCAGAAGATGTTCAGAATTCATCACACTGAAAATGGGAATACAGTCAACATTGGGTAACTGAAGACGACACACAAAAGGGACACATACTACCAAGTTCAGGCACAACAAAAAAATGCTGGGAAAGCCCCTGATAATGTTCCTCACATGCTATCTCTAGAAGACATCTGTCTATGAAGTCACCACACTCCTGTGCTTCCCCAGTTACAGTATGCGACCTTGAATTCTTGCAGTTTTGCTCAGGCTTTTGTAAACATTTGTTCTGCATAAAGTGCATGTATTTAAATGTAGGTAAATGAAAACAAAAATCAAATTTATACCAAGTTTCATTACAGTGCCATGTTTTCAGAGTGAACAAAAAGCTATGATTCAAACTGCAGTAAGTCAGGTGAACCTTCGACCAGATAATTCAGGTTGGGGACCACAAGAACAGACTGCAAGCAAGTCAGCAAGGGACTGCCAAAGAGTGAGCTTCAGTCTTGCTGATTACAAAAAAACATTACCGCACAATCTGGAGTATCAGTAAATGTTAGGAATTCAGTTTATGCATGCCCTTATTCAACAGCTCCTAGCACTTCACAACATGTTGTGTAATTAACATATCAAAATACCAGTTTCACAATTTTATTAAAAACAGTCTACCCAATAGTCTTTGCAATAGGCAAATTTCTGCTTAGTGAACTTCGGAACACTTGTTTAACCACATTTTATAAACCTGTCCATGAGGAAAGACCAACCTTTCCTTCCAGAAGCCTTTTTTAAAGCCTAACAGACAGATTAGATATACATTTCAAAGCCAGTTTTAACTAGTTAACAGAACCAAAAAAATAGTAAAAATGAAAATAAAAAGGCTAGTACTACTCTAATTCAAACAAACAAATGCATGAGATGACACCAAGATGAAGGACATGTAACTACAGAAGTACCCACAGCCTCCTCAAGATGCTTCATGGGCAGGTAAAACCGTTTGACTCATACAGGCTTATTCATCTGATTCTTAAGGATGTTCACTAATGTTTTAAGTAAGTATTTGGTAAATACATGACAGTTGTAACTATCCTCTTCCCACTATTTGAAAAAGAAAGACAAAGTTCCTTCAGCTGCAGGAGTTTAATGTAACACAGTCCAAATGAACAGTTAAAGCCAGAGCTGGACTTACATAATTCAAGCCGCAAGTCAGGAACAGAACCTGGGTTTGACCCGAATGTCAGGCAGTGAGAAAAGTCAAGGGTTGCACCAAACAACAAGTGCAAAGAAAAAGGATGGCTGGGTGAAGGTCAGACAACCAGGTACTATTCAGGGCACAGAAGTCCTGACCTATTCAGCTACAGAACAGGAAGGCTCAAAAAGGCTTTTCAAGTACCACAGCTGCCGAAGGCCCACGTACCTCCCAAATCCATCTGTACCAGACTGAGTGGAAACAAAGGAACACCAGATCGGCCAGATTAAATATTTTACAGTGAAACAGCTGGGAAAAAAGCAGACACTGCAGAGTGGTCAGGATACCTACTCTGTAAAATTTTTGAACTCGTTTGAAATAATTGGTTCAACATCTGACATTAAACGTGCATTGCTTTTATTCTGCAAGCTATACAGGATATGTCTGGGAAAGAAGTAATGAATAATTGTATTGATCCATCTGTTATTTTCTCAGGTTTCCTGAAATTTCTGTGGTTTTTTTTTTACTGCTACTGTGTTTAAGAATCTGATTACATATTCCAACATGATGCACTAAGACTACCAGTCTAAGATTAAAAGTGAAAAAGAAAAAAAAAAAGCATATATTCCCTTTTGTTTCCTTCTGATACCAACTGCTGTGATACAAACTACCAACTTTCCTAAATACAAATCAGAATCTGGTAATATGGAGCAACGCCTGTGTTAAGGCCTTTCTTTTCATTACAGAAGACAAGCTGCAACCTTTGGGCTGGGGCTGGAAAGAATTTTAGCAGGGTGAAGACAGCAGAAATTTATTCCTTAGGAAACAAGAGGTCCCATGAGAGAAGTACATACCTTTCCAGTCATTAATCACCATAAAGCAACTGATGATATTTCTAACCTTTGAACTGACTCCCACAGCTGAAAACACATTACACTTTCAGTATCGACTAGTGACCTTCAACTAATCTCCTTATTTTGAAAAGCAAGTACTAAAAACCTATCCTAAAATCATCACCAGTTTCAGGATTTAAGCCTTAGGTTCTATCATCCTGAAAGTTTAAAGACTAGGAGAGTTAATGGCTGGACTCGATCTTAAAGGCCTCCTCCAACCAAAACTACTCTATGATTCTATGATTTGAAGTGCTAAACTCTAAGTATTTTTAGGGGAGAGTACGTTTTTTGTGTACTCCCTTTCCCCCCCCCCCCC
>VZSZ01011077.1:683395-726540 GCA_013398815.1 Ibidorhyncha struthersii
CCCCTTCCCCCCCCCCCCCCCCATTTTAACATCAGTTTGGGAAATAAGCATGCTTTTGGGGGAAGAGTGGCTAGAAAGGTGCCCAGCAGAAAAGGGCCTGGGCGTGGTGGTTGACAGCCAGCTGAATATGAGCCAGCAGTGTGCCCAGGTAGCCAAGAAGGCCAAGAGCACCCTGGCCTGTATCAGGAATAGTGTGGCCAGCAGGACCAGGGAAGCGATTGTCCCACTGTACGTGGCACTGGTGAGGCTGTGTTCAGTTTTGGGCCCCTCACTACAAGAAAGACATTGAGGTGCTGGAGCAAGTTCAAAAAACAGCAACAAAGCTGGTGAGGGGGCTGGAGAACAAGTCTTATGAGGAGTGGCTGAGGGAACTGGGGTTGTTTAGTCTGGAGAAAAGGAGGCTGAGGGGAGACCTTATTGCTCTCTACAGCTACCTGAAAGAAGTTGTAGCGAGGTAGGTGTAGATCTCTTCTTGCAAGTAACAAGCAGTAGAACAAGAGGAAATGGCCTCAAGTTGTGCCAGGGGAGGTTCAGCTTGGATATTAAGGAAAATTTCTTCACCAAAAGTGTTGTCAAGCATTGGAACAGGCTGCCCAGGGAAGCGGTTGAGTCGCCATCCCTGGGGGTATTTAAGAGGCATGTAGACGTGGTGCTGAGGGGCATTGTTTAGTGGTGGACTTGGCAGTGTTAGGTTTACAGTTGGACTCGATCTTAAGGGTCTTTTCCAACCTAAATGATTCTATGATTATATACGTTGAAACATCCTAAACAGCCATACAGAGAGCTACAAAACAAACAGCTTAATCACTGTGAACTTTAAATAAGTAAATAAATACACACACACAAATACACACAGTTCAATTCCACAACAAGAGGAATCCAAACCTTTCCAAAGAGTGCAAGTATGCTTCTTAATGAACAGAGAAATGGACTCCTCCAAACTCAAGCATCCTGGGTGTCAGTGCATACCTCCTGTAGGTAAGACTGTGGGTGAATATGCAATATTTACACACACAAAGTGAAAAAGTTCCTATTGTGGATGGGAAGGGTTGAGGGGAGGGAGGAGCAGGGGGAGGCTTTTACTAAATAAAGTTTCAACAAAACAAATACTCTCCTAAACTTTAGTTTTGAACAGCTAATATTTTTTTCTTACAAATTATTTAATTGAAATTGGCTTGACCAGATCAAGTGGAAAGTTCCCCAAAGTAGCCCTAACATTATGTTCTTAATACCACCACACTGCTTCTGAGCTATTTTTGTGC
The DNA here is from genome assembly GCA_013398815.1 of Ibidorhyncha struthersii. Taxonomy (NCBI): domain Eukaryota; kingdom Metazoa; phylum Chordata; class Aves; order Charadriiformes; family Charadriidae; genus Ibidorhyncha; species Ibidorhyncha struthersii. Next base: position 684,658 of record VZSZ01011077.1, read on the forward strand.
GAGCTCCATGGAAACAAAGACATAATTGTTCAATTCAAAAGGCTGCTAAAATTTCCATTACAAAATACACTTATAAAAAGCCTTTACTTCGTGTTTTTATTATGAAAGGGAGAAGAGAAACTAGGTTATTTTCTGCAGGCTTCAGAGACTGGAGTACAGATTCAACCAACACCATCACTATAGTAAAAAATTAATTCTGATGAAGCTTAGCAAATTTAGTGCAATTAAGAAATTGAGTTACAGTTCATAACTTCTTTTATGTTTCAGGGTTATTTGTTGTGTCAATCATCACACTGAGGAAACACTTGTGTATCTAATTTTACATTTAATTTACTTTATTTGATCATAAATTTGGTAAGTATATTACTAAACTATAAGCTAGTTTTACAGAATTGGTAGAAAGCAGTAATATATATGTATTTTTTATGTAATGTTTGTAAGAAAAAGATATGAAAGCTTTCTTACTGCCAAAACTTCATTTAAATTTAACTGATGCCTCTCCACATCAACAGCAGCCATAAGAATGCCTTTTATTCCTCTTTAGTCTTCCATCTTGCAATATGAAGATAATGTTCTTTTACCCCTTTACTTTGATTTATGCCCCTTTTCCCAAGTAAGAGGTTTCTGATTAAAAGAACAGATTATTAAAAAGACTATCCATTGTACAAATGGTTTCCTCTGATTCCTACATACAGAAGAGGGAATACCATGGCATTTATCATACAAGATTGCTCAGCATAGTCATGGTTTTATCAGATGGGAGGACAACAAGAAAAAATTCTTTATGTCACAGTATGGTTCATAAATATCTCCAATCAAAGGAAATATAAGGCCTCGAGTTCTACTACAGTACAACAAAGCCATTAAGAACAAAAACAGGGACAGTGAGCAAAAGTTTACACCATCAGATGCACAAACCTAACAAAAATAATCTGTGGAATAATCTGGAAGCTTTACTTCCATGTGAGAGCTTGATTACAGCTATATTCAGACCTCCACTTACATGATGGTTACATTGTAACACTCAGAAAAACCCTATTCAAATAGGGGTTTAGGTTAAGGATCTGATGCTGAAATTAAATACAATTATTTCACCAAGTGTCTGCTCTGGACTGAATACCTTTGATAGCGTACAGCCAGAAGAGCAATGGGAAAAAGTCACTTCTTTGAAAAGCTCTAATTTGCTCTTCTCTGGAAAGTATCTTAAAATGCAGCAGTTGTTGTCAGAATGCATTTTTGCTTTTGTATTCAGATTTAGGCAAATTATAAAGTCCTTCCAAAGAAACATGAGTTTGCCTGCACTTAGATTTACTAAACACCATATAAAGGCATCCAAATCCTTGATTCAAAAATGTGCAGTAAGAAGAGATGGATACTGTACTACTACTCCAGGGTAAATTCTTACAGTGGCTTTTCATTGTATTAAAAATGTGCATCTCATTTTTAATTTGCCTGGTTGCAGCTTGTGGCCACTTGTTCCTATGATGTTTCTTGTCATTAGATTAACAAGACTTTTATAACAGAAACTCTTGTCACAAGGAAGTCCCTACATGCTTCAAATCAAGTCACCCCTCATCTTTTTGATAAGTTCATTTGACTGAGCTTTATGTCCTTTCCTGCAAGATGTTCTCTCACAGACATAAAGCAAATTACTTGTGAAGGCTAGCAGACAGGGGAAAAAAATAAAAACGGAGAAGCTCTAGGCATACCAGAGAATGAAAGAAAAAAAAGTATGATATATGTATTGCTACAGAGAAACTTACCTTAGCATACATTTTGAAAGAATTTATGCACAAATATTAGATCACAGAGAGAAGAAAGTGAAAAAGAAAAGAGGAGTTGGGAGAAACCTAACAGCCGCTTATTTTTAGAACTTCATAATTCCTTTAACAGCAAAAAAAAACATAAACAAATGCATATTGAAAAAGTTATTCTCCTAAGCAGAACTCATCTTCCAAGAAAATAAACAAGAAAAAACCCTCTCGATTATACTTTCTAGTTGTGTTTTCATGAAAAACAAATGCACCCCAGAGTTCCTCACTCATCTTAGCCCAGCAAATACAAAGGCTTAATTCCATTTATCTTTGCCAAATTGTTAAATGACCCAAGTATTTTTTCCTCCATGTAATCTTAACAAAGATACAAAGGAGATACTTGCTTCAGCCCTTCGTCCACTTGCTCCTAATTAAAAATGTCTCTATCTTCTTCCTTCCTAATCCACTGTCCTTTCTTTTTCATATTATCCTCCCATTTTTCATTATTTATGCAAGTTCTTTTTGTTCTGTGAACACAACTAAATAATAGTGTTCAAGATTTGATTATAAAACCAACTTTAATGTTTTAACTTTAAGTTCTATTATGTTCTTAATGAATAATAAAATAGCTTTCTTTTTGTATTCATTTGTTGAACTGAGAAGATTTTTTTCTGAAGATGTATCAGAAGAAGAATCACTGAAATTACTGTAATTACTGAACACATCTAATTTATGTAACAGCAATGTATAAAAATATGCATGAAAATCCAAGTAAGAAATAGGGGGTTTTATGTGGACTGTCCTATATGTTAACGCTCAGTTTTACCTGTATATTGGTTTCTAAATGATCCTTCACTAGCTATTCTCTGTTCATAAACTTACGTTTTATTCCCTATACATCGGGAATTCCTCAGGCTCTTATCTAAACGGTTATGTCTACACATGTACTGGTTTTGCCTCTTTTTCAAAACACTGAAGGAAATTTTTCAAAACCCTGAAGAACACTTAAGGTAATTCCATTATGGCCCTGTAGGCCATTCTTTCAGCACATAGGGGTTTTTTTTCAGGTATTTTATTTTTACTTTTCTATAAAAAAAATCACATTAGTCTAAATCTTCTAGTCTATGATGAGTCTTTCAAAACAGTATAATTGTCAAGATTTACCACAGAAAAACTTATTAGAATTTTGAATGAAAATACAATACATGCCCTTCAGTCCAGCACTTAAAGTTACCTAGCCCAGCAATTTAGGACCTAAAGGAGGTGTTGCTGCTTTACAGGAATCTATATTTGCTATACGTTCACTACAGATGGATTTCCGAGTTATCTCTGTCATGCAAATGCTCCACTGTGCAAATGGTTAACTTCCTATATGATCAGGAGTCAAAAAATATGCACTATATTCAGTAGATTTGTCACTGAGTTACAAACTAATTGCAAGACCTTCTTGATTTTATAGGCTGTTCATGCTTTTCCATTGGAAAAGGACCTATAAACGTCTACAGTACAGAGCTCTGATATTATTTGGAACATACAAAGAAGATTTTTATCTTGAACAGTAATGTGAATTTTGAGCAGATTTTTCCTTTTAAAAAGTAAATAAATACGCAAAAATTAAGAATGCTCCAAGATTCACTTCTATTCCCCAGTGGTTAAGGAAAACTTCATTTAGAAAATGGAACTGATTCTTCCCCATAGAATTTGCATTTAAATATAATAGTGTTGATTAATTGATCATGTTACCGTCTGAGTATTTTAATAAACACCTAATCAGTAAGCTTAAAATGCATAGTGTTTCCAAAGAATTTCTGGATTAACACACATCATCCAAGCAAGAAATCAGTACAGCAGGGTTTTCATAGCTCTTAGCTTTGAACGCCGGCATACTCAGTTGTTAAGGTTGGAGCCTCGACCGTCACAAAACTGATAGCAGACAAAATAGGCACAGACAAATAAAATACAATGAAGTATAATAAATGTTATACACTCAAAACAGAGACATTGCCAGTCCCAGAGATGTTACTATATTAATGAGTATCGCTTCTGCTACACTTGCTATCCTGACATTTTACACATTCTGCAAAAATGCCTGGGTTTGGGGGTTGGTTTGTTAAAGTACTCCCACAAGTAGGAACATAAGCAATTTTACCACTACTGCAATTCTAGAATCAGTATTAAACAATGGTACATTTTGAAACAAAAATATAGAGGGGTCACATTCAATAATATGGCAGGAAAAAAGAAAGCATGCCTACAAAAGTTCAACAAAAAAAACCCCTCCAGCTCTGATGGAAACCAAAATCCCCACGCTTAACCAGCTATTCTCACCCGGTATTAACTTCAGAGGACTGGACTTCCCTCAGTTATGCCCTTTAGGATGACACAAGCTGCAATGGCTGGAGAAGTAAAGAAGCTTAACCTGGAGAAGGGGTGTCTTCAGTCAAAAGCATCCCCTAGGAATTTAACCCTTCACGGAACTAAGAAGGGTTAAGAAGAATTATGGTGGCATCGCACAGCATTCGAGGGAGAAGAGTCGGCGCTGGCACTTCCATGGGCTTTAGGCACAAAAGTGAAGTGGTGCAGGGGGTGCTGCAGGGAAGCAGCTCTGTAAGAGGTCACCAGCAGAAGACATCAGCACAATACTGGACTTCTCATAATGCAACTGCAGAGCTTTTCTGAAGCCCAGCAAAATGAAAGCCCGTGTAACGCCGGATTCAAGGTGACAGTCAAAATTCTCCAACTTCTGGCAGATGCTCCAAATTAAAGCAACGTATTTACCTGGCGAGCTGCTGAAGCCACACTTTGGAACTTCAATGAATTCACACTTAGTGTATCTACAAGTACAGGCCTTGGGCTTCTCCGTTTATTCCTACACCTCCTCCTCTCATCTCAACCTTAGCTCCCAAAATAAATGTCACAGAAATCCTCCAGACAAACACTGTATGTACAGGGTGTAGCTGGGAGGCTTTCGGTATAGGGAGGCTACAGGAGGCCTTGTGTGGGAGTGCTGTGAACTGCCCGGGGCTGCTGACAGCCATTTCCAGCCAGCTCCAAAACCGCTGGGAATAACCCATCGCACCCCAAAACAGCAACGCCCCGAGCATCATGATGATCCTCTGCCCAGGTCTCTGTAAGCCAGAGGCGGCAGCCACAGGGGCAGGAGACTCCAACACACCCTTGGGGTGAGGTACAGCTCACTACAGCAGGCGAAAACTATTAATAAGCACAGAGGCACAGAGAAAATGAGCAAGGAAAGCGCAGCAGAGGAGATCACTAAGAAGCAAGAAGCGTCGAACAGAAACCCTAATGCAGACAACCCCTACTGTGCTGCCCACGCGTGCCAGAGAAGCTGGGGGGAACCCAGCACAATGCATGGGGAGAGCAGGGGAAGTGGGGGGATAGGTGCTCAGCTCGCCTCCAGCCTGGGGCAGGTGGAAAAAAAGGGTTTATGTAAGTGTTTGATTACTTAGTTCTCCTCAATACCCAAATCGGTGATCAAAGTTTGTGTTACATGGCAATAAGTTAAGTAAAAATGCCCCGAGTCAAGGCTGTTATTTTTTGTCTTCATTATCTTATTATAGAGAATTCCATAATCCTGCCTAAAACTATTTTCAGTTACNCTGTAAGAAAAGAAAACACTAGATCAGAACATGCAACATGCAAAGGAATGTAAAGCATCTGACTTTGTAAACATAAGGAAAACAACATTAGTAATGGAGATAATATCCTTTTTAAAATCTCAACAGTCCATAACCGATTCTCACACTAACTGTAAATCTGTATGCAGTAGCAGAGTTGAAGGTGTGGTTGATTAACAGGACAATGACAGGAGGCAATCCCTCTATGCAAGCTGGTTCACCTGATTTCAAATACTTCTCTGCATTAGAGGTATAACACTTTGCAGAGAAAGGAAATCAAATAATGGTTCAAACTGAGAACATCATCTGAAGTTAATATACAAAAATAAGGAAAAAAGGTAGAAAAAGTAGGACTATTTGTAGAGACATGTCCAGAGAACCAGATCTCTGAGAAATGGTTATTTTTTGTCTTCATTATCTTATTATAGAGAATTCCATAATCCTGCCTAAAACTATTTTCAGTTACCATCACATGGCCATTCTACTTTATTTAGAGAAATGTCTTATCAGTGTAAATTATTTCTGCATTGAAAGACATTTTAGATTGCTGATGGAGGAAACTGTTGGCAAAGTGACTTAACTATTGAGCCTGGTTTCTTGGGTTTATTTAAGCAATTCATGATTTAGTTTTCAGAGATGAAAAACAGTGTGTGCCATTATAATAACAACTGCCTTATTTATGAAGTGAAGTATTTGCTAGGAATTTGTAAACTACATTATAGTGAAGTTGTATGCATTCCATATAGAACTGCAAAGCACAACTCAACATTGCATGTACAGATCCTAGATACTAAGTGACTTCAGTCAAAGGGCACAAAGATTTGCTGGTTTAGCTTTTCCTCTATTTTCACCATGATAGACTTCTCATGGCAAAACATATAAAGTATAATATTCATGTTCTCAATTTATTCACTACCTTCTACCCCGGCAAGTCTCAAACCTGTGTTTGTAATTACTTCCAGCATTTCCACCTGCTTCCACCATCAGCTGCCCTTACGTTACACTTATCAAGCATTAACAAAAGAGTCCCTAGTATCCCACAGGCCTTTGTGTCTCACTGCTCTGTGCCTGTTCCATATGACCTTTCTGTAATGCAACCAGAGATACGCAATGGTGGATTTTGCCCTGGCCCAGCTGGCTTCCTTTTGACACCCTCTGTGCACACGCAATGCTGAAAGAATGAAAGTTTGTATGCAAAAACTTGACAGATTTTCATAGGTAACAAAACTATTTACATAGAAACTGTCATGCATTACTAAACATACAAATATTTCCTTTGTAATAATTTTTAAAAGATCTGGAAAGAGAAACACTTCAAGGATGCAACAATTTTTAATGTCAAACCATCAATCATTTTGATTCTGCAATGAAAATATATTACTGTTGCTTTGTATTACAAATGTTATTTACTAAATGTTTGCATTAAACAATTTTGGAGTCAACTTACAAGTATTTCATTTAACTTCAGTGCATTTTCAACATTGAAAAAGTAATATTGTCTTTTTCGAGATTCCAAATATATTGGAAAAATCTTTTGCTTAGCCTACCCTATCAGTGAGGAACAATTCCACATGAGGAACCAGGCATTTATTCAAAGAAATTATTTCATGAAAGAGAAGAAGATTCCCTCAAGGAAGAACACGCTTCTTCATAAGGTATTTCAGATTTTGTCCTTTTCTACTATAAAAACTATCCATCTGGCAACCGTGCACATGAAAAGTTTTTAAACCTATATTCTTATAGTAGCACCTTAAGAAATCCCCGCATCAGTACAATGACTGCTATTCCACACAAACCATGGAATAGGATTGGAACTTGCAGCAATCACGAGTGATAACTCTGAGTCTTTTGACAAGTCTACACAGCAGCTGATAAACACTTGGCTTGTCAAATGTAAGAGCTTTGAGAAAAACATACAGGTTTATATTTAATTTTTAATATCACAAAAGAAAAAAAAAGAAAAAATGAAAAAAGCCAAACTAAGTTCTGTACTTCACCAGCAAACTCCACAGGCAACTCAATGAGTGGGAAGACCATCCAACCAAAGCAGGGCAATGGTGAGCAGTCCAGGCACTGGTACCTAATCCATTTAGTTTTCATGTTCTATCATGTGTGAGCAGCCCCCTCCTCATATTTCTGGCGTCCCAGACAGTAGCAAAGCAATTTAGGCCTAAAGCTCTTTGGCTAGATTTAGTGACAAGAACCTGGAAACTGTGTAAGCGAGAGAAAAAAACAAAACTAAACAAAACAAACAAAAAACCCCAAACAAACAAACCAAAAAAACCCCACAATCCTTGCCCTCTCCCCTATTTTTTCTTCTTTTTACGCTGCCTTTATTTCCCTTTGGCAATACAAGTATAGTAATAGTAATAACAGTTTAGTAATATTATATACCTAATGGAACAAATGAAAAAAAAAAAAATATATTTGAAAGATTTGGAAGCAACGAGGTTTATACCACTGTTTAAAGGTAAGTAAGTGTGAAATCCCCTAGCATTCTGATGCAATTCCCTTAAGATGTCTGATCTCAGTTAATATTAAAAAAACCCCACACAAAGCAACTGCCACATGTTAAAAGACTCGAAAAACAAAACACCAAATTGGTCTCATTATCTTTATAAATCAAATACATTCATAATCTGTAAGACTGTGTTCCAGAAACAAATATCTTTAAAATGTGTAATGAAATTAAGTAATTCAGAGAAATTTTACAGTTCTAGTTTATGGATTTTATAAGACAGGTAAATTAAGTTATAACACCTAGAAATTCACTGGAGAATAAAAGTAAATAACTTAGAAAAACTATTGTGTTGCAAGCACTTATACCCATTGTAAGACAGTGTAAGACAGCAACAAGAGCTAGTCCCAGATTCCCTTAGCAACAACAAGGAATTGTATCTGAAAACGAAGTGCAGAGAAAGGCAAACCTGAAAATGAGAAGCAGCGATACCAGAGCAACGGGCCAAAGCTAACCACAAATTACAAGGCAAATATCAGACAATTACAGGACTGAAAGCACTACAAAAAGAAGCGCCCCCAATTACCCCCTCAAAATACTGAGGAGTCTTTTGAGTCAACTTTCCATCACGTTGGGGCCACAAGCAAGCACACCTTTGTCCATGGGAGTCTGAGTTTACTGATGTCAAAAATAAGACAAAAAGTAAAAAAAAAAAATAAAAATCATGTTATTAAAATTCCCATTAGATTGCCCTTTCAGATAGGTACTGGTAAAAATCTGCAAGTTTCTGTATTATTTCCTATAATGATTATAACAAGCCTTCAGCTGGAAGCTAAGGGCTTTGACACATAACCCCCATGTAAATCAAATATATGCTGAGGTGTTCTTTGGTTTTTGTTTTTTTTTTTTTTTTTTAATTGCATGAGCACACAAAATTATTTTTTAATCTTAAAATATAATTTAGGCTAAAGAACCGATCAAGAGTTGCCCTATGAGATGTTCTGCAAGCTAGAAATCAGCAGCGTACTTTGAAAAGAAGTCAGTACTACTTATACAAGACTGGGAAGAAAATAACATAGTACTCTAAAAAAACAGAAGGGACCAATAAGAATAAAAGTCCAGTTGTATTTATTAATAGCATGCCAGTCAGACAGTCAACAAGTAAGGAGGTTCAGCATTGACTAATTTGTTATAAACTGAGGAATTTCAAAGAAAAAAATCAAACTAAGCTCACTAAACGGACATAAAAAGGTGTAAAATATGGCTAGAATAACCAGAAAATGGGAACAAAAATACAGTTAATTAAAATAATTTTAACTGATAGAGAGCAATAGGAACAAAAATACAGTTAATGAAAATCATTTTAACTGATAGAGAGCAACGGAGAAAAAGACTTTAAGAGAAAAAAGGAAAGAAGTGAGCATAAATTGTCAATCAGGATAGGAGAACAAAGTAGAGGGACAAAGTTTTACCCTCTTGACTATGAAAAATATGTACCAGAACGAAAAAAAAAAAGAGTTATGTGCAGTAGAAGTGAAAATGAGATCTATGTTTCATCATATATATATAAGAAGCTACTTGGAAGAGATAAACGCAAAACCCTGAACAGAATTTAGGCACACCAAAATAGAAGTTGTTTTAAAATGGGACTCTTAAGCGAAGTCAACTGGAGACCGCTAATTCACCATCTCAGAAACCTGGATGGGCACAGCTTCCAGAACAGAAGCAATACTAGAAAGAACTTTGAGGTCTTGTGGGAATGCCAGATGGAACTTGCAGTACAGTTTAAACATGCTCTTAATTTAAATATCTACATGTCAGCTGTCTATGTAAGCACTCATTGTTGACAATAAAAATCTAGGCAATTCAATCAGTGAAATCCAGAGAACTATCCAGCTACTCACATGTAGGTCTGCATTTTATGATGATACACACAGGTGTCCAAACAATGGCAGGGACAGCAGAGACACCGTCAGCCAGACAGCTGGTCTTCACTGAAATTTTGCAACTTTTCACTGCCACAAGGATATCACTTAGGGGGTTTAACAAGAATGTAAATTGTTCTTTTTCAAATCACCTGTTCAGGTTTTGTGGAAAAGGCTGGGTTTTTGGGTGGTTTGGGGGGGTGTTTGGGTTGTTTTTGTACTTGTTTTAAAGCTACACCATCCCAGACTAATTCTACTACAAAGTCAAAAGCTTTAAAATAGAACAGTACCTCAGCCACTTGGTTAAAACATTTAATCAAGAAGCAAGGCAATCTAATATAAATTTTACTTTTGAGCTGCTAAAAATAACACATTTACAACTTCTGCTTATTTTGCTAGTTTATTTTTAAAAATTCAAAGGCATATCACAGAATCACTAAATGGTTAAGGTTGGAAGTTGGAGGTCATCTCAGCCAGTCCCCCTGCTCAAGCAAGGCCACCTAGAACTGGTTACCCAGGACCATGTCCAGACAGCTTCTGAATATTGCTAAGGTGAGAGACTCCACCACCCCTCCGGATAACCTGTGCCAGTGTTCAGTCACCCTCAGAATAAAAAAAAGTGTTTACTGATGTTCAGAAGGAACCTCCTGTGTTTCAGTTTGTGCTCATTGCCTCTGGTCCTGTCACTGGGAACCAACGAAGAGAGTTTAACTCTGTGCTCTTTACACCCTCCAATCAGGTATTTATACACATTGATAAGATCCCTCCACAGCCTTCTCCGCTCCAGGATAAACAGTCCCAGCTCTCTCAGCCTTTCCTCACAGGAGAGATACTCTAGTCCCTTAATGATTTTAGTGGCCCTTTGCCAGACTCTCTCCAGTAGAATCATAGAATCGTCTAGGTTGGAAGAGACCTTTAAGATCATCGAGTCCAATCATAAACCTAACACTGCCAAAACCACCACTAAACCATGTCCCTAAGCACCACGTTTACCCGTCTATTATTACTTCCAGGGTTGCTGATTCCATCACTTCCCTGGGCAGCCTGTTCCAATGCTTGATAACCCTTTCAGTGAAGAAATTTTTCCTAATATCCATCGTGAACCTCCCCTGGAGTAACTTGAGGCCATCTCCTCTTGTCTTATCGCCTGTTACTTGAGAGAAGAGAACGACCCCCATTTCGCTATGACTTCTTTTCAGGTAGCTGTAGAGAGCGATAAGGTGTCCCCTCAGTCTCCTCTTCTCCAGGCTAAACAGCCCCATTTCCCTTAGCCACTCCTCATAAGACTTGTACTCCAGACTCCTCACCAGCTTGATTGCCCTTCTCTGGACACGCTCCAGAATCTCAATGTCTTTCTTGTAGTGAGGGGTCCCAAACTAAAAGCAGTATTCAAGTATGTCCAATTCTCTCTTGTACTGGGAAGTCCAGCACCAGACACAGAACTCGACGTGTGACCTCACCAGTGCTGAATAAAGGGGAAGGATCACCTCCTTTGACCTGCTGGAAATAACATGTCTAATCCAGTCCAGGATACCATTTACCATCTTTGCAGCAAGGGAACATTGCAGGCTCATGTTCAACTTGGTGTCTGCCAGAACCCCCAAACACTTTTCTGCAAAGCTGCTTTCCAGCTGAGTGGCCCCCTGCATATATTGGTGTACGGGGTTGTTCTTCCTCAGGTGCAGGATTTTGCTGTTCCCCTTTTTGAACATCATGAGGTTCTTGTCAACCCATTTCTCCAGCCTACCGATGGCAGCATGACCTTCTGGTGTATCAGCCACTCTGCCCAGTTTTATGTCGTGCAAACTTGCTGAGGGTACACTTTGTCCCATCATATGAATCATTAATGAAGATGCTGAACAGGACTGGACCCAGTACTGACCCTTGGGGTATACTGCTGGTCACTGGCCTTCACCTAGACTTTGTGCCACTGATGACACCCTCTGGGCCCAGCCATTCAGCTAGGTTTCAAGACACCTCACTGTCTGCTCATCCAGCCTGTTTATCAACAGCTTGTCTAACGGGATCTAACGGGAGACACTGTCGAAAGGGCCACTGAAGTTCAGTTACAGCCAATATCCACTGCTCTCCCCTCATCTACCAAGCCAGTGATTTCATCATAGAATGTTACCAGCTTAGTCAAGCATTACTTGCCCTTGGTGGAGCCATGCTGACTGCTCCTGATGATTTTTTTGTCCTTCACATGCCTGGAAATGGTTTCCAGGATTAGCTACTCCATCACCTTCCCAGGGATCGAGGCAAGCCTGTACATCTCTGGATCCTCCTTCTTGCCATTCTTGAACGTGAAGGATCCAGAGCAAAGACAGCAACTGTATTTCTTCATGTTTTGTCTTGTTCACACAGAATTTGAGTACAAGATCCAAAGTATGTAAATTTAAAAAAATGAATTTTGAAAACTCATTGTTCCAATACAAGGAATATCCATGAAACCAGTAACCAAAAATAGACAAACAAATAAATAAATGTATATTGCTCAAATGCAGTAGTTGGCAGCTACCTTGCTCGCTATTTTTGGAGCAGCATAGCACTCCACTGATTTTGTGCCTTTGTTTTACTACAGTGCAACATAAAGGAAGTCAGGCTAGTATAATTTTCTCTCTAAAGCTCTTCTAATTATGTGAAATACTGCAACTATAACCTTTTATTGCTACACGTAAATAAAAACAATGCAAATACAAACATTTTACCTATTGTCTCTCCTTCCAAACGTGTATAAACATGCCTGTAGTAATCTTCTCTATCCAGCCATTTAGTCAGTTTTCAGGACTTGAAAACAATCTTCTGAGATCATCTTGAGTTCCAAGATCACTGCTCTTCCAGATGTTGCACCCAACTACTTTCAAAGTTTACATTTTTCTCTCCAGCTTATTCCTCAACTCAACCCAAGTGGTAAGTACATTTCCATATAACTGTCAGTGGGAGCAACCATTACATGAAGTTCCTTTAAGAACAGGCATACCACAATGAAAACTTCGTAGAAAACTGCTCAGGCTGAGAAGTATAGGAGGACAGAGTTAGTATGGCAGAAAGATGTTCACAATGATTCAAATGAAGTATTTATTAAAGACAGCCTCATGACCAACTTAAGACAGTCCAAGAATGCACTGCCATTGAAACGTCTTATCACCTTCTCTCTAGCCATAAATACCTATACCCTCTCATGCTGGAGGAGTTTTCTAGATGCATCTGTTTTGCCACATGACAGAAAAACTGTTAACGTTGACTGTGAGCACAAAGTCAGAAACATTTTTGAACAGCAGGAATGCATCAGACTGACCTTAATTTACTGTGAAATTTCATCACTTGTCAACATACACACCAAAAAATTGCCAAGAAAATTCGCCTTGTGATCAACATTTACTCTGAGTTTTACTTGGGTTTGGTTTTCCTTACATTAGTATAAGCATTAAGTGTATTAACTTCTCTTACCGGATTTGGCTTATTTCTCAGTTTAGGTCAACTGACTGGAGTTCTATTTTTCTCTGCAATGACTTCTCCACTGCCCACACATGCAACTTAGTTATGTTATGACAGGGGTCAGCAGATGGCACTGTTACACATTTTTTCATACTACACTTTTTACTGGTAAATCTTTATTTAACAGAAACCTTTTCTGACTTGCTGCGCATGCATGTGCAAGCGTGCCCACAAAAGAGAGGATTAATTTCAGAAGAACAACTCTAGCATTGTACTGATGTTCAGGCTGCAGTTTGTGAAAAAATCTGCCTATGGAACATCTAATAATTACCTCTGTTTCAAGGTTACTGTGTGTTAAACATAAATTACGCCTGACATACACCTAAACTCATACCACGTTTTTTCTCTCCTAAGAAACAGACATGAAAGCCACAATAATTATTACCACAGTGAAAAAAGCCACATAAATTGCACTCCAGCAAGCGACTTCCCCTTTCCTCTACAAAGAGGAATATCTAGCAGACTCTGACACTTGCATTACAGAACACAAAAAGAAAGATAAATATTACTCACATTCTCTTGCACTCATCCAATACACCCCTTCCTTTCTATAAATTAACAGAGTAATTATCACATCATTGTTTACACTGGGATGATTTCAGCTTTCCCCCTAGATTAGTTTCAAGAAAGTCCCTCTGATTAAAACCAATAAATTTACCCTGGGAAAGGTTTCTAATCTTAAAGTAAAGAAGAAAGAGAAAAAACTGAAAAGATGTATGGTGAAAGTTTTATTTTTTAAAAGTAAGATGCCAAGTACTTATGCTGCCTTTTGCACGTGCATCAATTTCTAGAAGTTTACTCAGCTAAAACCTTACCTATATGTGTCATTCAAACTGGGAATTGACAGCATTTTTATTTTTAGCTATATATTTCATCCTTGTTTACTATATGCAGTCTGACCTTGAAATTTCTGCCTATTCAACTACTCTGAATGAATTCAGCTCTTCCATGCTGCTAGCTTACTGTAAGATGCAGGAAATCTGGAGAAACCAGACATAAGTTTTATTTAAGAAAAGGCCATTAACAGTGTAAACTGATTTAATACTATGTAAACAGAGATATATCCTGCAACAAAGTCATAAACCACAGAGGTGTTCGCACAAAGCAGAGCACTGCAAACTTCACCAGACCAGAATTCTCTTCATCCTTGCTCACACAGCCCTCCTCTCCTCCAACGAGCTTCATGCCTGTTCAGTCTTCTGTAATCTCCATGACCTTAGCTGGAGTAATCATCTCTCCCCTACATTTAAGTGACACCGATTCTTGAAGGGAATTCAGAGTGCCAAAAGGGATCAAGTTACTGCTTCAGAACTTGCTTCAATTCCAGAAACAGTCAGAGGCCCGAAGTGGTTGGAGTGATGATGCTTTGGTAGAGGACAGCACAGATTTCAGGAAGATACTGGTGTTGAAGCTGATGGTAATGGCTAGAACACCACCAGGATGAGGGATGATCAGAGATCAGTAGAGACCATGGCAAACTGCTGGGATGATATGGAGCAACCTACTTCTCCAGGCTGACTGTGCTGCTCTGCTCTCCCTGTCCCCTCAAGCTTTCATTCTTGCTCCAGTCACTAAAAAGGAACTTGCAGAAGCAGTGCAGGAACCCATTCAAAGGATGCATATTGCCAGGTTGAGCAATGCAATCCGCTTTCTTTCCTCCACCTGGCGTTATACACTGGAGAGAGGAAAAAGTACCTGGAAGTGAATGAACAGAGCCACCAAGTCCATAGAGGTGTTTCTCTGTTCACACTTCACTTAAATTTTGTAATGACCTCACTAATTAAAGCTGCCTTGTCTAAAAACAGAGTCATAGCACGCAGTTAAGTCATCAACTTACATTTGCATGCCTGCATTGAATTGTTACTCATTTTAACTGAGCAGACCGGAGCTAGAGTACGGTCAGCCAATTGAAACATTCTAAAAGTAAAGTGATCACATGTATTATGTGGTTTTGGAACCAAACCCATATATTACAGAATGTACTTCAAGTAAATATGTTAATTTATGTTTCAGTATAGTAAAATTAAATTTTATATAAAAGGTAACATATCCATCTGTAATTTAAAAGGCAAACTTTCAAGTTTGCGTTTGAAATTCAAAGCAAAAACATTTCGAACATTTTCCTGAACATTACATATTTTTCAGACTTCTATATTAGTAAAATATCTCAACATTTCCAATAGCTTAAAATTAGAAAGACTCTACCTATCTTCATCTATTGAAAATTTTGGATCAGACCTTGAGCAATTAAATATTCATAACTTTTCTGCTCAGTTTTATTTTAGTTCCCCACAACTATAGGGACTGTGTTGCAAATATAGGGACTGTGTTGGCCAGTTCTTCTTTTAGTTAATGGATTACTTTTTTTTTTTTCCTAATAGGATAAGGTGTTCCAGGAGTGATATAAATCTTGCATTAAGTATTTACTTCAATGTTGGAATAAACTAATGGCATTCTCCTTTGCCCAAAATTTCTACTTTCACTTCCAAATTCCCGAAAAACACACTTATAACAAAGTCTGTACTCATTACTTGAACGACACACACCTTCTTAATATGTAAGAACAAACAGAGATTAAAACTCAGCTATTACAATATACAAGAGTTTACTGAATTTCAGGAGTGAAACAGAAGTGATAAATTTACTTATTTCACTTAAAGTCTTCGGCAGCTTCTCTTCTTGGACAGATTAGTAATTTCATAGTCACTTGCTTTTCTTCATCTACTTAATCTAACTAATCTAAGACTTCACTCTAAGTCTTTAATCGGCTATGATAACTGAACTCCAAAATGATGCTACAGCAGGGACAGCGTAGTCTAGAAAAAGTTGTCAAACTGCCAAGTTTAACTGCCTAGCATATCTACTGTGGTCAATGTGAGAAGAAACTATGACTTTCAGGTTCAGTAATACACATTTAGAATCAGTGTTTCGCCATAGACCTTTTATAAGATTTTGCATGCTTTTGAAGATTTTGTGATCTGATGAAGACTTGATGATCATTTCTAGCTTATAACTATCATTTCTAGCTAATTAAATAATACATTTGAAATGTGAATTCAAGAAAATTCTCTGAAAGAAGAGGAAAAACACCATCTCAGAGTACAAGACAGGATGGAAATGTTCTGTTTATAACATCTGCTTTTTTAATTTTTTCATTTCATCATGAAATTGGATTAAAAAAAGATTTTCATAGCCAGATACAGTATAAATCCTGAAGCAAGATGCCTATTTGGCACAAAACGTGAAAGTTAAGGCCATCTCATGACAATCTAAAGAAACAAAATGCTCAAAGCAACTTTACCAATGGTTGTTTTCAGCTGGTAGAAAATGATGAAACAATGATTCAATCATTAATTTGAAAGTCAAAGCATGATTTAAAATCACTTTTTTTCTAATTTGTCTTTAACTATATTTTCAGTTTCATAATACAGAACAATTATTTTATTTTTCTAAAAGGAAATTCGCATGCTTTTATTCTTACATTCAGTACTGTTTATCACAGTTGTCCTGGTTTCAGCTAGGACAGAGTTATTTTTCTTTCTAGTGGTTGCTGTGATTCAGATTTGGTATGAAAGGAATGTCGATAATGCATATTGTTTTAGTTGTTGCCAAGTGATGTTTACATTAGTCAAGGATTTTCTTCAACTTCCCACAGAAGCTGGGAGGGAGCACAGACAGAACAAGCCAGCCAATGGAATATTCCATACCATAGACGTCATGCTCAATATATAAGTAGGGGTTGGCCAGGGGGCAGGGATGCGCAATTGCTGCTCAGGACAGTCTGGGCAACCAATTCACCAGGTAGTGAGAGTGACTTCTGTTGTATTACTTTATTGTGTATATTCTTTTACCATGATTATTATTATTGTTATTCTCTTTTTTCCATTATTGTTCTATTAAACTGTCTTTACCTCAACCCACAAGTTGTTTGGTCGTTCTTTTTTTTTTTCCCTTTCTCCTCCTATTCTGCCTCTTCTCCCTACCCTTCTAGAGGGGAAAGGGAGAACCGTGCGAGCGGCCGCCTGGTCCTAGCTGCCAGCTGAGGTTAAGCCATGCCAATAGTAAGGGAAGTTTGAGGGGTATAGCCCATATTTCCCCTCAGGGAGTTACAGTTTCAAATGCTGCAGTGTTTGCTCTCTGAGCAAACAGTGTTTGCCAACACAGATGCATTTCAGACAGGATACGGCTGCTTTTTTCCTACCCAGTGGCAATGGTCAGTGTTAGCACTTCTAAATGCAAAAATCACTAGAAAGGTCCTCCGTAAGTTTCCTTCTGTAAGCAGGAGACAGTGCAAAGACACACGGCACAAACTCCTGATCGAAAAAGACTGCAGTCAGTGAACTTCCCCTTTACTACCAAGTCATTAAAAAAAAATAAAAAGCGTCTCTGAAATATCAAAGCAAAACTTAATTGTTGAGTCACTTCTCTAAGGAACACACTACAAAAAATGCTACCTCTAATGGGGCGCATATGGAGATGATTAGCACAATTTACCTCCATCTCCACAAGCTGAAGATTGTGCTTGACTGAAATGAGTGTACTGTATACATAGTTGGCTCTCCTTTTATTTCTGCAAAAAAAGGAAAAACATTGTTGGACTACATTAAAGTTTCTGTCCTGCAGTCCTCGTATAGAGCCTCAGCACCTTGTTAGGTCCTCCTCCCTTCTCCTCTCTCCCCAGACACCTACTATTTGTCCTTGCAGTAGGAAAGAAGAGAGCAGACACAGCAGCAGCCCATACTTGCTTGCAACAACACCGGTCTGTTTCTGCGAAGACCCACAGATGCTGTGGCCTGAAGGACCATTACCAAGACTTCCAGCAGAGTAAGATTCCCTGTATATAAAGCAGCACAGTAATTGCTCAAGTGACAGACAAAAATCAACCAGCAAACACTAACAGAATTTTCTGTTCTTTCCTAGTAATTGTTGCAACAAAAGGCTCCTTTCTATTGTAAATTAACTGCTTGTATATACGTGCTTAACAAACATTTTGCTTTATCAAAATAGTTACAGTAGGCACTCAAACCACCAAAACTGTGAATCCACTAGAAAAAATTCTTCCTACCTTTAGAGAGCCTGGCCTATATTTCAGCAAGATGACAAAAGAAGAGAATGTCACATATCTATAAGTCACTCAAGACTAAAGCAAGAAAATACCACGTATCTAAGTCAGTTCAATTCCTCACATTTAGAACTGCTTAAATCTTTGAGAAATTTATTCTTTTTTTAAGAGTAAACAATTATTAAAATTAAATTTAAACTTACATTTGAAATTATCATATAAGCTTGGATCTTAAGTAAATACATTGTAGTAATGCTCTAATTAAATAGTGCATCTGAAGTTTTAGAGACAGATGTAACTAAACGGACAAAAGCCACTGGTTAACTGCCAAAGTCGTCTTGCTGAAGGGTTAAACCACCCCTCAACACAGAAGTCTCTTTTGTGAAGTAAGAGAAAAATTTTGGAAAATTCTAGTTATTAATTAGTATCGTCATCTGTATCATTGCCAGTTCATTCAAACTTCTGAAATGGGCTAAGATACAAAAAACAATAAAACCTACTTCCCTTTTTAATCTATGAATATAAGTGAGCAGGTGGATCTCCTAGTTCTAATGTCACGAAGAAGCAGGAACTCAGTCAACTGAGTCTCCAACCTCCTGCACTATTTCTGAGGCTGTTTTAAACACAAAGCTGATTTTGAGGAACTGTAACCAGGACACCTAAAATTATACATATTTACCAACAAAAGCCGTTCTAAAATACGAGGCTTTGATGCTCACTGATAGCAAGGCAACGTCAAGCTCAGCAATGAGGCTTTATTTGGGGGCATATTACAATATCTTAATGACTACCAAGCATTGAGCTTTCCTTTATGAAACATAATTGAAAAAGCATGAAATAGAAGATACACTGACTCTCTACTAACACAATTACATTAATATGATTCAGATACTCTGAAAATACACATTTATTCCTCTAATAAATTACTTTGATTTAAAACAAGATTATGACCTAATTTTAGAAAATAAGTCCCACAGACTCACAAAGCCTTTGATATCTATGGTTCCCCCCCCAGAAAAGTCTCCAGAAATTAGCACTTTCAGCAAAGTATACCAAATCACTAAATCTTTATATTCAAATTGGCTCTGATTTCTTAAGTCACACAAATTAGAATCTTGTTTTTTTATTTCAAAGCCATCAACATTTGAAAAAAAGGACAGGACCATCAGAAATCCCTGCGGTTTCTGTCAAGGGTTGCAGCCAGCCTTAGCTCTGACAACTAATTGTAAGCACCAATTTGATTTTTACATGCAAGAAAAACTGCTCTGTGGCCTTTTCCAAATCTATTGTGAGAAAAGGAAAGAAAACAAGCTAAAGCTTTAAAATCTAGGCCCAGAAAACAACCACGGGTTTTGATGCAAGTGCAACAAAGAGACTTTACCCGTAGCAATACTGGAGTTCGGTGAAGTTTGTTACATCTCTGACTTGTACGCAAAAGAACCAGTGATCTTTCCTCCACAGACACTATCAGCCTTTTCTTATTTCTGCACTCAATATTCTAAAAGGCTAAGGACAAACAAGTCATTTAAGGTGGGAAATTACATTTTCAAATATTTAAAACCAGAAATTATTCTTTTGTTAGATGTAATATTCCTGTTTTGGAAAACTGCTATAATGATCATTCAAAATACCACTTTGTTTGACCTAGAAATATTTGCTGTCTGTATTCTTTAAATGAAAAAGTTAATGTGAACTCTTTTTACTGAAAGTCACTTAAAACATTTAAAATTACTAACCTATTATCTGGAAGGAATCCATAGTCATTTCATAGTGTATGTTTAAATAGTCAGGTTGTTGACACCCCCCACCCCCCCAAAAAAAAAAGCACAGAAGAGCGCATTTGAACAATTCAGGGAGGTGGGAGGGGGAGAAGAGGCCACTCTGGATACTTGCAACAAACAATAACTACTCTTATATTTTGTAGTATACAGACGTGAAAACTTTGACAAACCACGACCTTAGCACCATCAGTTTAACGTGACAGGACGACAGGACTTGTCTCAAAAAAAAAAAAAGTTATAAAACGTATTTCTTAGCTTAATTTACTTTTTCCCCTGATGAAGCTGACTTTTCTGCCTGTGGAAAAGGAGTGTGATTGCTTTGAACTAACACTGGTATTCTGACTTTTCTGGAAGAATTCCAGCTGCCTCACAACAAGATTATTCTGTATCTGGTTCAAACTGTGTCCATCGTATATCCCACCATTGCCCTGGGAAAAGGCTGATCAGAAGCCCCTTCTGCTTTTGAGGTCTTTCTGGCAACACTTTTTCAGTGCGAGAGAGTGATTCACAAACTGAAGAGTATCCACTTTGCCTCTGTAAGCCACTGCAGACATCCTTTATGTGGACTGCTTTCTCTGGAGTACAAGTGGCCTGTGGAAAAGAACCTCTGGATACACACACATACAGATTTCCAAAGCAAATTCTAGAACTACTATTAAGTGAGAGCAAAGGAGACATAAATATTTAAGATACGGGATCAGAACAGAGCTTTCAAGCATGATTACCTTCAAACATCCCTTTCTCTTTCTGCCATGAGTGAAGGACTTTATTTTTGCCATTAGTGAAGCACACTATTCTTTTTGATAGTTCTCAACAGAACATCCATGACAGAATGAACAACATTTAAAGCATCCTTTAATATTGCATTTCTTATGAAGGATTTGATTAGGAAAAGATGTACCATAGCATTCAAGAACTCTAGGATCACAGAGATCTAGAAGTTACGCAAGATCCTTATAAAAACAGAAATGATGGAACAGCAACAGAAGAGAGCTCTACTGTAACCAGACTGAAATTTCCACAAGAGAAGAAATCTGCTAATAAGTATGTACCAGTTCCACATACAAAATAGGGATTAACCTATTTTCCTCTATGTACCATCTGGATGCTAGGCAAATGAAAAAGTCTCTTTTCACCTGCTACAAAAATTAGACACTTAATCATATTGTGCTAAGATCTGCATTAGATATGCTGAACTTCATACCCCACTGTATTAAAACTCACAGCTGTTCCTGCATGTTTCTTATTCCCGGATACTAACTTGAATTCCCTGCTTG
Organism: Ibidorhyncha struthersii; assembly: GCA_013398815.1. Taxonomy (NCBI): domain Eukaryota; kingdom Metazoa; phylum Chordata; class Aves; order Charadriiformes; family Charadriidae; genus Ibidorhyncha; species Ibidorhyncha struthersii. Next base: position 706,051 of record VZSZ01011077.1, read on the forward strand.
GCTCAACAGGTGAACATTACAAGAGTCAAAACCTTAGAAAATACATTCATTGTTTTTTTTTATTGCAGAAAAAAATACAAAGCGAGAAAAGAATCAAGAAATGGACTATGCTAGCTTGCATATTTTTTTTTTAAAAATATGATCAGGTTTTAGCTAACATGAAACCTCATAAGTGGCCCAAATCATGATGCACATTTCAAGAGACTACGAAGTCTTATATCATCTTTAAAAATAATCACCAAAGACTTCTGTAGTTTTGTAGAATAATTTATGCTGATCTGTAAGTGCCAGCAGAGAATTTAAAAGCTGTACTCTATTTTAGCACAAGCACTGCCACAAAAATAGCTGTTCTTTTGGGACTGTTTGATAGTATTTCTTTTTCACCTCTCCTCCACAGAAACCAACCACTAAATTGCCTCTCTTTCAAAAGGAAAAGTTACCATGGATGAGATTCACTGTCAATGAAGAAGAGCTGATATCCATAAAAGACATCACACCTACCTCTGCTAAAATCTTTGAGCTGCACTAAAAGACCATGTGAGCAATTATGACATCTTTTGTGTTGAATGCAGAATGTAAGAACTTTCCCAGCAGGATTTAGGCTTCATTTACTGCTCATTTTATACAAGAAAAGGAAAAATGCAGATGGTACAGGGAAGTGGAGTCTCTCAGCCAGCCATGATTGGAAAGATTCTCTTTCAGAATCCCCTGAACTTTAAATACGTTATTCAGGTGATACACATCTTGCACGATCTTGCCAGTATTTGTACAGAAATAATCTCTTACAGCCAAAAGCCTATCACAGCTGACAAGTTTATGAAGCACAGAGTTGCTATCAGTTAAAGGCTTTCCACCAGATTAAAACTGTTCTAAGCTGTTGTGTTTACCAGACTGCTGTTGTGCTTATTACCTATGTAATGACATAGGTAGATCCTAGATGTGTCTCCTGAGCAGTGTTCATTAAAAGAAATTATGACCCATCTTCATATCCTCATTAACTCGGGTGGTATAACAAGTTAGAAATGATGAAATCCTTCAGTAAGCTAACTACACATCCATCAAGGCACTGATAAATGCCCAGCTATAATGAAGCAGGCACATGATCTGGATGAAAGATATGTAAATACCCACGCAGCTCTTGTACAGGAAACTGCAGTCCAACACAACATGAACATCTGTCTAAAAGAGTAATTGAAAGGCCTAAACTGAGGGGGGGGGGGGGGAAGCCTGATTGAGTACAACTGATCCGATATCTGGTTTGAGCCTTCTCTGGAAACAAGCAGTAATTGAGCACCCTGATGACAGAAAATACAGACTTCCTTGACCAGAAGCACTCTACGCTTATACAGGAAATTTCTTCAGACAAAGTTCACCCATTGAACAGTACAGCGAAGTGTGTTAAACAGTGCTTATCCCCCCCTTCTCCCATAAAGGTAAAAATCATATTGAACCACGAAAAATACTCACATGTAACAACTTTATTAATCATAGCATTTATCAGCATTGCCTGGCAGTAGTCTGAACACAGTGCTGGCAAATTAATGCATGCCTAGAATGAAATCATGGAAATCTGATCCCATGTTTTCCTATATTTTCAGTAGGGATCGCAAAAGAGAAGGGAAGTAAGTAAGAAAAGAGAGATTTAGCTGAGTAACAGCATCTATGAAAAAAAATGAGGAGGTGGTTCTTAAGTGCAAAACGGGATGACCGCGATGATGCAGAACTTCTTTATAAAGGAGATACGACCACACCTTTGATTTCACTGCATTGCTACACTTTCATCCAACAATACTGCACAAACATGCAGAGTGCCCCCTTCACTAGGTGTCCCCTTAGCAATTCTGAACGATGCTCTTGCACTTCACCTTGTGGGCTCTACTGCCTGCCTACTATTGAAAACAGCAGTTCTAACAGATACTGAAATTGTCCTAAACTAATGAAAAATAGTAGTGATCTCTAGCTAGAGATTCATTCTGAAGAAAAGTAAAAGCCAGGACTTAAAAGACTGGAAAAAACTATATACAACAACAATTAACATGGAAACTGTTGGCTGCTGCAGGACTGCACCTGATGTTAAGATGCTACCAATAACAGTTAAGCAAGTAATTTGGACTTACATTTGTATCACGTATACGTTCTACCTAATTCAAACAAAAGGGTCAGAATAGCTACAAGAATAGCACATACATGCATTGAACACAACCAAGGTACTGAACAATATACTTGTATGTGTACATACTTGTATGGACAATTAGTCATGTACTACCTAACATAGTATATCATAAATACAACATACAACTACTTAACAGTGATGTAGTTACATAGTACTATGCTGGGGTACATGATGGAAGCTAGTAAGCTTTCAATTCCAGCTGCTGAGCAATTAAGATTTACTGATATTACACCATGAGTTGTGCTACCCCACAGCTCAAACAGCCACTAGAGTGACTGTTCAGGTATCCATAATTTGAAGCATGATTCCTGGGAGAGGACGGAGGTACTTAATAAAAATATTAGGAGTTAAAGCAATTTTTTCATGAATGGCGTTCTTATCTGAACACTATTTAGTGTATTGTCTGCCTTTTATTCAATCAGGATAATGAGCCTCCTATAAAAACACCTACAGAAATACACATCTCCTGTGTTTGCATGACCCTATAAATTAATAAAAAGGTGAATTAATCCTTTATTGAATTATTAGTTTTAGAATTTGATTTAGACTTCTTACCTCAAGGCGGGGGAAAGCAGTCCCATACTGCATTCACTTATGGGAAGAATTTCTAAGTTGACTTAACTTTCACAGATGACAAAAGTTAGAACGGAAACAAACAAAAAAATATCTTCCGGTATTTTGTAACACTGATATATTTAATCTAACATAAGACAATATTACGGTCTTAACTTAGCTTTATCTAATACGGTTTTGTCTTTAAGTGAATGACACACCAGATAAAGAAGTTATACGACAGCAAACAAATGACTACCATCCACAATTCAATACAGTAAAAAGGTAACAAGATGAAGTGAAACATTAACTAGGACAAATTTCTGGTCTATTTAGCAGATTCAGTTCATTTTAGATTAACATATTGACTGTCTAGACATGAGGGGTTAAACTGCCTAATTTGGGCTGCGAGCAAACCATGTCAGATTTTTTTTTTTAAAATTAGCCAGATCTCTCAAGTGGCTCTTTAAAGAGCCGGGAAAAATACTATTTATATTGCATATTTTAAAGACATCTCCATCAATAAATGAGTCATTATATAATAGAAACTCAGGGTTGCTCCTGTGGGGTGTCCCTGCTCTGGTACGAGTTGTCCATGGGCTGCAGCCCCTCAGTGGTGCCTCTGCTCCTGCCACCCACAGGCCACAACTGCCTTAGGTGTGTACACAGTCGAGTTATACATACGCTAAAGGCAAAGTTTACTTTTATCATATCTAGCAAAAATTGAATGCTTAAGAGATACACGTCAAAATATATGAGACCCACTTTAGCTCTAGAAATGGTTTCATAAGTAGTATGATCTCAAAGATATTTTCAAGCTGTATATTATTAACTGTGCGCACACACACTTTATAAGCGGCACACATCTCAAAATTTGTTGAAGAAGAGAAGATAAATTAATTTCCTTTATTTGGTTAAATAGCATGATTCTAAATGCTTCAGTCAAAAGAACAAACATTAAACTTGTAAAATGCTTTTAAGTAAAATTCTCTAAACAAATATGGTAATTATGACCATTAAGTCAAATTAATTGCTTCAGAAATGATCAGGAGGTACAAAAAGACATCCTCTGCTTCAGAGTAATCTGGAAAGACATACAGACACATGAACTAGTGGAAATCTTCTTTATAATTTTTAAATACCATGCTCAGTTGTTGTATTGTTTGGGGGTGGGTTTTTTGGGGGGTAGATGAAGGGTGTTAATCTTTACATCGTAAGTTAACCAATTTTTATTCGTGTTTTGTGAAAGCCAGATGTGCTGGTTTTGGCTACGATAGAGTTTATTTCCTTCATAGCAGCTGGTATAGGGCTATGTTTTGGATTTGTGACCAAAACAGTGCCAATAACACAGGGATGTTTTAGCTATTGCTGAGCAGTGCTTACATAGAGCCAAGGCCTTTTCTGCTCCTCACACCGCCCCACCAGCGAGTGGGCTGAGGGGGCACAAGGAGGTGGGAGGGGACACAGCCGGGACAGCCGACCCCAACTGACCAAAGGGATATTCCATACCACATGATGTCACGCCGAACAATAAAAACTGGTGGAAAGGAGGAAGGGAGACACACATTCGGAGTTACAGCATTTGTCTTCCCAAGTAATCATTAGGCATTATGAAGCCCAGTCCTGGCTGACCGAGGAGGTCCCAGCTGACTGGAGGTTGGCAAATGTGACACCCATCCACAAGAAGGGATGGAAGGAGGACCTGGGGAACTATAGGGCGGTCAGTCTGACCTCAGGGGCTGGGAAGGTCATGGAACAGATCATCCTCAGTGCCATCACACGGCACATGCAGGAGAACAGGGTGATCAGGCCCAGTCAGCATGGGTTTGTGAAAGGCACGTCATGCCTGACAAACCTGATCTCCTTCTACGACAGCATTCTCCTGGAGAAACTGGCTGCTCATGGCCTGGACAGGTGCACTCTTTGGTGGGTAAAAAACTGGCTGGATGGCCGTGCCCAGAGAGTGGTGGTAAACGGAGTTAAATCCAGTTGGTGTCCGGTCACAAGTGGTGTTCCCCAGGGCTCGGTGCTGGGGCCAGTTCTCTTGAACATCTTTATCAACGACCTGGATGAGGGAATTGAGTGTACCCTCAGTAAGTTTGTGGATGACACTAAGCTAGGCGGGTGTGTTGATCTGCTTGAGGGNATATGAGCCAGCAGTGTGTCCAGGTGGCCAAGAAGGCCAACAGCATCCTGGCCTGTATCAGGAATAGTGTGGTCAGCAGGACTTGGGAAGTGATCATCCCCCTGTACTTGGCACTGGTGAGACCCCACCTCGAGTACTGTGTTCGGTTTTGGGCCCCTCACTACAAGACAGACATTGAGGTCCTGGAGCATGTCCAGAGAAGGGCAACAAAGCTGGTGAGGGGTCAGGGGGACAAGTCTTATGAGGAATGACTTAGGGAACTGGGGCTGTTTAACCTGGAGAAGAGGAGGCTGAGGGGAGACCTTATCACTCTCTACAACTACCTGAAAGGAGGTTGTAGAGAGATGTGGACTGACCTCTTCTCCCTAGTGACAAGTGAGAGGACCAGAGGACATGGGTTCAAGTTAAGCCAGGGGAGGTTTAGGTTGGAAATTAGGAAAAATTTCTTCCATGAAAGGGTTATCCAGCATTAGAATAGGCTGCCCAGGGAGGTGGTGGATTCACCATCGCTGGAGGTGTTTAAAAAAAGGGTAGACGTGGTACTTGGGGATATGGTTTAGAAGTGGTTTTGTCAGGTTACGTTAATGGTTAGACTCAATGATCTTAAAGGTCCCTTCCAACCTCAACAATTCTATGATTCTATGAAATGGCTGAACACCTGCCTGGCGATGGGAAGCAGTCAATTAATTCCTTATTTTGTTTTGCTTGCACGTGCAGCGTTTGCTTTACCTATTAAACTGTTTTTATCTCAACCCACAAGTTTCTTCATTTTCACTCTTCTGATTCTCTTGCCCACCCCACCAAGGGGGAGTGAGCAATCAGCAGCGTGATGCTTAGCTGCCTACCAGGGTAAACCCACAGCAACAGACATTCATCTTTTCAAAATCAAATTCCCCAGTGCAAACGTCGTTTCTCTTCATTGGGAGGTTCTCATTGCTCACTTTTAACATTTTGCAACAGAAGTGTTACTTTTTTGTTAATGAAGTGTGGTTTAGGTAAACCACAGGGCACTTTTCAATCAACTAGTCAAAATCTGCAATAGTCAGTATAAATGAACAATTTACAAATATAAAACGATTTTCAAATAATTGCAGCATTTTCTTTTGTTACAAAACTGATCTCAGAAATTTAAAAATCTTTTACCAGTAGCCTACTTGCCGATGTCTTGGATTTGTTTTTTGACAAGACTCAAAGATAACATAGGAGTTTGTCCCACGGAAGGAGGAAAGGACTGTGAAGGGTTTTCAGTCCATGGTGAAGGCCCAAATGGTTGAAAACAGGAAAATTCAGTCTATACTTTATTATTACTCCTAAGACCTCCTTGTGACACTGAACTCACATATGAGTATCCAGTAGCATCTTAAATCCAGATAACTAATGGAATCTGCTCTATGCAGATGATAACTTGCCCTTACCTGGCTAAACAACAGTAGAAGAGCATGCCAAGGCACAGCCTGCAGTGCCTGGAAAAAAAACGCACATCTTACCTGACCTTCCACCTCCCATACTGCTTTCTCACAATATTACAATCAAAATGAAAGATTTAGTATTTATCTTAATGATGTTTTATGGTTGTTTTTTTTTTTTTTTAAAAGACCTCCTACAATTTTGTGTTTAAAGCTGCTGCTGACAATTTACTTTGAAGCATAAAAATGAGGTGTTTCCCTTAGTGCACTGCAGACGTATTCAAAAAGGAGTCAGTTCAAGAGCAACAAAGGTCATCAGAACCAATGATCATCAAAAACCTTCCCAATTTTAACACCAAGATATGCCTCTGACTTAATTTTATTTAACAGCCAAACTGTGTCTTAGCAAGCCCAAGCCATCACACAGATTTGTCTCCTTGGAAAGCTGATGAGCCACGGGGCAGAACAACTTCCTCCTTCGGTTCAGGGACAGCTACAGTTAAGTTCTTCTAGTTCAGGTTCCCATTCAGGTCAATAAAGTTTCATTAACTACTTTGGTTATTCTGCTCTAATTTGAAACAATTCAGAGAGAGGAGGGGGAACAATACTTATAAATAGACTGGTTTACATCATTAGATAGGCTTTTAAGTAAGCGCAGCTTCAAACCTTATCTCCTGCTCCACAGCGAAGCTTGAAGCAAACCTGTACGACCGGCAGATTGTTGTAGCTTCCCTCCAGTTTCTTAAATCTGATACAGGGCACTGAGGAAGCAAAGCAGCACCAGGCATGCTGGAAGTGTAGTGCTGCGGTAGAACAGGGTTAGCATCTTAACAGCAAAGCAAAGAGAACCACTTCACAGCTACACAGAGCTGTATGACAAAAGGAATATTGGAAGGAAGGTCAGATCACCAGTATCAGCAGGACTTCAGGAGAACTGTACATTAATACTACCACCCTAGGAAAAGAGGGACCAAAAATATTACTTCTCCCTTCCCTCTCACATCTCCCTCATGAGAGAAATTTAATTAGAGTTTTAATTAGAGCCTGAGGCCAGAATAAGAGTTTTCATGCTGAAAAAGTTCATAAGAACTGTCGTACTAGGTCAGACCACAAAAAAAAAAAATATCTAGAGAAATACTTGTTTATTAACAATAGACATTAAAAGATATCATGGAAAAAATATAAATATAGGGTAAGCATATACATCACTTGGCCTAACTTCCCCCTCTGGAACCTCCTAGATTTTATTCAGACTTCTTGAGCTAGTGGGGATATACTTGTATGTGATAGCTTCTGCTGCAAAAGCCTATAGCAAGTTGTCTCAAAACTTAACTACACATCATATTGAAAACCATCTTACTTTGTTTTGAATGTTCTCTACTTGTTAGGTTAATATGACAACCCCTAGTTAGAAGCAAGAGCAAATATGTTCAACTGTTGGAATCATTATTTCAGCAGAACTGTACCCCACTGCTGTGCTGTTCTGATCTTTTCCTTTCAATTGTGTTCGTAACAATTCTAAGACTTCTCTTTCTATGAGTGAGAACCAAGCTAACATTTTCATTAAGCTATTTCAATTACGAGGTTTCATTCTCTGAGTAGTAACTATCCACCTAAGGACCACAGGTTTATACGTAAAATTGGGATTATTCCCTCTCTCCATATACAAACTTATTAACATTGAACTGAACTGCCATTTTATCAGTTAGATTTTTTTTTTTTTTACTTATCCTGAATTACCCTGTAGTGTCTGCAAACTTTGACACCTCATTATTGATTCCTCTTCTAAATGATTTATGAGTATATTAAGAGCACAGGCCTCCGTTCGGATCCTTACAGGATTCCATTGGTGACCTCTCTTCAGTATGAAAACAGGGCATTTATTTTTGTGCTTTTCACAGTACATTTTAACCAGATTCTACACATGTAAAAACCCTTCATTATATCATGGCAGCTCAAATTCTTTTAAGAGCCTTTGGTGAAAAATCTTGACAAATACTTTGGATGAAATCAACTGCTCACACACATAGCTTCTTTCAGAAAATGCTGAGCCTTAAAACATGTTGAAACTTTTCCAGTATTCATCCACATGCTCTCTAATTCTATTTCAAATTGCGATTTCTACCTGCTTACCAGTGCACATATCAGATGTACTGGCCTACACCTCCCCTGATGTCTTCAGAACCATTTTCATTATTACATACTATAATCCAATTTCTTCATACTTGAATTCCTTAGAAATGCTGGGTGAAGATAACTTGGACTCATTAGCTGCTGCTCCACACAACATGTACAGTTCCTGCAAGGGTCAGCAGAGTGGGATCAAGAAGCTCACCAGCCAAATCCCGAAGAAAGAAAGGTCGTGTGCCGCTGAACGCACTGCTGACTCACGCAGCAAGGAACGGCTGCTCTGCAAATCCCAGCAGGTTCACAGTGTCCCACAGCCGATGGGTCTGCAGTAGCACATACTCACCTTTAACGGAATCATCCTCAAATTGTAGTAATACTGCAAATCTATGATCTGGGAGCAACAAAGACCTCAAGATAATAGATCAGGGTCAATGAATTTATTTGTTTGTTTTTAAGGTAATGGTTCAAATGAGGGTTTCTGCTCCGATTCAGTCAGTCCCCTCCAGGGAGAACACACACACACACACACACACACACACACACACACACACAAACCCCTTGTCACACTCTTGAAGGACTCCTGGAAGGCAGGTAAGCACTATGTACCAAGCACTGCTCTGCAAGACAGGAGGGTGACATAAGTAACAGCTCCCTCAAAAGGCAGACCACGGCTACAGCATCACATACAGAATCAAATCCACAATTTTGTTTGCATGCTTGCTTGCCAACGATTGAATTTCTTTTATACTGAAACACACTGTAGGACACGTTGTACTTTATTCAGCAAAATACAAGAACAGACACAAATCTCCCTAAATGAAATTACACATTCTCTTTATAAAAATTAAATAAAGTGTACTAGGTTAATATACAGGTCAATGTGGGTTGGAAAAAAAAAATAATAAATCTTTACATTCCTTCTCTCTCCCTTTTCCCTAAGATACTCATTAAGTAACAGATGTTATACTCATTCATCAGCAAGTGGAAACAACAGACAGCGACGATAGTATCTGTCATTGGTTACCATAGGGGAGAACATTACAGGCGCTGTTTGGAGTACTTCCAATCTGATTTTGTGACATCATGCTGCATGGGGCGGACTGCAGGCAACACTGAAACACCAGACTGTTGTTGAAGAACTACCAAATCCTAGCATCACAGTAGTTGGGTCTGTATTAAGTTAACAGGGCTTTTCAAAGTCTATCTTCAGTCAACCTCAGACTCAAAAAAGCCACCATTAAAACTCTTCAGAACAAGCATTTTATGTTCATCTCATCCCAGAAGCAAGATTTTTTTATTTTTATTTAAACATCACTTTACATATTCTAACACTAAAGTGAAGAAAAAGGTATGAAACAGAATCTGATACTTCTCGAGACTTTGAATATCAGTCTCCTTGGACAGCAAGATCATGTACATGCAAACATGGTTACATGGGCGTACTAAAGTATAAACATTTTGTGTTTACACACCTTTTAGTAGTCACAATATTGAGTGCTTGAACACTGTTGGTTTACTATATTTAGCTTTATATATAATAATATAACTTTATGAACTGTAAATTGCAACACTCATGAATCTATAAATCATATGCTTTCCCAACATGAATTCCTTTAAGTAATTGTTCTTCACTACTAGTCTAATAAGATGATACCTACCTCTTAACACCAATACTCGGGGTGACCTTAGGCAAATCATATCATCCTAAGTAGGTAAACTAAGTCTCAACAAGCTGTTTCACCTGCAGCTTTATGCAGACATGTCTGACTCTTTCAGCTTCATACCATTACAGTAAGAATATTAAGAATTACTTTATCTCAGAGGAATTTTAGATGTACTCGTGATGTTCTGAAGCATCATAGTGTAGTAATACAAGTATATAAAATGAAGATACTTCACTTTCTCTTAACCTTTTAAAATTCTGGTGGCTATGGATATTCCATCTTTTATGTTCAATACATTAAAGCTACTACAGCAATGCAAAACTGCTTTGGCACAATTCCTCAGGATTGCTTTCACTTACTTTTGTAATTTTTTTACACCACCCATACCTGTTTTGTCTTCTTGCCAAAAATCAAACATTCCTTATTTACTTAGATTTTCATTGTCACTTTTAAGTATTAGCTAATTGATAAGAAAAAAGTTACTGTAAAATAAAATCTGAAAAGGAAGGAGTACAGACAAAATAGCGTTCTTTCTCAGGATGCTGAATATGTGTAAATAAACCCACAGCCTCCAACTATAGGGTGATCACATTTCTTTAATAATCTTCTCAGTAAATTAAAATCCTTGTTCAAACACCTGACTCCGAAGCAAATGTAATTCCACATTTAATTTACACTCATTCATGTCCACTGAAGAAGCCAAACATTTTTGTGGCTACCTTATGCTTAGAACATATCACAAATGAAGACATCTAGTTTTTAACCAATCCTTAGTCTAATAACTGAGACAGAGTAAGATACTAGACATTGTGACTATTTTTCTGGTCTTTCTCAATGATTTAAGCACTCCATGGTGCATTCTAGTGGTATCAACAAAAAAATGACTAATTTTCCCCTGTAAAAATAAATTAATGTTTTAACTTTCAAGGTGCTCAACATTTTATCTAAGCTACTGATTCATTCAGTCCAACATCCCATTCAACAGTGGCCAAATCTAGTTCTTCCTCATCTTAATCACTTTACTAAGTATTTGCATACAAGATCTAGCAGTAGAGATTTTTCTTTTCTTTTTCTTAAGTTGAAAAAAGTGTCTTCAGCTACCATAATGTAAATAAAGCCGTGAACCTCGCCAGGCTGAAGTGGCAGGAGGTGGGCATGTGCTGTATTACAATGATATATGGTTGTAGAGATGCAGAAAGACAATGGATGCAGTGGGACAGAAGCGTGATTCCGTAAGAGAAATACAATGTGAACCAGTGCTAGAAGCTCCTAATGCTCCACTGCTGTGACTGGGGTCAGACTTTGATCCTGACCAACTACTCCTTAAGAATAACCAAAGGCAATGCTTCCACCTTTGCAGACACCCTGCAGGTGGCACATAACCTTTTTCTTCCACTAAAGTATCACAGAAATAGCAAAAGAAAGCAATCCCACCCCTGAAGGTAACGCAAGCTTACTACACCCCAAGAAGTTAGAAAGAACTAGAATTACAGTCTTCCTCCTTTCTACTTCTAAACTCTGTGTGAGAAGGTGCATTGACTTAATCGGCAAACGCAGTTCACAAACAAGCTCCAGAAGTTAATACCGCAAACTTCTTTATCCTATACAAGTGGGAATGTACAAAAGCACCCGAATGCACAAAAACACCTGAAGCACTAACATCCTAGTTTCCCCCTTGAAACCAGTTTTTAGACCCCAGTGAAGAGGCAGAAGTACTCTTTCATAACAGCCTCGAGAAACCTTTCTAAAATGGTCCACAAGACACAGACAAATAGGAAATTTTAAAATAAAATACTAGGTCAACAATTTCAATTTCTTTATTGGCAACTAACTGAACCTGTATAAATTACATGGGACTGCAGTTCACACAGCTTTTAGCATCTACGTTGAGCATACCTTCCTAAAATGCCTGCAATAAAACATAAGCATTTACATTACAATTTGAAGTAAAAACACTGTTTGGGTTTCCACACACATACTTTTAGGGAATCAAATCCCTGGAGTACAGGGCTTACTGGTTGAAAACACTGGATTAGAAAAATTAAACATAAGTTTGTGACCTTTACAAATTTATCAGTCTTTAATTATGTGATCAAGGTTCTTGAAAATATACAATTTCATTATATATAAAAAAGTGTCATTTAAATTACTGATCTGTGAAACAACCATTCCAAACCCTATTTTAGTCTTGCCGGATATGTAGAGGTAAGCTCCAGCTAATCTCTAAAAAAGGCCATTGGTTGCAGGTGTTCAATATGGAAAACTTATTAAAAGAAATAAGAAGATAACCATAAAAGCGTAAGCAGTATTTTTCAAATCTACGCAAATAAGCCAAAACATTAAATACCATTTTTTTTTTCCCTACAACCATGCTATTAGATGGGTAATTAAGTGGATAAGAGACTATACATACAATATTTACATATTTACCAGTTCAACCTTAACAGAAAGTTGATATTAAGGCAAATTATGGAATTTCCAACAACACTAAAAACACACCTTCAAATGATAAGATACAGTGAAGCAGATAACCAATTCAGCTTCCTGAGGACCTCTCCCCATTTCACTTTTCCTTAGTAAATCTAGCTACCATAAATCACATGGGTTACACAAAGACTAAAGAAATTTGGAAATAAAGTACTTAGTCATGCAAAGATCAACACATAAAAATGTAATCTGTATGTTGCAGAAATACGTATCTAGTTACAATACGTTATGTTGCAACTACATTACTTACAAACATATTACACTTCACAAGACACATTTTAAACTATTTTACAAGATGCAAATACCAAGCAGAAGACTAATACGTATCAGCTTTCAATTACAAAGAGCTATCTACTTCTGGTTAGATACTTATTTCCTTGATTTGGGTTGATTTCACTTTTTATCATGATATTACGGCAGTGGGTCTGACTTGAACAGTGGAGCCAAACATGCAAGTGCTCCCAGACGGCTTGCAATGCACAGCTCATGCTGGGCCCCGGGAAGAATGGAAAAGGTGACTCCACAACTGCAGTGAGCATTTCACACGGTGGAGGAAAATAGGTAGACTAGAACCCAGTTAGCAGTGTTGCAGAACCAAGGGCTTCCTCAGTTGCTATTGAAGACTACGCAACTATGGAAGAACCCACAGGATGGTTCCAGTTTAAAAGGCTCACTGACCTAAGGAAAGGAAATGCAAGTAGCCTGGAAAACACCTTTGACAACTAGCAACACTCAACCCAGATTCCTCTGTCATTTATCAGAATCACATCACATAAAACAAAATTGCAACTTGAGGATATTCAAATTGAATGTTAAGATCAGATCCTTAGACCAAGCAAAGTGTTAAAGATAGTATTTTTTCAGTCAAAATCAAAACACATTGTTTAACTGTTCCTTCCTCATTTATCTGCATCCTTCCTCTTTCCTTCCCCTCCCACTCATCAAATCTTAGGATTATCCTTATTTTTATTCTTTGTTGTTCTTGTGGTTTATGTCACTTCTTGCACATCTTCCATGTTACTAAGAATATTAATCTTTCCTTTTCATGAGATGATGTCTCTTGAATCTTCTGCATTCCACATCCTTTCTTTACTCTGTCACTCAAATGTCATCTTATTTATCTCTGCTTTCTTTTTCCGTCTTCCACCCATTTCTACCAAAATAGCTACATTTTCTTACCCATTAGTTGCTTATTCAGTAATTCACACTTCCCACAATGCCTTTTCCCCAAACTTTCAGTATCAATGTTATTACCATATTATCATAGATTCTTGAATCAAACAATGCCATGACTGGAACTCATACAGACCTGCTAACACAGCTTAAAAAAAAAATTGAATGCAAAACCCTCACTTACCGATCCCAATAACTAAAAAAAAAAATAATATGCTGTAAAATACGAGGTATGTAAACTTTCTTTTAGACTAAGTTTGTGTGTAAATACTGAGACATCCCATGTTACTTCAGGTAAAGACATAGGTTCTCCTACACACAGAGACTGACAACGGTCTCCAGTAAATGGTAATGTTGCCCTCCACTGTTCAACACCATTTCTTTTAGGAATCACTCCTAATTAGGAGGAGATCGAGTGCACTCTCAGTAAGTCCGCAGATGACACTAAGCTAGGTGGCCATGTTGATCTGCTTGAGGGTAGGATGGCTCTACAGAGGGATCTGGACAGGCTGGACCGATGGGCTGAGGCCAACGGTATGAGGTTCAACAATGACAAGTGCTGCGTCCTGCACTTGGGTCACAACAACCCCATGCAGCGCTACAGGCTTGGGGCAGAGCGGGGGAAAGCTGCCCGGTGAATGACCTGGGAGTGTTGGTGGACAGCCAGCTGAATATGAGCCAGCAGTGTGCCCAGGTGGCCAAGAAGGCCAACGGCATCCTGGCNCATTGAGGTCCTGGAGCATGTCCAGAGAAGGGCAACAAAGCTGGTGAGGGGTCTGGAGGACAAGTCTTATGAGGAACTGGGGCTGTTTAGCCTGGAGAAGAGGAGGCTGAGGGGAGACCTTATCACTCTCCACAAGTACCTGAAAGGAGGTTGTAGACAGATGGAGACTGACCTCTTCTCCCTGGTGACAAGTGAGAGGACCAGAGGACATGGGTTCAAGTTAAGCCAGGGGAGGTTTAGATTGGATATTAGGAAAAATTTTTTCACTGAAAGGGTTATCCAGCATTGGAATAGGCTGCCCAGGGAGGTGGTGGATTCGCCATCCCTGGAGGTGTTTAAAAAAAAGGGTAGACGTGGTACATGGGGATATGGTTTAGAGGTGGTTTTGTCAGGTTAGGATAATGGTTTGACTCGATGACCTTAAAGGTCCCTTCCAACCTCAACAATTCTATGATTCTATGATTAATATCTCCATCAGTCTCCTCAGACATGCTCAATTATAGCACCACTGAACCAGAGAACAAAATACAAGCCTCAGGCTAGGTATTCAAAAACAGAACAAACAATTAAAGACAAGGATTTTAAACTTTTTCCTATTATTTAAAAAAAAAGTTTTCGTTTTTTTTCATAAAACTGCCAAGACATTGCTTAGCCTGCTTCTTTTGGGGGTTTGGTACACAAAAGCTACTTTATAAAGCTTTACAAGTTACAGCTGAGACAACACTTACTGTATGAATCCATTACTCAGATTCGCACATAGTAAATGGTAGTTTTCTAAAAGATACAAGAACAGATTATTACTTACTTTTTTTTTTTTTAAGTGTTAGGACCTCGAAGGCTAATGTCATAAACAAAACTGAATTCCAATTGATAAAGTCTTCAGTAAGGATGGCTATCACAGTTACTGACTCTGGGCTTGAAATCTTATGGAAATAAATGAACAAGACTGCTCTTTGCCAAAACACAATGAAGCCTGCAATAAAAGCTTTATTATTTCAGCAAAGCTAGAATCACAAAAATGACTGCATCTGGGTCAGAAAATACACCAAGAATAAAACCACTTATTTTAACCAGGCAACTGTCCTGTAACCAAGAAGAAAGTACCCATGAGACAGATGCACTATGCAAAAAAACGTACAATGCCTAAAGAGGCAAAATAATGAACTCGACATTTCAGTGATTTTATTCTAAATGTGGTCTGAAATCACATATATTCATATCTTTTCCATTAGAAACTTACAGATATATTTTATATCAAGTACAACAAAATTGTACAGCAAAAATCTTTACAGATACCAGTATTATAATTTGCATAGCCAATAGAGTACAATAGAAAAGTCTGTTTTAAAAAAAAAACAAAAACAAAAACAAAAAAACACAAACAACAAAACTGTTATAAAGCTCCAAAAAGAAAATATCAAATTCATAGTTCATATCCCAGATTTCAATATGTCAGCACCACTAACTATACCACAAGAAAAGAGATGACATTGTGCAATAACGGATCTCAAATTAACTGAAAATTAATCACTAGGTGATCAGGAAAACATCTGCACCACCAAATTTGAGAGATCTAATTTGGTTCCTAAATAAAGGGCACAGGAAGACAAAGGAAACAGAAAACATGAGCTTTTCTAAGGTCAACTGAAAGAAAAATTCTAATTCAGGCATTTTCCCACCTCCGTAGGAGTCCTCCATCTCTTCCCTTCTTTGAATGGCTATAACATACATCTATAGATGATAGCCTCAAACTTGGTACCTATTACACACTGTAATCACCACCAGCTCTCCAACTTAATTTTATCCTCCCCTCCTGACGCATTCACAGTCATCACTGTCTCAGTAAAATGCCTGTCAGAGAATCCATGACGTAGTGCTGGATATGCTTCCAACTTCACAATCTCACAATCTTATAACAGGTGTATGACTCAACTCCAGGAAAAGAAAAGCTACACCACAGCATCTTTAATTACTCATTCCACAGCCCTGCAGCAGAGTGCTTTGGTCACAGGACAAATGATACCGCCTCCTCTTTCGGAGGATGGTAGTTTTTGTTTTTTACTTTGTTTTGTTTAGGTATTCCTGAAATACAGAAAATCGCAGTATTTTGCCATTCTGTCTCATGTTAAGTGCCATCTAAATACATTTTCATAATGCCTTTGGTTACATTCTTGGGAGCATTCATCAGTTAATACCTATGTCAACACACTTGCTTAGTAGCAGAATTAGTCTCAAAAGGTGTGAAATAACACACTGAATTTGGACACCAATTCATAAAAGCAGGTTAGGCTATTACAAACAACTAAACCAAAAAGACTGAAAAAAGTGCTAAAACTCAGGAAAACTAAACCAGAGAAGAGCTACACAATAATCTGACCCGATCTACATGCAACTAAAGGCACTGAAAAATGGCCACAATTTGTCTACGTTCAAGACTGAACCATTAAAACTAGACAATTTGTCACACCTAGGCAACAAAACCTGTATCTCTGCTTCATCAGTGTAATTTACTTTGCAAAAATCAGACAGTAAATTCAGGGAGCTGCTATGAGAAACACTAAAGATTTAACAAAAGCCAAACCACCTCCTTTTGCATTCTTCTGCCAGGAACCAAGGCAATATGAAAAAGTAGCAGCACCTTAAGATGCTGTTTAAAAAGACCAGAAAGAACACACTAGTACGTCTGTGCTCCCAACTGTCCTTACAATAGAATCAAAGACAAGAACAGACAATCTGACATTTAAAGCATTTTAACATTTTAAGAATAAAAAATAAGCACATTGTGAAGCATTAATTAAATATACTTATATAGGTCCTCATGCCCTGTATAAGGCAAGAAAGGAGTTTTATCCTGCTTTCTAATAACGATAGCTATATAAACATCAGAAAAAAAATCCAATTAAATGAAAACTTTTGATAAATTACCAAAGTTCAGTATGTCATATGATAAGCAATGTCACGCTTATTTACAGGTAGCTAAAGACAGTCAAGAATCAAGGTAGTATCACTACTAGATTCTGTGGATGTCACTGTAGCAACAATCTCAGCTACCTGTAAACAACCAATTTAATCCAAATCAGGCTTGCGTGAATCTTCCAATTAAATTTTAATAATGGCCTTCACAAATTTCCTCAGTATTCTCTTTCCACTGAAAAAATAAATGGTCATAAAACTTTAGTTTTAGTAAAACAGTCCTATCCCTACATCGTTACTGCAATTACTTGTGACAAAAAGATCTAACCGGTATCAGCATGGATGCAAGGACTAGTAGACAGAAGGAGCAAGTAAGCAAAACAGATAAGGATTTGCTCCATGTATCACATACTTAAGCAGTGGGGTGAAAAAAAAAAACAAAAACAAAAACAACCCAAAACAAACAAACCAAACAGTATGTTCTCAGAACTAGAGGATTTAAAACTAAGGGATTATGACTTCAATCTGTTCCAGCAAGCTCATGAACAGGAAACCTAAGAAACAAACAGTAGCTAAGATTTCTAATTTTACAAAACTCTTTCACTCCAGTGAAGAACTGAAACGCTGGTTTTATATTTTTCAATTCACCATTTATATTTTTTTTCTATTTAGATATGGAGTAGTTTCCTATGAGAGATAAATAAAGTAGGACTCTTCAAGCTTGAAGAAGGCATCTGAGGAAAATTAGACGAGACCTATAAAATTATGAGTGGTACAGTTAAAAATCAACAGCTCTTGAAATGTAAGAACTAAGGGGTATTACATTAAAGTGGGAGAAGGTAGGTTTAGAAAGAAATACCACATAAGCAGTTTTGTAATTCCTTCCCACAGGAATATATGCTAAAACACATCTTATATACTTTCAAAAGTAGTAGAGAATTTCACTGCCGGGGGGGTGGGGCGGGGGAAGAAGAAGAAATCCATTGACCAGTGCTCACAGAGGTGGCACCTAAGAAGTCTCAGAGCCAGACTTTGCTTGGGGCTAGAGGAGCATTAGGAAAAGGCTCTGTCACATGCTTTTCCTGCTCTTAAACTCTTCCCTATGCACCCACTCTTGAAAACCAATATACTGGGCTACATGGGTCTTTGGTGCAACTTGGCATAAACAGTGTGTTCTAAAAAAACATATTTTAATGAAAACAATCAAAATTCTCCTGTGAAAGATGATGTTTGCAGTCCCCCAAATAATAAAATAAAATCTCCAGTGAAAAAGGCACAATGAAAAACTCTGTTGAGGAATTAACAGTTGTAATGACAGACTTTGGCTACTTACGTTCCCAGAGCACATGCAAATTCCATTTGGTCATTGCAGCACCCTTCCTACTATTTATTTTCTTGTAGGTGACTCTAACGCATGGGTTTAAAAGCATACCGAAGCACACACTCACACCCCATCCTCATCCACGAATGACGGTAGGTTGGGGGTGGGCAAGATTTTGGGAGGGGACATAGCCAGGACAGCTGACCCAAACTGACCAAAGGGATATTCCATACCACGTGGCATCGTTGTCAACAATAAAAGCTAAGAGAAAGGAGGAGCAGGGGTGGGCATTGGTTATTACGATGTTTGTCTTCCAGAGCAACCACTAATTGTACTCAAGCTCTACTTCCTGGGAGGTGGCTGGACATCGCCTGCTGATTAGAAGTAGAGAATAAATCTTTTGTTTTCCTTTGCTTCAGCACATGGCCTTTGCTTTTGCTTTATTAAGCTGCCTTTATCTTGACCCACGAGTTCTTTTCCATCTTATTTTATGCTCTCCCCTGTCCTGCTGAGGAGGGGAGTGACAGAGCAGCTTGGTGGGCACCTGGCATCCAGCCAAGGCCAACCCACCACAAAGAAATTTTGGAGGGAGGGGAATAAAAAGCACTTTTTCTCCCCCCTCCAAAAATACAGCATCCAGTCAAAAATAAATTTCCACTGGAAAAAAAAATAATTACATCATAATGGAATTAAGTTGGGCAGGGGGGAAGGGTGCAGAGTGCAGCAGAAATCATCAAATTCTACAGGTCATCAGACTTGTTTAAACATATGCCGTTTCTAGATTTTTCTCATTTTGGTGATAAACAAGGTGTTATCACTCCAAAGGTTCCTAAAACTGTACTGCTTTTGAACAACAGAATGAAGACTGTAATGCATGGGTAGCATGACTCTAAACATAACCTTCACCTTCTCCCTCTTATAATCCCCATAAGGTTGATTAAATCACTCCTTTATGTTTCCTTGGTTAACAGCAGGAGTTCTGCAGCAGAGGACACTGTAACAGTTTACAGTTTTCCCAAGCACAGTTTGAATACTTGTAGTAGTCAGATGCAAAACTTGTCATAAATAAACAAATAGGTCAGCATTTTGTAGGGAATGAATATCATGATGGGAAAATGCAGATCAAACAGAAGAAAATTTAAAAGTGATAATCTTTACTTTTGACTAAGAAACAGTATGGTCAAAGTTTCACATCTACCTTAAGTGGGCAAAAAGGTTCTTCCTACGTATCACCTCTGCTTAACCATCATGTAGGAAATGAGGATTGGTAATTACTGCACCTGAACAGAAAAAAAAATAATCTACAAAAATAGCTGAGAAGGGAAACCTTAGAGTATGTCTACATTAGTATCATAGTTCATGAGATCAGATGTGTGCTTTTGAAGCAAGTCATCTAGATTTCTCCCTTTTGAAAGTGGATGCTTCAGTTCACATCAAAACATGATCTTGCAGTGCACAAAATATATTTCAGATGACTAAAATGAAAGATGTGGTCCAGGAGCACACACAAAAATCAACCCAGGGAAATTCAGATCTTAAAAAATAAAGTGTATTTTCAGTTGTTAACAAACAGGATGACCATGAGCCAGCAATGTGCCTTTGTGGCCAAGAAGGCCAATGGCATCCTGGGGTGCATCAAAAGGAGTGTGGCCAGCAGGTCAAGGGAAGTCATCCTCCCCGTCTACTCTGCCCTGGTGAGGCCACATCTGGAGTATTGTGTCCAGTTCTGGGCCCCCCAGTTCAAGAAGGACAGGAAACTCCTGGAGAGGGTCCAGCAAAGGGCTACTAAGATGATTAGGGG
>VZSZ01011078.1:0-25027 GCA_013398815.1 Ibidorhyncha struthersii
TACTAGAGGACAGAGATTATCCTTAGTCCTCTTTTTATTAACAATATATTTATAGGAACTTTTTTTGTTGTCCTTGACAACAGAAGCCAGGTTTAGTTCCAGCTGGGCTTTGGCCCTTCTAATTTTTTCCCTACATAGCCTCACTACCTCTTCCTCATGAGTGGCCTGCCCTTTCTTCCAAAGGCCATAAATCCTCTTTTTCTCCCTAAGTTCCAACCCTGTCCCTCTATTCAGCCAGGCAGGTCTTTTTCCCCGACGGCTTCTCTTACGGTACAGAGGGACAGCCTGCTCCCGTGCCTTTGAGACTTCCTCCTTGAAAAACATCCAGGCTTCCTGGACTCCTTTGCCCTGGAGGACTGCCTCCCAAGGGACTTTGTCAACCAGGCTCCTGAAAAGCCCGAAGTCTGCCCTCTGGAAGTCCAAGGTAGCAGTTCTGCTGACCCTCCTCCTCGCTTCTCCCAGAATCAAAAACTCTGTCATTTCGTGATCACCATTCCCAAGACAGCCTCCAACCGTCACATCCCCCACAAGCCTTTCCCCGTTTACAAACAACAGGTCCAGCAGGACACCTTCCCTAGTCAGCTCCCTCACCAGTTGTGTCAGGAAGTTATCCTCAACACACTCCAAGAACCTTCTAGACTGCTCTCTCCCTGCTGTATTGTATTCCCAGCTGATAGCTGGCAAGTTGAAGTCCCCCACGAGGACAAGAGTTCACGATCTCAAGACTTCTCCCAGCCGTTTGTAGAATATTTCATCTGCCTCCTCATCCTGGCTGGGCGGTCTATAACAGACTCCTACTACGATATCTGCCTTGTTGGCCCTCCCCCTGATTCTTACCCATAAACACTCAACCCTATTGTCACCATCATTTAGTTCAAGGCATTCATAACACTCCCTGACATACAGGGCCACCCCACCGCCTCTCCTTGCTTGCCTGTCCTTCCTGAAGAGCCTATAGCCATCCATGGCAGCACTCCAGCCATGTGAGTCATCCCACCACGTTTCTGTGATGGCGGCTACATCATAGTTATCCTGCTGCGCGATGGCTTCCAGTTCCTCCTGTTCCTATCATAACAACATGAGATAAATATCCTCTTAAGAAGTGACTTCTGAAAAAATGGGATGCCTGATGTGATTATTTCCATTCTATCTATCCAGTGCGTAGGTTAAAAATCTCTCAGATAGTAAACTTAATCTTTGCTTATTTTTCTTTCTCTTTACATGTAATGTGTTGTCTCCTATACATTCAGAAAACTGAATTTAAACCATACCTCAAATAATTTTATTTTATTAAGCTATTTTATCAATAGCCTAATAATGTCATCACATCCACCTTAGGAATAGTATCAACAGAAGATACAGTTGCAACTGACCAAGCAACTGACAGAAAGAGGAATAATTCTCTGGGCTACTCAAGTCTCTGTCAAAATCAAGGCTGGTAAGAGCCAGCTTTCATCATCATTAAGGTCCTAATAGATCAATCACACACACAAACAATACCACATTATTACCCTGGGAAAAAGTAAATTTGATAAACTAAGAGCTTCAAGATAAACCATATGCACAGAGCAGTTGGCTCCAAGAGTTTCAATGGATTGGCAAGAACAGAAAGACAGCTATAGAAACCCACTCCTTGCCCGGTGTTATCGCTGAACTGTTCCTATGAATCGCATGGTGAAATTCTCTTCTGGTAGTAAATTTTTTTCATGCGGTTTCCAGATCAGATTTTTTTTCCACAGGGGCACCTATCAGAAATGTCACGCAGTCAACAGAATCTTTCTTATTTTAATCATCCCATCTTATGAGAAAAGGAACGGGGAATGAGATTGTTTAATGGCATGAAAGATTATTAGAAAAGGCTGTTTCGGGCAGTGCATAATAAGTAGAGTTTGGTGTAACTAGGTCTCATCACAACTGATTAGTAAACTACCATTCCAGTTGACATTATGAAAGCTTTCATTGTAAGAAATACTTTCACAAGCCCAGGTATCAGCGAAAGGGAAAAAAAAATAAAATTGTACAGTCACTAGAATTAATCCTTTGTGAATGAAGAACCTTAAATTCCCAAAGGATCTCAAAGCACTTGCATTTAAATGGAAGGATTTCACATTCATTGAAATGTAATGTAGCTTAGGTGTAAAGCATGGCAACAATTTAACTCCGCACAGAGGTTTAAATACAAAACCATACCACAAATCATTAGCACTTAGGATCATTAGCTGATCATTAGCACTTAGGACTTTTTATTTTATAACACATCCAGCAGACGGGGTTTCCAGATTTACATGCTCTGTAGGGGAACCTTCTGCCCCAGTGCCTTAGATGAACTCAAAAAGAACACCAGTTGTTCCCAAACCGCTTATAAAGCCTTTGCTTGAAGAACCACTGTATCTGAAGGGCTTACTTTAACACAACAAAGCTGGTAAAATGCACCCACGAAAGGTTTTCAATCTGAAAAGCAGCCTAAGGGAACTGTTCTTAATACGACAGTAATTTAAAGGAGGGTTGTTCTTTACAAGATAGCCTTAGATATATCTCAGTGACAGAATTTGTGCCTAACTAACCAGCAGGATTTTCAAGGGCACAGTCAGGCTTTATAATAACTCCAAGTCAGAATGCAAAGCAGGGTATATATTTTCATTGAAAGAAAACTCAGACACTGGGGTGCGGAGAGAGCCCATATTCCCTAGTCTGGGCTGTCCCTCACCTTAGCTATTCCTTAAGTCAATTCCCGAGGAACAGCCAGATCTCCACATTTCAGTGAAGCCAACACAAACTTTCTGCAACTTTCTGCAACAAAACAAACTTTCTGCAACTCAAGATCAACTGTACCTTTTCAAACATTGATTTAATCATATTCAAACTGATTTGCGTCCAATATACACCATATTTGAGCAGATAAAACAGAAGAGTTGTATGTATCTACTGCACAGAACAGGGTCCAAATGATACGATTCTCCCAGCCCCAACAAATAGAAAACACTGCCATTTTACTGTATTAGCCTCCAACCTTAAACTCTGAATCCTGAAAAGCCTTTTGAAATATCCTGCTGAGGCCTGAATTCACGTCTCAGTCTGTAGCAGAAAGAATAGATCTAATGTGCGTGCATGTAGAGATACACACTGATCAATTCCTTTTTTGCATAGTATGACAAGACAAGACACTTTCCACCTATATTACTTTATCTCATTTTCTATAAAGTCAAAACAGCACAATTCTTTCTAGTAGCACCTTGCTCATCCACATCTTCCTCTTTCTTCTCCACAAATCAGTATATTTCTGTTTTTTCCTGGATTCAAATATTTATTACCCAACATAACTTGTTTAGTAGCCTACCTAGGAAAAGAGCAATCAAAAGACAATTTGCCCAGTGCTCTGATTTGTCCTTGTAAATATCCACAACAAACCAACCACAGGTGACCAATAGAAACAACGTATTAAGATCTAGGCAATGGTCAACCAATTGTAAAAATAAATTGTTTAAAATTATAGTCAAAGACATGGAAGTTTGCAGGTGACACTCAACTAAACCAGCGGTATCACCTTCCAACCCCTCTTTAACACAGCTAGTATCACAAAGCTCATACATAAGAATCATTTCCTCTTGGTAATCTTCTTTGGTTCCACACTTGCTAAACACGTCTATGCCGTTCTGTCCCAGACGACTTGCTTTTAGCATGTCAGCGCATTGGTATTTCAAATCCTCTTGAGCTGTGTAAGGAGAGAATGCTTAAGAGAACAACAGGTAAGGAGAGCTATGAAAATAGGCACTGTACCTAACTGGTGAGATCTTCCATCCCCTAGTGGGTATCTCTGGTACCGTGGGACAGTGAATGGAGGCAGGAGATGGAATCTTTTCTCCAGCAATGGTTCAAGTCTGCAGGCAGAGGGGTCAGCAGAGTGAAAGAAACTGTACACTTGGCTGCAGGCTGGGCGGACCTGGCAAACTTGGATGAGAATGAGACAGAGACAGAGAGTTCAGTATTGCCCCTTTACAACTTTCAAGGAGTCTACACAGAAACATGATTAATATGGTCTTCTGCAAACTCCGGACTAGCATACATCCAGCCACAAGAAATTTAACTAAATTGTTTGCTATTTCGTATGTAAGAACACTTGATGGCAAAGGAGTTTACAGAGACATCACAATCTGAGACACAGGCATGCAGCAGATGTGAGGACTAGCCAGAGAAGTAGACAGAAGTAAGGAAGAAAAAAGAAGTTTAAAAATATAATATAAATAATATAATTGCAAATATATTATTGAGCATTGCAGCTATGATGCTCAGCACTTCAAATACTTATCAGCAAAATGGTTTGATGGGCCTGTTACATTCAGAAGACTTAAATCTAGGTGACAGCAGCAGCAGGTAGGTTACAGAAAGCACTGCAGTTTCCGAAGTCACATTATGGGAGCTAATGTCTAGAAATGAGGTTGGTTATACTATAAGAGCAAAGCAATGTTTATGATTCTTGCTGAAGGTGTGCAGCTCCTGAGATTTTTGGGCTGCAACTGTAAATGCAAATCTGAAAATCACTTACTCAGCTAAGGCAGCATTCTTTTGACTAAAACACACAGCACCAAAGCAGAACTTACATCATAGGAGACTGCTACGGTCTGTAAAACAGTCAGTGTAGTCACTTCTCATCACACTTCAGTCACACTGAATCTTGCCAGTGTGAGCAAATAAATTCATTACAGGCTCTTTAAACTTAGTACAGTTTGTATAGTACTGCATTACATGTTACAACAGCCATTTTATTAACTACAAGAGTAAAGGAGTGACTAAAGTATTTATAAAATATGTTTGGGAATATTAAGTCTGTTCCCCA
This sequence comes from Ibidorhyncha struthersii, assembly GCA_013398815.1. Taxonomy (NCBI): domain Eukaryota; kingdom Metazoa; phylum Chordata; class Aves; order Charadriiformes; family Charadriidae; genus Ibidorhyncha; species Ibidorhyncha struthersii. The sequence continues at coordinate 4,835 of VZSZ01011078.1, forward strand.
TGAACTCCATGCAAGCAACACACATTTCCAAACCTGCTGTGCTATGCAATAAATCCTAAATGTTCTTTTGACAGAATTACAATTTCCTTGTGGTGACAACAAAAACCCGGTAACACGTATGATGTTTTTCCTTAAAAGACATTTGGTACAGCATAGTTCCCATGCACAAGCCAAACACATGCTTAACTGGAAACCATGAATAAAGATGTTAGAGTTTTAATATAAGGTGTCATGGAATATTAGATCTAATGGAGTCTATCTTAAGTGACATCCCTCACCAGAGCACTCAACATGGAACACAAAAAAAAAAAAATCAAACCTGCACTACTTAGGTTCTTTCTCATTTTCGAGAGCAACAGTCAAGGTATTTGTACATAAGCAAAACTACAATGAACAAAGTTGATGCTGTACAACTTCCTCTCCTGCAGTCACAGAGGGTCACTAAGAGCTACATCAGAAACCACCACATTCTTATCAGTTTTCTCAAGTGCTTTCCATGTTGCTGGAAGGACACTAAAAACTCATGTTCTGGTGCTTGCTGCTATTAATAGTATGAAGGGACAAATCTTGATATAGACTATGTTAATGTTGCCAAGTTCTAAGCTTAAAAGATTGACACTGAGTTGTAATAGCAGCATTGCCATAAGCAGGTCAGAGCAATGCTTTGTTTTGTTCTGTTCTGTTCTATATGAATGCTATGTGCTATCGAGGCTACAGCACAGGCACAGTTGTTTTCTCAAACTAGTAAGACAACCTTTTATTGATCACAGTAAAAACCTTCTCAAGACACTTGGAGTATGATGACGGATCACATCGATGGGGACCACGTTATTGCATGCGCTCTGTGCTAAACTGTCTAGGAGACTTATCTTCATGTCATGAAGATGTCAATAGTCATAGCCTCTCATTAAATGCTCTGGGACAAATCTTCCAATAAGAATATACCTATATATGATCCAGTTCTGCCAAACCATGAACTTTTTTCTTCTTTTGACATACAGTGTGCATGTATTTTGCATTCACTGACTCACTCTGAGGATGATGCAACATCTCTTTAATTCTGCAGGAATTCTGTCTCACAAAATGAACAATGTGGGTGTCTTTGGGGGCATTAAGTGAAGCTTTGCGGGTTGTTTTATTCCTCCCAAGCTCTTTGTAAAACATTTTAAGATTGCTATCAGTGGCAATTACCAGGTTTCCAGCTGCAGGATAACCAAAGCCTACTTTTGATGTCTCTTGTTTGTTGATTTTTCTAGAAAGCACAGCTCTGTGCATCAATCAGTACACCTGGTAGCAGATGAAAAGAAAGTGGGAGATAAGACGACTGCTTGTTGAGGACACTACAGAATCTTTTCCCTTTCCCACCATCAAATACATCGGAGATTCATGCCACCTTTGTCCCTGTCCCACCATTAAGCCGACCACATGCAAAAAATATGGCCTGTGAGATCCTTCTATGAAGTACCTTTCCACAGTTCTCCAGGAACCACTGTCAAGAAACCTTTTTTCTTAACATATTCTCCAAGCAGGATACAAAATGCACCCATGAGTTTATCGTGCTGTGAAAACTGAGTAAATTCTCCCATGTATTCCAGTTAATTGCATCACAAGAGAAGCAGAAGAGAAACACCAGAAAGCTTTTGACGGCTTTCTTCAAGCTGTATTTTGTTCTCAGCATTTGCCAGAAAAAATGGAAACAGGTCACCTGTGTGAGAGCAGTTAAGCACAGCACAAATTAATTCTTTGCAAGGAAAGTATAAGTCTCTTGCAGAGCCCATGTAGTGTGAAATACATTTCGTGAGGTAAAGCATTGCAATGCATTATAATTAAGACCATATTTTGGAAAGCCTATAACTTTGACGTATGTATTTAGGGACCTCGTGCTTATAAAGTAGAGCAGTAAACTGGGTATTACCCTAATGAATAGAGCTTCCTTCCCTAGTGGGTAGTATATTGGTTTATTCTTTCTTTCTCGTCATGCTTAGTATTGTCAGAGTCAAATGTAAAGGAAGTGCTCAATGTAATTAAATCAGTTGCCTAATTGCACCTTCTAATACTTCTTGAACAGGAACTTTTTCTGTATATGTCTGCCTTCTGAACATGCACCAAAGGCGGACAAAACAAGCCGGGAATGCAAACAGCAGGGTTATGAAAGTTGTCAGCACAGGGCAAATTATGATATTTAGTGGCAACAAGAAAGCATGTCCTCTGAGTTATCAGCTGTTTTCACACCCCTCGTCCAACTTGGCAAAGGAATATAGCACATCATGTTCCAGAGCAGATTACTTCCTACTACTGCGGCATTTAGCAGTCTTGGTTCCCACGGAGGGTAAGTGCGAAACACCCTTCCTAAGGTAGAACAGTGCCACTCTGTGGATGTAACTAAATGCTCATGATAAATTTGGAATTCTAAAAAACACCGACATTTTCATAGGGTAGCAAGCCTCTTCCAAGGACAATCAGCACACAGAGACTGGAGGAATCTGGCAGAGACACACAAATGATCAGTACTTTAGAAAATAAGAACTGAGACTAGACAGTGGGAGGACCACAGAAGAGAGCGCTGGAGGGTAAACAGAACTGTCAAGGAAGCACTAAGGGACCAAGAGAATATTTGACAGAAGAGAATTAAAAGTCTTCTGTCAAGGAAATATAAAGACCCCTCAACTCCCTGCCCCAAACCCCCCAGCAAAACCCCCACCGTCTTCACAGGGAAGTGTTGCTAATCTTGTAAAGAAATCCCTAAGACAGAAAAACAAATTGCAGTGCCGTTTTCAAAGCCAGCCATCATCTATGCAATTCTTGTTCATTTCCCTGACAGCTCTTTCACAGGCGCAAAAGGCCTTAGAAAATATATATGAATTCCCATTTTCTTTAGCTGAGTTTTGTTTTTGTTGGTGGTTGTTGGGTTTTTTTAATTTTGAATACAGTGGAGTATTGCAAATATGAGGAATGAAATGCAAAATGGGAGTTTCATTATGCTCTCTCCTAAGTCCATAGAACTTGCTAAAAAAATCCTACCAGATTTCTAAAGGCTTGAAAGACAAGACTTTGGTCATTTTTTTAATTATGTCAGTTAAAATAATTTTCAGTTTGTATTACATACCACTTTATTCCAACAATCAAATGTGACTTTGAAAGCTCGGTCAAATACATTACTCAAAGTCTATAAATTGAGAAGAAAAAACTTGGGAGTCCTCAACTCTTCTCACTGTTGCAACTGATTTTTCTCCCTCACCCGATAAATGAACATTTCCTATGAAGATGCTGTGCTATCCAAACCTCATACAATGCAAAGAGGCAAAACACACACTGAATTTTGAAAAGTGTTGAACTCATACATTAATTAAAAAAAAAAAAAAACAAAAAAATCCAGATGTATTTAGAAATAAAACAAAAAAATCCTGCATGTGCCTGATCACTAGGCTGTTACCAGAGAGGAAAAAACGGCTCGTGACCAATGCACCCGTGGGCAAATTTACCCATGAAGACAGACGTGAACAAGATGCAATGCCAAATAAAGCACAGATGTTATTTTTGCTGTCTTTTTCAAGGACTGATCCTCAGTGAGGTGTAAGCTTCATGTTGTAGGACATGGAACATATGATTAACAGCAGAGCAAAAGTACTGTCAGTGGGTGAGAGCAGTGTCACCACAGAACAACCCTCATCACCTCATCACCTACATCGCCAACACTCCCATCTTTCAGAGGAAGAAACTTACCTCACTCCCCAGTCTTTAACTAGGCTTCTTTATTTACCTCCTTTCATATGAGTCTCTTTGTTTACAAAGGTCATTAAGCAGCCTGTATTCTGACCCCAGAAAGAGCTTACCATCCAGGCCAGGCAGAACAGTACTCCTCATGGCCAGCACCAAACCAAGCGGCGATCCGAAGAGGAAGAAATCAGACACCTCGAATTCAAATCGGCCCAGGTTTACTTCTGAGAGACTGGAATTCACAGGAGGAAAGTCTGCACCATCTTTCAACACGCTCGAGTGGATGCTGAACAAAGAAAACGCACTGATTCAACAATAATGAAGAGGGCATCCAGAGAAAAAATCCATTCCCAAAATAGGCTGCTTGGAAAGCTCTAGCATCTGTATCTAGATCCAAGCAATATGCCTTAAACTGTAGATAGATATTGCAGTGTAGCAGCCACTTATCATGATTTCCAGTGCGGCTATTCAGTAAATTTACTACCCTGAACATGCAAGAGTTTTCTACAATTATTCTACCAAATACTTATTGGTAAGTTACACAAGGACGCTGAAGACTGAAGTCTACCTCCGCTCCCTTTTAGCAGTACAGATGTATGTAAGTTTATTCTGAAACTTCTGCTACAAATTCTAACCTACTCAAGTTGTATAAGGACAACGGTGTTAAAAGGTTACAGTCATAAAGTATGTTACACAGGAACATAAAAAGCGTTGTTCTAACCTGTTCCTTGAGCTATGAACTAGAATTTCACTACTTTTGAACTGTTTATTACAGGTTAAAATTAGTGATGCTTATAGACAGCTTTTAATCTTTTAGGTGATTTACACACTTTCATTTACTTTGCTTGCCACACGTGCATGAGGTAAATACAGGTCATGTGTCCCTCACTGAGACAAGACTCGCCCCTCATTTAGTTCTATTGGAGATGAAGTAACTACATTCAGAAGCAGAAAAGGAGTCTCCGTCAGGAGACTGAGCAGAACGTGTTCCCAGAGCATGCCAGGCCTGATTGAGAGATGCTGACCATGCTGACTTCAACCAGAGCTGTAACTGAAGCACTCACGAGTTATCTGCACACAACACCGTATCAGCGGCCAAGCATGGATCAGAATCCAGAAATCCTGAAGATCGGTCCCAAACCAGGTCAAGACACCAGACCCCTCTTTCAATCTGAGAACCTAGTGACATTCTCGGTTTATAGCCTGATGTTATTAACTGAAACTCGGGGGACCGCGGTTAGGGGCCCTTTAGGATAGACATGAAGAAAGCCAAGAATGAAATCCATCGTTGGCACAGCAGTTAGGAGCTACCTCTGTATCTCTGAAAGCCAAAAGCTCTCAGACAAAAAGCGCGAGCTGACACTCTGAAACACAACCACAGTGTGTAAGACAAGGACATTTCTGTATGAAAGAGTGATCTTTGTAACCTCACTACTCACACTGCAACACCACCTCTAAATTGCAGTAAATGAGCTCACAGGGAAAAAGGTCTTAACAATCTTAGGCAAGTCTCCGGCAGGGAACCAAAGGCTTGGAATTGCTCTCTGTGTACAGGGTGGGTCAGAGGATGATGTGATTTGGTTTGATTTGTGCCCCTCCCTCCCCCCCCACCTTTACCTTAGTAAGGATTGGGTTTTGTCCAACTATTCCTCAATAACTTAGCAGCAACTAAGGAGTCCAAAATGTGAATGGAAGATAACGCCTTTCTATCTGCTTGCTTAAGTACAGCTGCATGTAAAACTTTCAGTTTAAAATCAGAGACACACAGGAAACGAAAAAAGGCTTGGAAGAAAACTGTTACCTTTGTCTTTTAATTATCCTATTATCCCCCAAGTCTGAGGTGCTTTATACAAGCCAACACTGCGCTTTAAATGTAACGCAGTATTGCTCCTGTACAAGAACCTAAAAGTGACTGACCAAAATATCTTTGTGTTTTCAGTCATAGACAAGTGAAAAACAACCATTCTGCCTCAGAGGGAAGACACTTTACAACATGTCGATATCCAGAAAACCCAACGGTTTGGAAATAAAAGCAGAACAGTCAACAAAAGCAAAGCAAAGTACATTCAGTCAAAGCAAGAAAATAAAATTACTTTAAACTGCTACTAACCAAATTGCCAGACTTGAAGTAAAGCACAGTAGTAAGTCTGCACTATACTCAACTGTAGCAGAACTGAAACGTCAACATACAGTAAGATTTCTCCCTCTGCATCACTCCCCATGAAATTAAAAAAAAAAAAAAGATGACGGATAGAGGAAAAAAAAGCACAAAGAATTCAGATAAGTAAAAAAACCAAATAGCTTAGAACAGGCAGAAACAATGAGACAAAGGGAATGCTTATCTTCCCATCAAATCTGTGTTTTAAAGGTTTCTTAGGATCCAGGAAAGCTAATTAAGTTAACTATTCCTCCCCCAACCTCCTCCTCATTTAAGCCAAATGTTTATGCAGAGGGTTTTGTTGTTGTTGTTTTAAAGCTGATCTGAACAGCTCATAGACCCATGGCACCACCTAAAGCAATTATCTCACTATTTTCAGAATAATAGAAAGCCTGTAAGTGAAGTCAGAGAGATCTTTAGAAAGAAAAACATAACAAATTTAGAATTACAAAGCATTCATCCATCTTGATTTGTGTGGGCTGCACTGAAGAAACGGAACTACTTGCATTGTTTTGCATATTCAAAACTCTACAACTGAATAAAGATTAAATAAAAAACTCTTCACGTGTGAGCAAGTTCATACCAGAGCCAACATATCTATGGTTTCCTTTGAGCTGTATACTGGGACTGGGGCAAACCTCCAGAAGCACACCCCAAACAATAAACGTGATCCTGTTGCTCTAGTGCTGACAGGCTCCACTCCACGGCAAGCCTGTTTCTTTTACTCAGTCATCAAACACGAGTTACCTAGAGAGGAAAGCGTGATGTTGGGTTATAGCATCACAGTCATAGGTGGATGAATCGCTCTGTTTCCTAGGCAACGGCTTCTCATCCTCCATGATTCCGGAGATGTCAATATTGCTTTTGCTCAGGCGTTTGCTGCCACCCAGACTGGAGTCCTCTGCTAAGAGGGGATTATCCTTCAGAGAATGAACAGAGCAAAAGGAAGATTTAGACAGTGACCAAAATACGACAGAGCTTAGATGAAATGGCTGCATTTATACATTTGACCTCACTTTATCCACGAAAGGGTGGGAGGGGTCAGACTTTCTCTCTGCAGTAGAAGATAAGGAAAGAGACGAAGACTAAATTTCCCTGTAAGATGTACAGCCTAAAAGCTGGAAGGAGAACCAGGAATTTTAAGGCAGGGAGGAGGACTAACACAAAAGCTTTATCCCTTATGACTTCATCATTCTTAGAGAACTACAAATATCATAAGTTAATCAGAAGGGGTCTTACCTGAGTGTACAAAATGCCCATTACAACATTAATGGTCTTGCTCATCACGTTCCATGGATGCGGGACCTGACTTTTTAAGAATGTGAACCTCCGCAGGATGCAAGAGACCAGTGGTACCCTATCTTTAAGGTACCCCTTAAAATAGGAAATAGACTTATTTATTGCTCATTTCCTCCAGCACTTCTGCAGCTTGCACCAGCATCCTCCCTGACATTTCACTATTAGCCCCAGACTTTTATTCCTGCATCCCTTTCAGTAGCCAGTGTAAACGATGCTTTTCAAAACAAATGCCATTGGACTGAACCCCCCATTCATGTGTGAGATTTGGGTGCATGAGGCACGCAAGATCTGGTTCTTTCTAACAACTGTGCAATCCAATTCTGCGTAAATCTCCTCCTATTCAGATCAACAAAATAAGGCAGTGTGAAAATGCCTGACACTTATTTTTACAAAACTTCAAAAATACGAATATCAACAAGGCACACTGGGAGAGCAGATACAGTTAACCCCCTTCTAATTGCATAATTACTGGTTTTCATCCCTATTCTGCTAACTCTTACAATGCAGTACTAGAATTCATGGGATGATATGATACAACTAGCATTAGCATCTTAATAATTTGCAGAGTATTAGTTTAGGACCAGCATGTTCACAGACAATTATTCCTGTGAAGGCACAATGAAAAAACTTAACACGTGTGTCGGAATCTCTTCTGCATTTCATAGGAACGTAGCAAAATTAACATCATGCCAACTTTAATATGAAAGTTGTGTAAGATTTAGGACCTTGCTTGGCATAATACTAATGTATGTACAATGTGAAAACTAAGCCTTACTTCTCGTAATTGTTACTGTTAATGAGTGCAGAGAACTATTTCACAGGGCCAGCAGGAGGTGAGGGCTCCTGCAGCGTGCTGGCAGCTGACTGCCCCCACCGTTTTGTGTGCTAAAGTGATGTAAAACTAAAATAAAGTCTCCACCTAAAATATATGCTTCCGTTGAGTTCAAGCCAGAACCAGCTACACGCCCTACTTGTATTTTTTAACGTAATAGTAACTTTTTTTTCAGCCTGACACTGACTCTATGTAGCTTGATTTGCCCCACAACCTTACACTGAAGCTCTGTTATAACATCAGCCCTTTTTAGCAACTTTATTATGCAGAACACCAGGGACCTCTCAAATCCAAAATTCCTATAACCAAAGTGTTCCTGACAGAGTTTCTCACAAAGCAAGTTTTTACAGGTAAATTCTCAAGAACGTAAGTGAACAACATTTCTTTATCTGCTCATGTCTCATGATTATCTAAAAATGATTCAGCAAAGGTATTTATTTACGTCTTAGCCTTTGTGATGAGTTCCAATCTCTAGCTTGTTCCCAAGCAACAGTGCCATGAAAATGCAACATATTTATGATTTTAAATTGTAACTTGCATGCTACAAACATTCTGCAACCTTTGCCTAAAATTCCAATGTGGTATTTTTGCTATGAATAAATTTATTAGAGCGCATAAGTATATTCATGGTGGCACATAAAATGGAGGTGAATCAACATACACATAGCTGAAAGGGAATTTTTAGAGATTGAACCAAAGTCCATGAAATGCACTGACAAATCCATTGATTTAAACGGGCTCTGGGTCAAGCTCTTTAACCTCATACCATCAGTGACTTCTGAAAACCTATCAGTGCTGTCAAAGCTCAGTTTCATCAAAACCCCAGTGACATTTTAAGGCTCCCTTCATTTAAATCACATGGCAGATATGTCAGCATCTCAGCTCCCCTTACTTTTTAGAAAGGAATTCCTGTCAATGTTATTGAGAAAAACGGGAACCCTTGAAGGTGCCAGAGCAAGAAAGCAGATGCAAGGAACTCAACATGATTAAATACTTTTGTTTAGGTCTCTTATTTCCTGGTGGTCTCAGGAAGAAGGCTGGCTGTTGGAAAGGCATACAGTTGACAGTGACGTACCACCAAATGCTTTTCTTTTAGTCATATGCATGTTGGTCCACGGTATTTAAAAACTAGTTTGTGTCACCACATAACTAGCTGAGAAGACTTTTCAGTAATGGAAGCTAACATGTTCATCCCTGAAAGCTAGCAGCAATTCACCTTTGTCCTCTAAGCTTCAATAACAGAGTGGGAGTTTTCCTCTTGTGTCGTAAGACCACCTCAGACAGGTCAAATTTTGCAGGAGTTTGACAGTCTCAGAACAATACTGTGTGGGAAAAGCATCAAGCTCCCTCTTCTGCACTGCTATCATTAAGGTTAATCTAGCACACCCAGCACTTCAGTTGGGCGCGGTGATTTACTGGGCACGACCTTTCTGTCAGAGACACAGCAGAGTGCTAGCTGCTTTTTGTTGGTTAAACTCTAGAACAGTAACCATCACCTAAAGCAAGTTAACAGAACATGGCATGCTATTATTGCACTGCAGAAGAAAGCCTTTATTTTCTTTGGTCAAAATCAACACATTTTAGACTTGATTTTCTATGGGTAAAACTCAGGTCTTCCAAAGCATACATGCTACTGACAGTTCAATGAGGGGAAAAAAAAAAGTAGTTTTAGACGGACAAGGGACTAGATCTCTGTGAGACAACCATAGGGAAATCCCACTGGGAAACTGGGTAGGTATTGTACAAGAGGGCAGGATTCAAAGTTGTTCTTTCCTTATTGCATACAACTCTCTCCCCACACTCATCTACATTTTCTCCACCGCTCCTCTCTGTACCTGTCTTGCTGGACGTAGCATTATGCCACTGCATTACACTGGAAGTGTCATTGGAACCCTCTTCACAATTCATAACAACAAACGCCCCAAGTAAAAACAGACTTTATCATACTCAGTACTTTTAAGCAACTTGCAAACAGCGTAAAAACCAGCTAGACAAAACAGAGGATGTGAGAAAAAGTGCAAGGCTTACAGATGAGGACTGAGACATGATAGATCAAGAGACTTGGCCAAAGTCACGCAGACAATGAAAAACATGCTAATTGAATCTATTTCTCTGAAGCTACAGAAAGAACACATTCATAGGGCAGGTATTTCCCATAAGCTCACTCAGTACTGGAAAACATTAGCAGCCCTGTGCACTTGGGGTGAGATTTCATGTCAAAGAGAGATCCTGAAGAACTTAATCTGTTCTCCAGAATTATGCAGATGAGTTGCAGGAAAATGAAAACAAGACAGAAGCAGTATGTGATCTATGAGATGAACCTTCCCACACTGTTCCACCTATAGTCTTCAACAGCCAAGAGGATCTCCTGGCTTCTCTGACAAGCGAATAATTAGTCTTATTCCTGAGAACAGACAACTTGGGAACTATAGTTAGTGTCAGTTCTGGAGCTGGCTTTTATCTCATGAACAATCTGTTCATGTGATAGTCCCTTGGGGACTGAACTGGGACCAAATTAATTTTACACGTTACTGAACGGCCATTCAATAGGGTAAGCCTGACAACCATTTCACAGAGACAGAAGGTTATTTGATGAGAAGAACTATTACTGAGAAATTAGCTTCTCTAAACCATCTGGGCCTTCTGTGCATCTGAACGGTGAAAATGACATCAGAGGCTAAGAGTATGGCAAAATGTCTGCACACTGTGGCGTCATGGTGAAGAGAAAGCGTTCAAATTCATAGCAGTCTGACACATTAAAAAAAGAACATATTCAAACCTATTCAAAAAACCTTGCCAGATTTTAATCTCACTGGTTTAAGCATTTAGGTTCACCTTCATGAGACGGTCTTTCTTGTATACTGCAAAAGAGACTAAGCCAATACAGCATTTGTATTAGCCAGATCAGGGAGTGAGACATGATTCTGAAAAATATATTAAACCACTAAAAAGACATTAGGCAACACATTAGAAGATGTTGAGGTGATCAGTATAGAGACTATTTGCTGCATTTTAAACAGTTAAAAAGCTTGTTTGCCATTGCTACAAGTTCTTTCAACTCCCCCACATGCCACAATTAAAATCTCATCTGCAGTAAAATGGTATCAATACTTGGTTTTGCATCAGTCACCCACAGGTGGCATTTATTTATCCTTGATCCATGTGAAGTAAATGGTCAACTTTCTCCACTCATCCTAATGAAGAGTCGTCTACTTCTGAATTATGAATATTTTAGCTGTTGCAACAAAAAAGAACCATCTTTCTCTTCTAAGAGACAGTGTTCCCGACCAAGTACAGTGATTGCTAACATAAGACTGGGCTCCCACTTGATGATGGACCAAATTCACTGCATCCTTCTGTCCTTTAATAACCCAAGGAGTGACACAATGATGACAACACTGGCTTTCTTTGTTAAGTATTTTGATATTTACAAATGTAACTGTTTATAAAGAGCAAGAGTTACTCGTCTGGTCTGAGCAGAGTGATACTTGCTTTACTGCAGATTCTTTTATGGAACATGCAGGTAAATTTTCAAATACTGCCCTCTACAAGCATGTACATGCAACAATCATCATGACCTCCGTAATCATTCATATTTCTGCTTATACTGCAGAAGTGACTACCTATAATGGATAATCCTGACTTGATTATTTAGTGTGTATTGGAAACTAAAATACAGAAACCAAACTACAACACACAAACCAACAAATACTCACGTGGGGCAGCAGCAGAATGTGCCATTCTAATTCCTTATTTACATTGCCTCATTAAATTAACAGGCCTTCTCTCTCCACAAGGAACTGTCTAGTGCCTAAAACTGTGAACCATCCAGAGAACGTAATGGTCACTGCATCACTAATCTAGCTTATTATTATAGACCACTTTGAAATAAATAGAGGAAGAAGGAAACTATATAAACTTAATTTACTCTATTTTCATGGTTTATAACCAGAATATAAAAGGCAAGGGGTGAGAGTACCTCAGTCTCATCCTTATTTCCAGCTAGTTTCATTTCACAAATGCCCCTGACATTTGTGAAATGGTAAAGTGAAAAACTCTCTTATATTTCTGCATCTCAAACTCTTCCAATGAGATCCATTTCTACTGCAGACACCAAGGAAGGGCAAATAAACAAACAGTAGAAAAAGAGTCCTCCTGAATGTGTTTCACAGGAACAAGATGAGAACAATAGACAGAAAGAGAAGATAAGGAAGGAAAAGAATACTTAGATCTTCCGAACACACAAAGCAGTAGAGATGTAGATGGGAGGAGAAAAGTGAAAAGATGGAGAGAGGAATAGGAAGAGAAGCTCTGTGGTATCAGGGAAGAGAGGAATACAGGAAAGTTGAAACTATAAGAGCAGGGGAGTCAAAAGAGCCTGTACTCCCTAAAGCCTGATCCTTGCTCTCAGGTTCGTCAGCAGCCCTTGCACAATCAACCCCACTGTAGGAATCGGATACAGGAGGACCAGTTCTCCATTTACTGTGCTTGCAAGGCACTGTCCTCCGTGCTGGTGTTATCAAAGGCTGGCTGCTGAGAATCCAGAGCCGTGTCGTTAATGGTGAGTAACTCTCCTTCCTGGAAACATTTAAAGGATGTCTCTTTGCTCACAAGTACTCCCATCACACATAGGTCTCCACTCAACCAAGCAGGCTGCTATCACTGGGCCCATTTTTGAGGAGAGAGGTTAACTAAACAGTCAAGAGATGAAACAATTTGGCCAGGGTCACAAAACCATCAAAGAATGGAGTGTGGGCACCTCACTCAGTGTCAACTCTGATACGCCACACTCCCTCTCCATACCCACTTGAGTCTGAAGTACGTAAGATAAGAAAGAAAACTGAAGTTCAACTAAAGTGTTGAACACAATAATGAAGCTTACATGCTAGCATTATTTTAAAAAATTGTGCTTTTACTCTCACAAAATCTTTCCTGGATCACTGTTAGAATTAATCCTCCCTTCCTTCCAAATACTCATATAGACACTGTTATGCTCAGTGCTCCATTCACAGATCCTCAGGTGACTTGAGTTCCTTATCAGGAAGGAGGCATTCTTTCACCAGTCACTAAAACTTATTCATGAACACATCTTAATGCTAGACTAGCCCCAGGCAGTAGCATAAGGAATTCCAGACCCTATGTGAACAAATAAATAAAAAAAATAAAAGAAAGATAAAAGATTTTGGCAAAACCAGGAACTGTATAGCATAAAACCGAAGCTGCAGACTTAATTTTCAGGCAGCAATTTTTTGATATATGAGCAAAATCCCATGCTATCATGGCAATTTACCAAATCCTTAAATTTTCTCTGGTTTATATGGAGCTGATTTCCTCCAGGGAATGAATCTATAGGGTTTCAGCTGTGTGGATTTTTTCTCTTCACCTGGATGCTGCTGATGCTTCCTCTCCTGCTACTGTTCCGACTCTCATCAGCTGTATTAGAACTAGAGCAGATCGCATCAAAGCCCAAAATTCCTCCAATGCAGTCACCAATGAGACACACCTGAGGAAATAAAAAGTTTTTCTGGGGACACATAGCAAGTGTTTTAAAAGAAACAAAAAACATCACAGCACTGCAGCATAGTTGCTGTCTTACTTTACACCCTTGTTCCTGTTTTTTTTTACAGCTTGGTTCTTACTGCAGCTGAAAATGTGTAGTCACTTTCTCCCACTTCCTTTTATGTCCAGACATATGCCCTATGCCAAGGGACTATTTTGACCAGCTGGGAGTTCTGCCAAATGGGCTAGAATTCTTCCAGCTCCTTGCAGCCAGACTGCAGCTCAGAAAGTCCAGATCACCGGACAACCTGTCTCACAAAGATTTCAAGCCACTTAACATTTCCTTCAGAGTCATACAGGGAAGAGGATCTCAACAGACTGAAACCAGATTGGTAACCCCCTGTCAGGACAAGGAAGTGGAACTTTTAAATGTGAAGCAAGAGTGAATCTCTCTGCTTAATACTTCATTTAATACAAACGTACAAGCGACTTTCAAAGTATGGGCTTGGGAATTAAAATATACAGAGTACTAAAATTGTGAATTCAATAGCTGGAGTAATTTTTTGGCACACTAGAATGTACCTCACAAGCCAATTCCACCGAACACCTCCCCGTCCCATAGGATTTCTAATCCTCATTATTAATGGCATTAAGGTAATGGTGCTAACTTGTTCCAGATACTGTATAAAACCAAAAAGGCAATCTCTGATCTAATGAACTCGCAATACAAATGGACAGAAGAGATCAAAATATGAAAGGAAAGATAAACACAGGGTGGGGGGCAGGTTATATGGTATGTATTTTAGAAGTACAGGACTTATTCAGAAGTAGAGTTGAGTGGTCCTTTCTACCTAAGGACCAAAGCAAAGCACCGTATACAGCACAGAGAAGTCACTTCCATTCTATCAATGCCAGTAATTGCCGATGGTGAAAATTCTGTGGAGCGTACAGAGGTCATGCAGTTTTCCACATGAAATATTAATATACTTGTTTTGTAAAACACACCAAGGAGACTTCTTTGTAGCTTGGTCAAAGAAAGAAACCCGTAACACTCAATTTCTATAGAAAGAATTGTTCTCACAATTATTTCTGTAACTGGCATAATTCCTCTTTACATAACCTCACCTTTCATAAAGTTCTGTCACTGCAGCTGGGCTGTTTTTATGCTTCAAGCATGAAAGCACTATGGATATTAAAACTGGCTTCCAACCAAATTTTAGTCTAAAAATACTGATATGCCACAGCATAATCTTATTATTGCTATGGAAAAGAATTTGTGTGTGTAACAAGACACATGTTTTCCTTCAAAGATTACACTGTACTCTATATTAATACTTTTTTTCTTTTTGTGAAGTCTGGAAGTCACTGTACTATAAGGAAGTGCATGCTTCCAGCTATGTAGAAGGCCCCATCACAAAATAATTTCAGTAACTCATACAGGGTGGCAGTATCATATTTATTCCATGTGAGGCAGGAAAGTACTGAGTTTTGTAGTCTAAAGATGGACAAGCAGGAACAATAACTGTGACACGTCAGCTGGAAGAAGGCTGCAGGTGACTTCCCTGGGGAGCGGGTCACACCAGAAAAATTACATGACTTTCCCAAAGTTACACAGGAAATCTGCAACTCTGCTGGCAACTGAGTATTTGCCTTCCGAGTTTCTTTACTGTCAATTGTTTTATTACTATTGTGACGGAGGCAAAAAAGAAAGAGCAACAGTTAAATATCGGATTCCTTATGCTCTTAGTCAGCGATGTCCCAACTCTTCTATCAGCTATAGCAGGTGTGTGAGGAACTCGGTAACACAGGTTATCGTTTCTCTTGGGCTGGCATGCTTGTTCACTGCTTACCATACCACACTTACCACACAACTAAGGCTCCAATACATCACCAGAGTTTGTAGCAATACTTAGTAAGAGCTTAGGGGTCAAAATGCTTGTGGGAGAAGATATAGTATCTTCTACCAACTGAGTACATCCAGGTTAGGTACTGCACAGGATTCCAGAAGTGTCTTTCTCAGGCTGAGCACTGAGAAGGCATTTTGCATAGGTAATCCCATGCTAACACTCATTCATCATATTTGCAGTGTTGTCCCACACTTGTAACTCAGAACCCTCAATGCAATGGCTTAAAAAGAAACAGCCTCGCTCCAAAGGAATTTGATGTAAGAGAAAATAGTCCTACCTGTCCATTAAAACCAGCCCCATCTGTAGATTTGAGAAATTCATTGTAAACTTGATTGGCTCTACTGATCACCATGGCAACTGCATCCTGGTACTGAGGGGATGAAACAGCCAGCAAGGGCAAGGCAGCCAGCGGGATGTGGTCTTCACTGCTGCTGAGACAGCTCTCATCATAGCTGTAGGGATTTAGGCTAGAGAAGAACATGTTATCACCAGGAAAAATGCAAGACGCAGCACACAGCATTAGAGAATGAACAGTTACTTATTAACAGAAATGGGTTGGGCTAATGCAGTTCACAATGATATAATACACAAAGAATCATTTTATCACAGAATTCAACTGCTTAAAAAAAATCAAGGAGTTACTGCTTTATGTGAATGACATCATGCTAGAGGCATTTCTGTAATTAAATATACTCGGTGCAATTTTTCCACACACAAGTAGACATAATTTAGAACAGCAAAGAGATTATTCCATTTCAGTGCTTTTTTTTTAAATCCATATAACGACTTACTACATCAAAGAACAGGATTGAATCATCACACTGGAATTTTGTTCCCTAGAACACAAGTGTGACAGATCTATTGTTCAAAAACATATAAAAACATTTTTCCCAGCATCCCATCCTTTTGAAAGGATGGAGCAAAGCTGCACACGTTCTGAAATCATACGTAAATGTTTGCATAGGAACATTTTGCAAAAAGGAGGTGACTCGACTGAAAACACAAGCTGAAATTTGATGTCAGCTTTATTTTAGCTCGGATGCGCACCCTGCAAGTGTCTCAGTAAACCTGCCAACTGCGTCTTGACTGATTTTTATTGATGAGTGGGGAGGACAATTCACAGAGAGCCGAAGATGCAAGGGACATTAGTGTGTGCCAGATTCTCTTACAGTAAGTTGACTGTCCTTTAGAGATTAAAGGAAAGACAGAAGTATTTTGGATAATTCAGCTTATCCAAAGTTCACCTAAGGCTGCAGGCAGGCAACTTCAACACTGTTTTGTATTCACTTTCTTTAGGACCTTGGTGGGTTATCACAATATTAAAAAGCAAGCTGCCTGAAATGGAATGGTTTTTGCTAAAACCTGCACCCTTGAGACTCTTACTAGGGTAATGGAAGAAGAACAGAAGACTTGCAACACTCAAATATCGAAGCTGGTCTGTGTTCAGCCTCTCGGGACATTTCCACACCTGCCTCTTGCTGAAGCACTCCAATGAGATGGTATTTTTAATCCAAAGTAGTATAACGGTTTCTACGTCCCAGAGCTCAGCTGGTCTGCCAAGCTGTGTCAATTTACCAAGTAACACCGCTTCATTTTGCCAGCTGATTAGATCATCCAAATACACAGCAGACATACAGTTACGAATACTAACTCTCAAAAATGAAAAGTGAACCTTAAGGATCTACATAAAAAGGCCTCATTTACTATAACAATTAGTAGATAGCACCTCAGAAAGGGAAAGGCAGAAACACAGCAGGAAAAAAAATTATGAAGTGAATGTCTGAAATAGAGAAAAATACCCACATATGTTTTCATAATTAAAGCAAAATGCAAACAATATTCACAAGAGCACTACACAAAGTAGAGTAAATGGAAAAATAAATAGCTGGTAATTTTATTTTTTTTTTTGTGGCTAAAGGAATATAAATGAAACTGAAATTGAGCAATTATTGTCTAGACAATTAATCACAGTTAATGGGCTTAGAAATGAAGGTTTGCGGTTTTAATTCCAATTTATTTTATTGTAAAGGTTGCAGCCACAGAGACCTCTGTTGTTACCGTAGCCACAACACAAAGAGAAGACAGTTCCAGACCACTGAAACACTGTATGGGGAAGAGATTAAGTTATTTTTCATAGGGGACATGCTAAGTATTAGTGCTGAAGCTGAGACAAATAAGTAAAATATTAGCACTGGAGCTGAGAGGAGCACAAGTCTTGTTATTTTGATGTATTGGCAGGACATTGCAGGAGGTCCTTCCAAAGCACCAGCTTGGAAACATCACATTTTTGCCAAGAAAGGTTGGATAGCACTTGCTATTGCTGTTTCTGAACGTCAGAATATGCATTTATTTCCTCCACTTTAAGGATGAAAGAAAAACAAGGAATAGAAAATACTCCAATCATAATGACTGAATGACTAGACTTCTCCATACACTTTGTAATTAAATTATAAAAGTATTTAAAAAAAATTGATTAGGAAAATTCAACACCAAAAGCTTACATTGCAGGACCCACCACTGTGCAAGGGGCATGCAAGGGGCTGAGCACTCCAAAAGTCATCCAACAAAACACTTTCATCTCATTTGATTATTCACGTGCTTACTTTCCTACTTAAGTGTTTGCTTTGTAAATGTTCCTATGTAGCTTTTGGTTTTGCCTTTCTTTCCTTCTCTCTTCTTCTCTCCCTCTCCCCCACATATGCAATTACTGTTCTTCAGTTTGGCAAATACTGTAATTTGGGAGCTCCAGTCTGAGGTGTGAATCGATGTA
Source organism: Ibidorhyncha struthersii (assembly GCA_013398815.1). Classification (NCBI taxonomy): domain Eukaryota; kingdom Metazoa; phylum Chordata; class Aves; order Charadriiformes; family Charadriidae; genus Ibidorhyncha; species Ibidorhyncha struthersii. The sequence continues at coordinate 23,017 of VZSZ01011078.1, forward strand.
CGCTCATCAAATCATACTCTATAAAAAGCATAACAGTTGATCCGCTCTGGGATATTTTTCTCCCTGAAAAGGGAAGAGATGGCTCTCAAGTCATCTAGCTGGAACAAGAATGTGCTTTAGTTTTAACCCTTACCTGTCCTTGGCAACAAAGACGGAGGTGTCACAGGAGATCAGTCATTCATGACAAATTTACACAGGTTGCGTAAGCAGTGTTTTTATGGCTAATACGAGAGATACAGGAAACCAAAAGTGATGGGAGTAGATCGGAGCAGACCAGATTAAACAATCTGAAACCTTTACTAGATGGAGTGATTTTGCCCTGGAAGATCCCTTTCCTCTAGCCCACTATTTGCCAGGCAGGGAGGAGAACTGCATAGGCACGCTCAGAGGAAAAGTCCCGGGGGAATCCCGCTGAACCCAGGCACTCAGCACACAGACACAGCACAATCCAAAACCTATGCCAAGGTAAACGGAGGGTTGTACTGCCTTGGCACACACTATTCCTACATGTTCAGAAGATGGAGGATCCATTCAAACCAAACAAGAAATCTTGTGCGCTGCTTAGTCAGTCATCTGGCTTACCCTCAATGAAACACTACAGTAATTAAAAACACACTTCCTCCCCCAGTTTGCTAAATGGAATGTTTACCACAAGTTTATGCTCCACAACTGCATCCTGGAGCTCTGGCTGTGAAAGTTGCTCGTGTGAAGCTGCAGAAATGTGAGAGCAGGGAATCATCTCTCCTTTTGTACAACACAAGCAGCTCCACACAAGAACATACCAAGGCAATACCAATCTTATGTTGGTGCTGGGAATGATTCTATAGGACATTCCAACATTGAGCTTGGCTATTTTCAGTCTGGCTGAATACCATGTGCTGCAACAAGAGGGAATCAAAAAACAGAGAAAGAAAGCAGGAGCTCTGTTCATTTGGGCTGCCAGCACACGCTCTTCCTTCCACTCCACCAGCTCTTCTCCCAGGTAGTTGAGACCTGCAGGCACCACATTATGGGATAATGAAGAGACACTACCGAGCCCTGTGTTAACCAATGGCCCAGTGACTGGGACATACACGCTTCTTTCCTGGTTGTTGCAGTGTATCCCCCTTAATGCGAACAGTCAGGCACACCTTGCACCAGTCTGGTCTGCACCCTGCCACCTCTTCTCCCTATGTGCCGGTCACAGCTTTAAGTCCAGCCAATATTTCAGAACTTTAATGTATTCCCAATCTCTGCTCTCTTAACTCTTATCTGGACCATGCCTGCATCTTATGGTCCAAAACATGGTTTTAGACCTCCGCAACTCTTCTGCAGGGTTTTCTCCTCTACATGAGGTTCAAATGTAACCTTGGTCACCATACTGCAATAAAAAGACTATAAAAGTGACCATGACTTACAGGAAGCCCCAGTCAAAACCACGAGAATTTTCTCTTTGTTTAGAAAAGAAGAAATCAAACAAATCATAGAATCATAGAATTGTTAAGGTTGGAAGGGACCTTTAAGATCATCGAGTCCAACCATTAACCTAACCTGACAAAAACCACTTCTAAACCATACCCCCAAGTACCACGTCTACCCTTTTTTTAAACACCTCCAGGGATGGTGAATCCACCACCTCCCTGGGCAGCCTATTCCAATGCTGGAGAACCCTTTCAGTGAAAAAATTTCTCCTAATATCCAACCTAAACCTCCCCTGGCTTAACTTGAACCCATCTCCTCTCGTCCTATCGCTTGTCCCTAGGGAGAAGAGGTCAGTCCCCATCTCTCTACAACCTCCCTTCAGGTACCTCTAGAGAGCCATAAGGTCTCCCCTCAGCCCCCTCTTCTCCAGGCTAAACAGCCCCAGTTCCCTCAGGCGTTCCTCATAAGACTTGTCTCCCAGACTCCCCACCAGCTTCGTTGCCCTTCTCTGGACACGCTCCAGCACCTCAATGTCTTTCTTGTAATGAGGGGCCCAGAACTGAACACAGTACTCGAGGTGGGGTCTCACCAGTGCCGAGTACAGGGGGAT